>JAGDYQ010000020.1:802889-1212889 GCA_021962125.1 Bulinus truncatus
AGCTGACTCTAGTGTTGTTTTAGTCCCAGGTCATATTTTAGTTTCAGTTTTTATTTCGTTTTTTCTGTAATAATTTTTAGTTTTTGTCTAGCTTTAGTCTTGCTTCTATTTTTAGTTTTAGTTCTCGTTGAAGAAAAGTCAACATTTTCAAACGAAGGTTTTAGTTTTCGTGAAATCGAAAGCAACTACTGTATTTTAGTTTCAGTTTTTATTTCGTTTTTTCCGTAATAATTTCAGTTTTCGTCATTTTAGTCTTTGCTGCTAATTTTAGTTTTAGTTCTCAAGTGACTTAAAATTCAACATTTTCGTTAACTTAAGGTTTTAGTTTTAGTTTTGTCGACAAAAACAACACTAGCTGACTCTACAGCCACTCCATTCGCAGAGACACTAAACTACTGTTTTTCATATATTATATGGGATGGGACATCTATATCTATGTGACAGTAGCACTAGATTCACTTTTTTTCTGTCATTGTTTTATTTTCAATTCAATTATTTGAAGTTTGTTTTTCTAACAGCACACATCCTCAACACGAAATCATTTCTCAAACGGTCAGGGAAAGTAATTTCCTTCATGATCATGTTTTCACTATTTTAAAATTTCTGTTAGAACCCAATGAATCTCTTTGGTATGTTATGATTTCCTTCCTAAAAAACTAATTTTTTTTTTTGCTATAAGACATTCATATTCTCCTAAAATAGGGTGTAAAATGATGGTTGTCTTATAGTCAGAATGCTGTCCAGCAAGGATGTAAAAAAAAAATTTCCCTGCTCTAAAATTGGGTGCATCTTACTGTCAGTTAAGTACAGTAATTCTGTTATTTATTTTAAAATCTAATTTCTTGTGATTTTTTTTTCTCTATAATCTTGATTTTTGTTCAGGAAAAAGGACAGATGAACTTATTACTATATGGAGGAAAGAAGCTGAAGCAGTTCTCACAGCTATTTTTACAAGAGGGAACATCTATAGAACTTTATAAAGCTTGTTTCTCAAAGAAAGGTTAGTTGGACCTTATTTTTGTTTTCTTATTAAAAAAGTGGGTATGTACTATTCATATGCTCTTTTGTTGTTGCAGACCATAACCTAGATATTTACCTCTCATCTTTTGCATGTCAACTGAAAAGTGAGATTTAAGAATAGGCAAAAGATGTTAAAATGTGAAAGATTTAAAAGAAATCACTGGTATATTTTATATCCTTGGACTGATTCAAGCTTGATGCAGTGAACCCATAGAAATAAATGAATGCTGATTAAAGGGAAAGCTTGATAAGTCATTTATTTAAAAGGCTGCACAAGTTTTTAACTGCATCTGTGACTAGAGTAGAAAAGGGCCTGCATAACATTTTTTTTTCAGAAGTGAAATATTTCACTGGTTTTCCAAAGAAAGTTACGTAGAATCCATTGGTCATAGTATAAATGTAAAATGATAAAATAAAAAAACATGTATTCTTGTAAAGTTCCTGTAAGGATGAGATGTTTATCCCTGAGGACATATTTTTATAGGCTTCTCCTCCATTCATCTCCACCATAGCTGAAAGTAGCAAATGGTCATGCGGGCACCATGGGAGATGTGTGGGTGTCTGGTACTGAACCCCAGCGTAAAGACCCATACACCAATGCAAATGTAGCTCCCTAGAAAGCTACCCAGCCATTCCATTTTAAATGTCTAGACAGTGTACAAAAATGATCCTTAAGCTGATATTTATTATAGCTTTTTTAAGGTGAGATAAACCAAACATTCTTTTTTTCACTTGATCTGCCTGTCAAACATTGTATTTAAATATTGATAAGGGAAGAAATTAATTCTACTGACTTGAAGTGTTTTGACATATCTGAAAGATAGAGCATCCAGTTGGAATTAATATGACTCTCTAGCTCATCAATGGGCAAAATCAGCAAATTATTTTTTAATGACTGATAAAACATTTGTACTAACTATTCAATACAGTGTTTGCTATTATCTTTTTCTAGGTTCATGTGTTTATAAATGCTGCAGATCCTGAAACAAATTGATCTCTTGTCTCTCCAATTGCCACCATGCAGGAAAATGGTGCCAATGTCCAACTGAAGTGTAAAGCCCACAGTTCGCCCTTAGAAGATTACACCACTCGTAGAACTAGCAGAATTTATTTAAATACATTCATTATATATTGATGGCAAAATAATATATACCAAATGTTACCACCAGTCATTGGTAATATTGTTTCACCCCAGATAATCTGTATAAAAGTGAATCACAATGAAATATAACAAGCTTGTCTTAGACTAAATTGTGTACCGTTGTGCACAACCATTAACACATATAAGGAGAGAGATATTTGCATCCATTTAATGTCATGCATATTCTTGAAAGTGTTATTGATTTTAACAGTTTTTGTGAGCTTTAAACATTGTTAATGTACTGTGTATAATGATTACCCTTGAATATACAGAATATCTTGACTCATAAATCTACTTATACTGAATGTTTTTGTTTCTTCTGCCTAATGATTTACAAACTGTTGTCAGGTAAAAAGTATTTCTAATTGGATGAGACTAATACTTTATAAACTTGTCAGGGAAAAAAAGTATTTCTAATTTGATGAGATGTTTTATCTAACTACATTGTATACATTTTTTTAAAAATCTTTTTCTTTTTAAATTTAGTTTCATATTATTTTAAGCTACAGGATCTCCAAAAGTTTGGAGATCTTTTTTTAGTGTAATTGTAAATATATGTATTTATGTTGAAATTATTGTTGAGGTTGTGAATTGTTGGTTGCAGAATGGCCCAAAAAAGACATTACATTTTTCATCAAATTTACTATTTATATATAACATTAGGGAGAAATAAGATGTAACCTTAATAAGTCAATCACATATTTTAATTATTTTATATTTTTGTGGGTTACAAAAAAAAAGTTTAAAAATGTTTAGATTTCATTTTCTTTAGACTGAAATGTTTCATCTGAAGGTGTTATCATTTTTCTTTAGATTGAAATGTTTCAATCTGAAGGTGTTATCATTTTTCTCCATTTAATTTTTTTCTTATCATAATTTCTGATTACATTATCTTGCATTGATGTTTTTTCTATTTCGTTTCTTGATTCTGTTCATTATTTGGGAGTTCTTTTCATTTTCTTTATTTGTAGCCAAGTTAGAAGTCTATATATATATTTATTACTTCATTATTAATATATACATGTATATACTTTATGCATGTTCCATAATTTTCATTGTACCACACTTCATTAGTAATTATGTTAGTGGTCATTGTAGACATGAAACAGACTTTTGTTTGTTGTTTTACTGGCTCAGTAAATAAAGAAAAATTACTTTTTAAGTTGTTATAATCTTTATAATTATTTTTGTGCCTGATATTAAATATTTGAATGCCTTGAAATGTGAAAACTAGATGTAAGAAAGCTTCACCCTTTTTAAATATTTTCATTTTACAGAATAGGGACGGGGTGGTAGAGTGCCTAACTGCCAATCTAAATGTACTGAGTTCGAGTCGGGGTACGTGCTGGGACTTTTCTCTGGTCTAATCAATTTCCTTAAGTTCCCGACTTGGCATTGTACTAGCTATACAATCCCATAGAATGAACTCAACTTCCATAGGCTTTATAATGGAAGTATTACCACTAGTGCAGGGGTCGGCAACCTTTTGAGACGGAAGAGCCAAAAGTTTTTTTTACAATTTTCTCAGTTTTTAAAGAGCCACAAAAATTGTTTTAATATTATGGTATTTGATTAGGATTAGATTTATAAAATAATATTATTATTTCCACATGGAACTGGAAAGCCGCAATTTGACATCGAAAGAGCCACAACTTGACATCGAAAGAGCCACATGCGGCTCACGAGCTGATGAACTAGTGTGACGTTTTGTAGTCCATCAATATAATTCATGGGAACAATGCAATTTTCTGACACTTCATGCAATCTTACTTGTAAACTAATGGTAATGATACCCCCCCCCCCCATTACACTGATTATCCCATGTAGTGGACAAATATTTAAAGGAAACAAATCTATATTGTAGCAGACACATTTTGTTTGATATGTTCAGGTAAATTACAATCCAATAACTTTATGCAATTCTGCTCTGTTCATTTTTGAATTGTTTTTACATCAACATCTCTGCTGAGTATCTCAATTTTGATTTGTGTAAATTTGATGAAAAAAAGCTATATACAACAACCGTTTGCTTATGAAAGGAGCTTTAAACTCCAACCTTTGACTTATTTATGTCATGAAGTATGCCTTCTTAACAATACGTCTAATTTGAGGGGGGAAGTCTTCATACAATTTGTTTAATTTAGGTAAGAGACCGTCTAATGTTTGCTGTCTACATAGACTATGTTGCTGTAATGTTAGTATTTATTTTGCTGTCTACACTAGACTAAGCTGCTGTGATGTTAATATATAGTTTGCTGTCTACACTAGACTAAGCTGCTGTGATGTTAATACATAGTTTGCTGTCTACACTAGACTATGTTGCTGTAATGCTAATATTTAGTTTTCTGTTTACACTAGACTATGCTGCTGTGATATTAATACATAGTTTGCTGTCTACACTAGACTATGCTGCTGTGATGCAAATATTTAGTGGAGACTCAACGCATACCGTTGTGTTGTCTTCACCCTTTGATCTTAGTAAAGACTTGGTCTTTTACAGTCAACTAGATCAAACTCGCCGTGCCCCTCAACGTCTACGGACTTAAATACCGAACAATTGGCAACCAAGCTGCTCATCTTGTGGTCCGCCAACCTGCGACACTCTAAAGCTCGTGATCCACTCAGTTGATTAAATATCTATTGTGCCGCCCGGGGTGGATCTTAACAATGCAGCCCTCGTTTCAAAATCCAAACAATTTAAAAGTCTAACGAAAGAAAACGAACTAAACTGTGTTACAAAAACTTGAAATACGAACATGCTATAAAATTTGAACGTCCGGGGGGGGGGGGGGTCATACCATTCCCTTCACGATCAACCTTTCTTTGTGCTATTTTTAACATTTCTAGGTGAAATATAAGAATCTGGTATTATAAGCTTTTTTTTTCGCGTGTTTTTCTTTTTTTTAAAATATTTCTGGTTCTTTTGATACCGAGTGACATAATTAAAACTTAATTGTTTTTATTTGTTATTAGGCTACTATGATGCGGAGCATTTTTAAAATTTTTTTTCTATGTAAATGAGTTAAAAATACAAGAAATTATATATCATCCTTATCTGTGCGCCCCCCCCCTACATTTTAAATAAATGTCATAAAGTTGTTACAATAAAACTGAACTAAATTTCCTGAAAGTATGTTACATTAAAGTATAATAACTAAACAAACAACACATGTACCCCAAACCTAACCTCTAACAGCAGAAAGAAACTAATGTGCAACTTGCTTGCTTTTTCCAGATTGTTCTAAATATTCCAGTAGTTTAACGATTTCTGTCACATTTTCAGCGAAAATCCGCAACCTTTTATATTTATGTGTCCATCTAGTTTAACATAGCAAAGGTACATTTGGAATTAGTTTTCTTCGCTGATTAATTTCTCAGAAAAAATTGACTTAATTTTTCCTATTGTGTTTCGTACAACATTCACATTATTTAAATCGTTCACGACAAGATTTAATTTATGTGAACTGCAATGTACAATTGCTGCTTTTGGGTCTTTTTTTTCGAATTATTGCTTGGACTGCTCCTTTACTTGCCATTGTAGAACATCCGTCTTATCCTTGACCAACAAACTTAGTAAAATTTATTTCCTGCCCCCCCCCCCCCCCGCTATAGCTTGGCTCCCCTGCTGTAGAATGACTGGCCCCTGCTGTAGAATTTTCACGCTATGGGGCTGTATCTAATCCAAATTCTAATGAATTTGTAATTATGGTGTTCTTTGACAAATCTAACACCAAGTGACATCTGCTCAATGCCTGAAATTATATTGTCTCGTCGGCAAGTATAGAAATTGCAACTGAATTATTTGCTTCACGAACAATGTCTTCACACAAGAGAGGAACCCCCCACCCCCAAATTTTGATCTTAGTGTTTTGTGTAGTTTCCGACAGGCCCACCGACAGAAATTTCGGGTTCCCGGGGAAGGGCTGTCATGGGCCTCTCGTGCTGATAATAATATTTTCAAAAGTTGATTGGCAAGCTCAGTCCGGGCCCCTAAAACTCGCCGGGCCCCTGGGAATTTGCCCTCTGCCCCCCTCCCGGCGGCACTGGTTGCCGAGATATCCTTAACACTACAAGAACTAATTGACAAATGATTACCTAGAACTTCATCTCCAGATTCTACGCGAATCTCTAACAGGTCGTAAAAAATACCAGAATGTGATTCTTTTCCACGAAGTGCCAAATCATGCATGCCGCAAAAAAAAAAAAAGATTGTAGAAATGGAGGGACCTAGTTTGTTGCAATTTTCTAGACTTTGTCTTCTAAATGATGAGTTCAACTGCTCATCTATGGAAACTGCTTTGGCCACCAATAGTGCAACAAAATAGCTTGAATCCTTAATAAGAGTCTTTGTGCCATGTGCTTTGCTGTTGAACTTTTACTGTTGTCCTCAATGCATGTGATTATTCAGATACTGCAAACGCCCTAAAATCTTCTAATAACGGCTTTTCGGAATCCCGCGATTGCTTTACTTTTCGTTTTATTGAGCCTGTACATTTATTTTCCGATATCCATCTTTTCATATTAATTTAGGATAAATTTAAAAATTCACTCAGTGGCAGACGATTATAAACTAACAAGAGTTGCCAGATTATAAAAAAAAACCTTAATGCCAAAAACATTTTCGAAGGACAAATCAAGCTACAGAAGGCCAAATTAAACAAAAAATAATATTTTAGACCCAGTTGATGTACTTCATTGATCGTAGAATGTAATTTGCCTCAAGATCATATTCTAATTAAGTACAAACTTACATTATTTGTGACTTAACAAATCGGGGAATTCATTTCCAACAGGCGGCAAAAATTCTTCATACCACCTCCTCCATGTCAACAACTGTCAAACTTTTTCAGACCCCCCTCCACCCTAAGTTTCTGACGTAATTAATGGACGAGCCCTATGTACCCGCCTAGTTTGCCTATCCATAAGAACGACCACCAGCAAGAAGTGATATGTTCTTTGCCGCCAGCAAGAAGTGATATTTTCTTTGCCGCCAGCAAGAAGTGATATTTTCTTTGCCGCCAGCAAGAAGTGATATTTTCTTTGCCGCCAGCAAGAAGTGATATTTTCTTTGCCGCCAGGAAGAAGTGATATTTTCTTTGCCGCCAGGAAGAAGTGATATTTTCTTTGCCGCCAGCAAGAAGTGATATTTTCTTTGCCGCCAGGAAGAGGCGCCATTTTCCCTCACTTGTGTTTTTTTTTTTACCCGGAGAAGGGACTGAAATTTTTAGAGTCCGCCACGGGCAATTGTAATGCTAATCTCAACACACTCCTCCTTAGTTGCCTAATTAGTTTTCCCCAATTTGCCCCATCTATCTACGATCTTTCTCAATGAGCTCTATATTAAAAATGTAGAGATCTCTTATCTTTCCCCACCAAAGATGTCAATGATGAGAATCATTTGATCCAATATTTTTCAGATCAGCACTCCAAGGAGGTTCGGTTAGTGTTACCATGGCCGGATTCATGTTTTTCTAAGCCTAAGGTTTGTTCAGGGTCATGGAGAGGAGTAAAATGTGCAGGTGCAAGATTTTTTTGGGGCCCCTCTTTTCAATATAAAACAAAAATTAGTTTTGGCAGCTTAGCTTTCACAGTTTATTAGTTTAGAACGTGTATGTGAAGAAGTTGAAACTTAAATAATTAAAATTATTACATATTATATTAAGTCAAATAAAAAAACTTGAAAAAAGGTTTAAATCGTTGTATTATAAATGATTAATGCAGCTGTTCAATTTCTAGAATATATCATAAACAAATATACCTAAATTAAACAAAAAAAAACACATACAGAAAAGAATAAAATGATAAAAAAAATTATAAACAAATATTGTTAAAACAAGGTCGCTTTGCGTGCTTTTTTTTTGGGCAAAACTACGAATTACAGTGTCAAAGTCTATATTCTTTGCAATTTCAGACTCAATAATGAGCCTAGCTAGGTTGTTCAGGCGATCCTGACCCATGGTAGACCTGAGATAATTTTTGATGAGTTTAAGTTTGCTGAAACTTCTTTCTACAGATGCTACTGTGGCTGGTGTTGTAAGGAATATTCATAAACTGACTGTCATGTTGGGAAATATGCTTTCGCATAAAGCATTTAGCAATTCCAATTAGTGTTGTTTTCGTTGACGAAAACTAAAACCTTCGTTGACGAAAATGTTGACTTTTCGTCAACGAGAACTAAAACTAAAACTAAAATTAGCAGCAAGACTAAAACTAGACGAAAACTAAAATTATTACAGAAAAAACGAAATAAAAACTGAAACTAAAATATAGTGTTGCATTCGTTCACGGAAACTAAAACTAAAACCTTCTTTAACGAACATGTTGACTTTTGTCAACGAGAACTAAAACTAAAACTAAAATTAGAAGCAAGACTAAAACTAGACGAAAACTAAAATTATTACAGAAAAAACGAAATAAAAACTGAAACTAAAATATGACCTGGGACTAAAACAACACTAATTCCAATGCGCCCAACTGTTTTCCACCAAAATTGGCATTGTGAATCATTGTTATGTGATTCATTTCCTGTTTAAGGTCTTCAGAGATTATGTCATTAAAATATGTCTCCGCTAGTCTCGCTGCTTTGCAATTTAATTCCTTTTCTGAAATTTTTCGATAATTCCCCAAAGAAAACTGAAGTTATCAGAAATAAGTTTTGCTGCACTAAAACGAACTGCAAGCCCTCCAATAACATTATCCAAAATTACATAAAATATATGCTTTCGAAAGTGTGCTTCCTCAATAGATTCATCTGATTTATTCATTTTATCTAAATTTTCATCAGGTGCACCCTCATCGTGGAAACGTGTTTTTTTTTTCCTGGTAGGCTATAATTCCTAAACAATTTTATTTCTATCTGAAGACTGGATGCAACAAGTTTAGATACAGTCCACATTGCTTTCCAACTCTCTCGCAATGCCTGTAGTTGTGAAAGTAAGCTTTCTATGTTTGTAACTTATACATCTAAAGTTGCACCACTAGCTTGAATGGTTTTGTTACAAAAATCAATGGGAACTAATATTCTGTACCATATGGCTGACATTATGATGCAGGTGAAATAACTGACATAACATAGAGCTCCAGTGATTTCGTTCCTAGTTTTTGCAGTGATATTGAGCTCTAGCAGGTTTTCTAAGGCCTTAACTTAACCCCTGGAAGATGAGCTGCAAACGGTTTTACGCTTTCAACCCGATCTGACCATCTGGTACCAGATATGCCATGAAGCGAACAGCCAATTCGTTTTAACAATATTTCCCATCTTTTTGGACTGCAACTGAATAATGTATATATTGTTTGTTAAGTTCCAAAGTATGTGATTGCTTCTGGAATACATTCAGCAGCATCATTACCACATAAGTTAAGTGTGTGGCAACCACAAGGAGAGAATATGGCGGTAGGGTATTGTTCTTTGATTATCGCTTGTGCTCCTTTGAATTTGCCTGACATGTTTGCCGCATTATCATAACCTTGAGCCCTACAATCGGCAAGGGGGATAGCATGACTTTCCAATGTTTCAATAATTAGTTGCACTATTTCCGATCAATTTTTTTCACTGCAATTAACACATTTTAGAAATCGTTCTGCTATTTCATATCCTGATTCATGACGAACGAAGTAACGCAAAAGAAATGTTGTTTGCTCAACATGAGATGAATCTGGTGTAGAATCTACGATTATTGCATAGTACTTTGCCTAAAATGTACTGCTTTACAAGGTCAGAGCATTCTGCAATGAATTCATTTTGAGAATCATTAGAGAGGTAATGTACTTGCAGCCTTTCCCCCTTTTTCTGCGACTCTTCTACTTTTAACATATGTTCTCTTACAATGGGGTCCCAGTGGGAAAGCAACTCTATCAAACCTAAAAAAAAATTTACATTATTTGAGTCACCAATGCGTTGCGAAGAGCCTTGAAAAGCAAGACCACGTTCTCCTAAAAAAAAAAGGGTAACATTAATAATTCGTTTCAAAATGTTGTACCACTCTAATAGATGCCTCTAGTAGATTTTCAATACCTTCTTGCATTGACAGGCGTCTTTTCAGTTCACGCCAATTGTTAAGCTAGATAGCATTCCTTATGTCCATTACTCTTTTCATGCACGGGAACCCTGTTACATAATATTCGCTACTTGGCACTGGCTGGCCAGCCTTCAGGTGTAGCTAAATCAGATTTGGATGCAGTACTCAACCTACAGTAAACTGTGTTACAAAATAGCCGACAAGGGAAACAAAATAGTGATTTTTTATATTGACTCCAATATATTTACTTTAATATATATCTACTGCTCATGATGGGCTCCTACGATTTCATGGGCCTCGGTGCGGCGCACCGGTTGCACCCCCTCTCGTAGGGCCTGGGTTTGTTACAAAAAAGGTCGAACAAAATGAAAAAAAAAACATGTGTTATTAGCTGATGATTGAGGGTCACTTTATGTCCAGGGCATAATGGTTAATTCGACGGCTAAATAGCGAAGTCGATAGTGAACACCTGTAACTTGTAAGGGGCTCCAAACTTTTTTTTTTAAAATTAGGATAAAAAGGGGACAGAGACCACAATTGTCACAGTTTGCCAGAGGACCGAAAGCTCATCCTCATGTCTGCGGCCCTGCACCATCCATCGCAAGCTATCGTCACCTGTCTGATGCTGTACTAAAGATATACTCTTACCCCATTCCCCTTATAATGGCGCTGCCCTTTTGAAATTAATTAATTAATTTTAATGACAGTTCACAGTTTCATTTATATTTTGAGAGTTTGTTGTCGTAAACCATGATCAATGAGTAAAACATTGATTTTTTTTTTAAATAATGGATCGTATTTATTAACATTATCATTGAACTTTGAGTAAGTTATTATGTTTTTTTTTTGTCGACATAAGGGGGATAACTTAGAATTATACTTACATTTAACACAAATATGGCGTTGTTTACACGAGCATTTGTAAGAAAATATAGAGCCTAAAAATATATACAAACAGCACTATTTTGTGTGAGCATATGTTTAAAAACAATTACTACATTTTTAACACAGCTCTTTACAAAGCCATCTAAAGGAAACCATGTGCATGCTAACTGGCAATGTATCGTTAGAATCACCAAGTCCAAGTCTTCAAGTCAAAATCTGTCAAAATAGTCTGTTATGAGTAATTATGCAATGGTCGTAATTACACTAGCAGTCACTACTGACACTAATTAACAATTATCACTACTATCAGAGGTTTGCAACCTTTTGTCAATTTAACTAAACAAACCAAAGACCACATTTCAATTATTTTTCCTAACACTAGTAATAACACTGTGACTTGGACTTGGTCTAAGACTATGCCAGTCTATGGTAATATCACAAGACAGCCACCAGGGCCACTGCTAGAGGGTGCAACCCAAATACTGCTCAGAGGGGACTTATTGGATGCAGTGATCTGCTTTATAATAGTATAGACAGTATGGTGATTGGTGTCTGTGTATGTGATTTCAGTGAGGCCTTTGTCGGTGGAGATTGTCAGTGGCCCAAGATAAGCTTGCTGCAGCCCTGCACTGTTTGAATGAGAACCACATAAAAGTATACAATTAAGAAGAAAATCTTTTATATCTCAATGAACAAAGATAAATATCTAGATCTATTTTAGAGATATTATTTTCTTATATCTAGATGGTTTTAAAAAAATCTAGGTCTAGAGGTATAATATCTAGAGTTTGCAGCCCTGTGATGACACAGCTGAAAGTTTGTGCTAAAGGATATTTAGCTCAATCTCTAACGGTGGGAGGCACAAAATTGATTGTTTTAAAGGCAGCAAGACACTATTTCTTGCTCAAATCGGATTGGTTTTTAAGGTCGAAGGGTGCTATTTCCTGCTCCTCGTATGAAAGCCGCACTTATTTTTTAAAAGTCTGCTTGAGACCTTTAAGGCCGCAGTTGTCCACCCCTTTGCAATGCACTTATAAAAAAATGACTTTACCCTCTTACACATTTCTGTCATGTTTATATACTTTGACGGTCAAACTTCACTTTTTTTAATGTGACTGTAATCATAAAATATTTTAATTACTGCGCATATTTTCTTTTGCAGGAGAGAGGGTGCAGCCAATTTATAGCTCAAGAGATTAACTCATACAATTGTTTCAATTAACATTATTTGAAAATTAAATATTTCTGTTTCTTTCGGTGACCCTGTATACATACATACATATATATATATATATATATATATATATATATATATATATATATATATATATATATATATATATATATATTTATAACCATAATTTCTCATTAAAGAGTCAAGAGAACACCAGTAATATTTATTGATATTTTTTATTCTTAATTAAAAAAAAATACTTCAGGGATTATGTTTTAAGTGCTTTGTTATTTGTCAAGTGGTTGTCACTTAATACTTTTTAAATCAGTATACATCAGGGTACATGCATTAATACTCCAGCAAAAGGCTGTCATTTCACAATTTCATCCTTACTTATTTTAAGAATTTTTCATAAGATTTATGGTAGATACGTTCATTTATGTGGGACGGGTGGCCGAGTGGTGTAGATACTCGACTGTCGACCTGAGAGTCCTGGGTTCGATCCTCGGTGAGGCCCATGGAATTTTTTCAGGTGAAATTTGGTGCAAAGTCATCCCACAAGTCCACCCAGCTTTAAATGGCTACCTGACTTAAGTTGGGGAAGTAAAGGCGGCTGGGTGTTGTGCTAACCACATAATCCCTTTATATGCAGAGGTTATAGAAACAGATGAATTCTACACTTCATCTGCCCCCATGGCCCGTTAGGGCTAAGAAGGGTACTTTACTTACTACGTTCATTTATAGGAAAGAAGCTGATTTTCTTATAGATGTGTAATTTCTATCTATCATTTTATGTTGGAACATCTTCCCTATTTAGGATTTTTTTTTACATAACAATATATTTAACTTGTGCTGTATTTATCATTGAACTTTGTTAAGTTTTATTCTTATCCTATTGAATTATTTGGTTATTGTTTCATTTTATATTTTTTTTACTAAATCTTGTTAGGCTATGCCTATAGCATGGCTCTTTAAACTACTATATACTATATGAGAATCAGTAATGCACACATTAGGCATGATGCCTAGAATTATCTATATGTCTATTTCTATTTCACTTACTTGAAGTGCAAGTTGCATAGTTACATTTATCTTAAATTTCAACTTTAAAGTAATTAATTAAAAAAAATTTCATTCACAGATTAGGTGTGTCTACTTACCATTAAGTCAATGAGAACTTAAGTAACTATGGCAACAAGAGCAGCTACTTGTAAGTTATAAATATTGTTATTATATAATAGCATGTTTCTTTTTAATGTTATTATTAAAGATCAGAAAAGTTAAATTGACATATATTGACATAAATGAACAATTTCTTAATCCTTGGTTAAAAAATATATAAGATATTTATTTCACAAGCATAAGTCATTTTCATAGCACAAAATATTTGTTGTTGCTACCGGATACAATGAGATCATGGGTTTAGAACAAGTCAAAATGGGACTGAATAACATTAAATATAAAAAATCCTTGCATTAACCAGGATTTTAATTTTGAACTAGTTGAAAACTGCACTTTACAAGTCTTATTAGAAAATCAATATTTTTGCATAATAAAGAATTCAACAATCATCATTTTTTATTGGATTACTTCATTTAAGTAAAAAAATAAATAGGGACAACTATTATTCGTCCTATATCCAAGACATAAGCTAAACTTTTTCTGTTTTAAAATTCAGTGTAAATCAAAATGTGTAAAGGAAAAAATTAACATTCAGCTTAAAAAATTATTACACACTACTTTTGGATTACAACATTTAACAACCATTATATTTTTTCCTTTGCGTAATTATTATTGTAAATTTTAGTAGTAGTAAAATATTTTTAAGCATATGTTTCTATTAGATATCAAATTAATTTTTTTTTAAATGCAATTTTTAAATTTACAGTTACCTCCAAGATTGAATTTAAAAGAATACCATTATAAAATAATCAATAATATAGCTCCCTTGCCAACTGGAGTAGACATAGCTTAACACTCTTAAATATTACTTTCAGACTCTTCTCAGGTGAGGAATTAAAAAAATTCAAGTTTATTATGTGAGTTTTAACATTGTAAAAATGTAGTAAGTTCTGTAAAATTATCTATTTCTAAATGTACTTCATGCTTTAAATAAATTTCATCTGAATTTCTCATAGCAATTTACTTAAACTTTGAAATTGCCTGGATTTAAATTTAACTTTGATGAAAAACAATTTTTGCTTTAAAAATATGTTATTTAATTTATAAGAAAATTTGGTCACTGTCATGCTTCACCATTAATTCTGTAGAAATAAAAAGGTCAAAATGAGGAACTTGCAGACTGAGATCATGATAATCCTAACTTTGGATTATGAAGCAAAGACTGAACATTGTTTTAATGCATGAAGTACCCTGATCTTTGCATTAATATTGGTTCTTCCACTTAATTTATTAACGAATAAACATTTGTAAGCATCTCTTAATTACATGTATTTTAAAATTTACATTTCTAGTGTTTTGAAGGATGTACCTAACATACCAGTAGAAAATTATGGTTCGTCAAAAGATGGCATAGAGGCTGTCTATATTTCCTACATTAAACTACTCTGGACTGTATCAAGCTGTTGCTGTCATGATTGTGCCAAATATACAGATAGGTGCAATTGGGTCAGTAGAGTATCATTTTGACCTAGGGCAGCAGTGGCTAGCTTTTTTGGCATCATGGACCCCCACCCATCTAATTCATTTTAAATATAACTTCTACATGTACTTATAATATTATAATCCTAGAACTTCCATTTAATTACTAACAAATTGATATGTTTATAAAATAACTTGTAAGAGTTTTTTTAATGACATCTAAGCTTAACATTAACAATATTCTAAGTTTAATACTAAAATATTTTGTTTTTTACAAAATAAAATAAAATAATATTAATGTGTCATTTGCTTCTGCTTGAATTTGGGTTCCAAGAGATGTTTCTATTTTCAGCCAAGACCTAAACAGTGTTTCATTGTTATTTTAGATTAAAGCATTTTTATGTAAAAATATGTTTTTGAAAACTGAATAAAACTTTATGGCTTTTTTCACTTAGCCAAATGACAAAACATTGATAACAACTTTTGGTGGGCAAAGTAATGAAATTTTGAATTATTTTAGTGCTGGAAATAAATCGACAAACAATAGGTTTATAATTTTATCCCTCAGTCACCCACCTCAATGTAAAAAAAGTAGGTGACTTATTATACTGGGTGATTATTTCTTTACAAAGTGTTTCATACATCTGTGAGAAAATATCACTTTTAATAAATTTTATGTATTTTTCTGAATTCCATCTTATATTACTTTTATGATAAAATTCTGGCAACATTTTTTGCCAAATCTGTTCCAGATATCTAGCTCAATGAATAGAAAATATCTATGTGACCAACATATTTCACCTTTGCAGCTATTCCTGAAACAATGTCCTGAAAAGTTTATAGAACCGTATGTAGCCTGTACTTTTCCCAACCAATTTCATTATGATACAAAGTAGCTACCTTATTTATCAGAACTGAGGGTTCTACTAGCCTGTAGTAGAGGCCAAACTCATATCGGCCGCCTCCACAGGTGGCTGGCCAGTAAGGAAAGCTTGTTGAATATGGTGGTACCCGATAAAATCAAATTCTCGATGCGGACCGGCAGAACGCTATTGCCTTAGTAGTTAGTGGAGGGATACAAGGCTAAAGGGACCTAGGCTGAGGGGCAGCACCTAGTGGTTGTGTACAGGGCTAACTACCCAGTCATATAAAAAAATAGGTTACGAAAGCCAAACAACAATTTAAAATCCGGACTGATTTAAATGGGAAATAAGCACTTTGCACGATCAGGACATGATTACTGGCGTGACTTGGAATGTATTAATCCTCTGCTGAGCAAGAGCCCTAACCAGCCTCACTGAACAGCTTAGAGAAAGTAGAACAGCTGAAATCCAAAATGAATAGATTTAGGTGGGTATGGCACATAGAAGAATGAAACAACAAGAGATCCAAAAGCAATATATAAGGCAACACCCAATGAGAAAAGGCCTACCAAGAAGCAGATGGTTAGAAGTGGAGAAAGAAGACCTTAAAGCCATAGGAGCAGAGAGTGGAGGAAGAGAAAGACATGGAGCGGGAAAAGTGGAGAAGAGTAGGATGGCAGGCTACAAATGGGCTGTAGAGCCAAAGGAAGAAGAAGAAGGAGTTCTACTGTCCCAGTGGTGATTAGAAGTAGTTCTCTGAAAACTCCTTAATAACAAACCTTATTAAACCAGGAGAGGGGACTGGAATGATTCATGATTTTCACTAAAATTGATTTTCCCTAATCTTAGGGTTTTCTGCGGCTGACAGGAATTTCTTGGGAAGTCTCTGGGCAGGCCTGCTTTCTCACAACTTGATGATTGTTAGTAACACAGCTGGGCAAATAATTCTTCTTTTTTCTTATTTAGAAACAAAAATTTTTTAATTAGAATAAAAAATTTAAAAGCTTATTTTTTTTAATATGTGTGTACTTTAATGTCCAAACATATTGAATATTGATAAAGTCCTGCCCAAAACAAGCAAAAACATATACAGTTCATTTTTTCAGTCCAATCCCCATAATAGGAACATTTAAAAAAAAACCTCTTGTCCCATCTACATGAGCAAAAAGGTGCATATGTTACAATAAATACAGTTTGGACATTGTAGTTGATTTTTATCAAAAGGTGGTTTATATTTAAATCAACAGTAAGAATTAGCGTCAGGCTCTCTACTTGATTTTCTTGTATATAATTATCGTACAGTTCTAAGTCAAGTGATATGTGCAAAGCAAGAGAACACCTCTCAACATTTCCATATATTAATTTCAAATTTTTCTAATAAAATAAATTGCCAAAGATGCCCAAATCTTATAAGATTCCCAAAAACTGACTGTTTACCTGGTGAAAAGTCTTTTTTTTTAAAGATTAAGATTACTTTAATAAATATTTTTTTTTTTTTTTTATATTGCAAGTTTTAATAATGCATTATTGTTTTTTTACATTGTAATATATATATATATATATATTTTTTTTAAAAAAAAGGAAAATTAGATACTGAAATAAACATTTTTTGAAACATTTTTTTAATGTTGAAAACTGATATTGAAATTTTCTTTTCTCTTTCATCTTTTAACATAGCTCTTGGTGAGCTGTTTTGAGTGTGCTTGGTTGGTTAGTGCCATTTTTAGAACCTGGTCTTCTGGATACTCTGCCATATACTGTTGCTACTACCTTAGCCATATTTCCACTACACCCTGCACAAAGACACAATGAACTATGTACCAAGTCTGCTGCCTATGACTTTAAGTAGAGGCAAACATTTTGTTCTTCCTAAATAACATTTTGTTAATTTTTAAATAATTAGAAAGTCATGTAAACAAAATAATGGTAGATCTTTTCTTGATAAACTGAATTTGAATATTAAATGTGTGCTAAATCAATTTGCTTTTTTGATTTGATATTAAATTTAACTCATTTGCAGATAAAAGTTATAATTCATACATCATTTCTATTAATAGCATGATTGAAAAAACCATACAAAATGCTATCTATACTCCAATTCTAAACATTTCAAAATTTAAAACAAAAAGAATGAGAAATAAAAAAGCTACGAAAAAAAATAAAACCATTTTCGCAGAACACAGGAAAAGAAAAATATTGACCCCTCAACACTCAGAAAGATATGTTATTTATTTTGTATTTGTTATTTTAGTTTAAATGATGTTCTAAAATTGAAGCTAAGGTGGACATCATTCTTATAAAGCTTAATTTACATTTTAAGCATTATTTTGAAAGTAGTCTGACTAAAACCTAAAATGTTAATCATGATCTACTAATGAATATAACTTAAACACAAATTGCGTTCCATGGTAGATAGTTAATATTGGTATTTTCATTTAGAATTAAATATCCAATACATCTCACAGACATTTGCATTGTATAAACATGTAAATCTTTGAATAACCCCTCACAATACAAATGTTGAATATTTTTGTTCAATTTTTTTTCAAATAGACATAATGGGTAGAGCACAAAAAAATTCACAGCTTTGTAAGCCCATATTAAAACAATATTTTATCTTAAGAGTTTTGAACTTACAATCTGCCTTGTCTTTAGCTGTCTTTTTGTCTGTCCACAAGCTTTCAAAAAAGTACAGATCTGAATCCCTTTTATTTCACTAATATTTTATATATATTACAAAATTACAACTTTATTTCAGATTTTTATAGAGAGAAGAAGAGGTATCTGTTATTATTTTCTAGTTAAAACAGCTTTCTATATTTATTCTGTTCATTTAAAAACAGGCTTATATTTTAATTGCACATGTTTATTTTTGTAGAAATTTGCTACCAGCTCCAACAATTCAATACACCTGTAGAATGAACTATAAATAATCATATAATTTAATTCAATGGATTTTTGCTTTCAAATTAATTAATATAGTCTTAATATTCTTTTGTCTTCCCTTTTTGTTTCAATCTCTTTTTTTATATAGCTTTTGCATCTCTGACAGACTTTTATTGATTGTATAGAAAAAAATGCTGGATAATAATCACCGTTATTATTGAGAAAGACCTGTGCTTTTAATTTAATTTATGAATGCTCAAACTGTTTTTAGGTAGATTATATCGTTGCAAATAATAGAAGTATTAAACATTTTCATCCTATTCTGGTTCCAGCAATGTTATTTGACTAAAATAGTTTTCAGATTTTAATGCAGAAACATTATAAAAGTTTCTGGGGCATGAGTCAGACTAATATTGGAAAGTACAGCTCTATCACACTTGCAATCAAATGTGGTTCACATTAAGCCCACTTGCATATAATGACCTCTTGATAAATAATGTTTGCCTACTTTTGGAAGCTGTTGAAAATAAAACAGAGATTACAGAGAAAAGCATTTTGAGTAAATTTTGGCCATAATTTAAGCCCAACTATGTTTAAATGTTAATAAAATTGATGGAGGTTCACACAAAAACTGATCTCATGTATTAATTTATTAAATAGAATGCTTTAATCTCCAGACATTTAATTTGTATGGACTTACACAGGTGTATTTTTACTTTTTAGTTTTTTGCTTTTAAAATTCATTAAGGTCTCTTTTACAAAATATAATTTCAGTTTATTTTTGGTTTTATTCTTTAAATGTAGGTTCAGGCTCATGTGATGAACCAACCTATGCCAGTGAATCTGCAGCTGCTATAATAACTATGGTTTTTCAGCACACAGAAATGGAGGTTTAAGTAAAAAATTATTTCTTCATTATACACAGTATAATATCCTTAAAAGGGTATAAACAATTGCCTATTTATAAACTATTTTAAAATTAATTTTCTTTTAAACCATTAAACTTGAAAATGTCTCAGATAATTTCATGTTTATTTATTATTACATGACATATTTGACATTTTTGTATTTCTTCTTAGCATTTCACCTCACAAATTCTTGATCGTTTTGTAGTACAGAAAAAACGTTATCAAGGTAAGCTACAAATACTGTAAAGTACACACATATAAATATATATGTATGGTTGTAATTATTTTTATATGTAATATATGTACATAATTAATTGTTGAAATTCAAAATATTAAAAAAAATATTCTGCGGTGAACTGTACAAAAACATATATTATTAGATTTTTACTTATAATGATGTACATTTAATACCTTTATTTGTGTAAAATGGATCAAGCTGATTAGTCTTTTTTTGTATTAATTTTAATTACATTAAAAAATATGTATCAAGCTAACTCAAAGATTAAATAAACTGGGTTGCTAAGATATTAATATATTTAAAACAGAATTAAGTGAATTTATTTCAAACAATTAAACACACTAAAATACAGAATAAAAAAGTATGAACTATTTTGTTATGTTTTAAAATCAAAAATAATCAATGACTTTGAAACAGCAATAAAACTTTGTAATTTGGCTGTAGTTCATTTTTTTGACGAAGTAATAATCTTTAATCAAACCCTGATAAGTAATTTTAATTGCAGACTTTTGATTTTGTTTCTTATCAGACATTTAACTATTTCTTTTAACCTGTTATTATTTCATACAAAAATACGGTGGTTGTTATTAAAATTTTAATCAGGATATACTGGTATTATTAACCTACTGGACCATCGTCAGCCAAGCTCAACTGTCATCTACTTTTCTACTATTGGCCTCAGCCAGATCCTGCATTCAAAGGTGATGAAGAGGCATTCACTACAAATATTGTGGTAATTTTCTCTATTATGTGTTTTCATTGCACGTTCACTTTGATGGCTGACAATAGAGAGGATAAATATAGCACTCAAAGCGATTTTTTGTGGCTATTTACTAAAAATAAAAAAAAATACTGTTTAATTCACTGTTTAGTTTTTGGTAATATAGATTTTTCTTTTAATAAATAATATTATATGATTGTATGGAACTTCTGTGTAATTAATTAGTTAATTTTTTACATTATTTTATTTTTGTAATGCTACAAAAACAATGCGAATTCCCGATTAGTCTATTCATGTTAATAAAATAAACGCTTGTCTTTGCATTTAAATGTTATTTTTGGAATGTTAACTATAGTTTTAATCAGTACAACTTTCATTTTCCTAAGCTTAGCTACAGCTATATTTATTGTCAGAGGAAAGGATGCATCAATGAAGGCAACTGTCAGGCTGTTAAAGTATGTATATAAATTATGATGTTGCAGAATTATTCTAAGACTTATTTTGGTTTATAAAATATAATTCTTATTAACTATTTAATAAAATATATTTTCCGTCAGTATGGTGGAAAAAATTATCTTAGTTAATGCATTATATAAGCTCCACTTCTAAACGACAGGAAACAAATCCCAAGTTTTCTTTTGATATGCTTCATGCTACATATGAACGTTATAAATGGCGTTATAGTGTTTATTTCATCAATGTATATAAATTCTAGATATTATGCAATAAATACCTATCAGTCATGTTATGCAATTTCAGTGTTATATAAACAAGACAAGAATTGGTATATGACAATGATGTTAAATTTGTAAAGTCCATGCAAAGAATAATGTTGTCTTGGATCCTTATCAACCATAAATGTTTTTGTAATGCTATTGCTTTGTTCCCATCACTTGTGGCACTTATTAAGAGCTTAGGAGACATAGAGGAACTTTCAACAAAATCTAGAGGATTAAATTACTTGTAGTTCCTCATAGGGGATTGAAAATGAACCATCAGGTTGACAGTACATTCTCTTACACGACCAGCTATTGTCCCCTCATAATGAAGCGTGAAAGTAGATTTGTGAAAAATTAACCTTCCATGTCCATTTCAATTATAAAGGAATTACAATTCATTTTTTCCTCATGACAGATGTACATCAGTCCTGCTCGTATATACATTCTGGGAGCTCTACACCACACTCTGTATATCTTAGTGACTGTGCCCAGACATTAAAAAAAGACCATGCAGGCTACATGGTGGATCTTTGGTGCTATCACACCATGTTTCATGTTTTGTGAAAATAAGGTTCAATATTCTGAGATGTTTTCATATGTTTTAATATTTATTTATATTTTATTTAATTAACATCCTGTTGAAATAAAAACATTTAGTTTTGCTTGATTTGAAAATAAAACATTTCTCATAAAAAGGCAACATCTAAAAAAGATATAAAATAAAAAAACTTTTTTCATAACTTAATTTGAATCGTAGTCATTAAGTCATGATTTCTAGGGTTTCTGACAATTAATGTCAATGGGGGCCCCACATGACCCCAATTTTACAGCAAAATAAATAAACAAAAATAAATTAAAAAAAAAACGACTAGGCCTTTCCAAGGTGTAGGCCCCCTGAAAATTTTTTCCCCTAAGTTCTACTTGCTGCTGGGTTCAAGACAGTTCAAGACTTTGTATCTGTTTATTTGTGCCCATTATAATAATTCAGAAATTTTAGAAATGTAAGCTGACCGCAATATTAGTTCCTCCCCTAATGCTTGCTAAGGTAGATGTAGCTGAGTTCACCTGTCTAGTATTCAAACCACCCCTGCTAACTTTATTAATTACTGCACACTTCATCCCAGTATGTCACTTTGTCATAAATAACTTTTCCCCCCATCTTTTATTAATCGTTTCATGTCTTCTTTTATTTATTTTCTTTTTTCATCAGAATTGCCAGATCTTCCCAAAACACTTGTGTGTGTACATGTTTCTCTATTGAATGTGCATTTTAAATAGTAATCGTCCGATAAGATACTGGCTCTGTCATGATGACAAATCCGCAGTTTAATGGATCTTTTAAATACACATATACAAGTATCTTTGACATTTTGGGCTGTATCCTAGTTTCACAAGATATTTAATGGATGCTATTGTTAGGCAAGTTTTTGTTTATTTATATGTGTATTGTTACATGAAAATGAAATTATGGGTGTAGGCATGTGAGGATTTTCACTTGTGCAACATTGAGCTCTTTTACCATTCAATCAGTAGCTTCCAATCTGGCATGTCTCTCTTTTGTTACCTTAGTGATAATTTTTATTTTTCTATTTAAATAAAAAAGATGTACAGAGAAAAATTCAAGTGATTTAAAAAAACAATCCTATGGCACCATAACCATTTTTTAAAGAAGGAAAATGCAAGGTCATGTAGAAGAAACTGGTGTGGTTTTGTGTGAAATTGTGCATCAGGATAGGTTATTAATGAATGAATGCAAAATGTTTCTTCATCATATTTATGTTCTTCTGTATTTTTAAAATCTTTAAATGATATTGGAGTTATAGAGGTTTGCACTAGTAAAATACGGCTAAAGATGGTAACTTATCCCCCTAATTTATTCAGGACAATTTAATGTTTTGCCATCGATGAATTCCTGGACATTTCTGCTAGTGATTTTTTATTTGTTCTTTTATGACTTAAAAATATTTATTGGTTTTATTTCCAACTCTATTTCAGAAAGTACAGCAGTAAATTAATTTTAAATCAAATTTCCTACTGACTAAAAAATTAACTAATAATTATACATGTGTATTATCTATTCACACCTGGAACAAGCTTATTTTTTGCATTCTCTTTGATCATAAATGTAAACATCAAAAGGTAAAAAGTATTAATGGAAAAAAAAAGTAAATTTAATATTAATATGCCTCTTCTAATATTAGTTTCTATTACTCAATAGCTAAAATTACTTCCAAAACACTTCTCACAAAATATATCTTCATAGACTTATGTATCCATCACATCAAACCAAAAAGAAATCTTCATTTTACATATTTTTCTGCTTGTTCCTGATTTGGTTTTGTTAAACTTAACCTCATTCTTATCCAGAAGGCTATCATTGAAGGAGCGGACAGGTAAAAATTAAGACCAGAAGGGTTGGACTGCACAAATGGATGGAGTTTTTTCACTTATGAACTAATAACACCAATGTACTTAAATGCCTGCAACGGTCACACAGCCAAGCAGACTATTGGCATGGGAATGTAGTTTGCTTTCGTGTCACAGTCTAATCTATGATTTCATCTTGTTGTTATAGCACTTATTTGGTATATTAAATAAAAACTATATTGAGTAATATATTTTACTACCTTTAAAAAGCATATGTTTAAATTATCATAGTGAACTTCATCTTTAAACTGATTTGTTTTAAAGTTGAAATATTGCCTTTTAAAAGCCCAGCCCATTGGAACCAAAAAGGATGGTTGAGATGGGGGAGGGATCTTAATCTGCGCCAATGATGATGATGATAATATGAGGTGGAAGATGCAGGAAAAGGAAAGCTTCTAGTCGTTATGGGATTTGGCTGTTAGCTAGGCTGTGCCAACCTGCAGAGGATATACCAATTGTAAGTCCTTGGTACATATTTGTGGAAGAGTCAACAGGGAAGAGTGTAGCAAAATAATAATGCAGCAGAGAAAAATGAATATTAAAAAAAGCGTTCTGTTAGTTTTTCCATTATTATAACTTTTTAAAAAATTTTATAGCCTGTTTTTATAACATTAAAATTATTATTTTAGAAAGGTGGAAAAAATTAAAATGGATGGGAGATGACCTCTTTTTATTTTTAGTGCTGCTTGTTTATTACATGGAAACTTCCTCTTTATTCTCATTTCTACTGTCGATTAATGTGAAAAGAACTAAGCGAAAACATTTTTTAATTCTCTTTAAAAATTATGGATGTTTTAAAATTTAAATGACATTAGTGATATTGTAGCTGTTTTTAAGGAGGTTCTCGACGAACTTTTGGGCATATGTTTCAATAGTTTGATACTTTAGCATATCTACCAGCTAACTGGATGATTGGTATTCTATAAGTTCATATACTGTATTTAATATTTACAATAACATCTATATAAAGATATGAAGAATACACCAAGGGTGGGCAAACTTTTGATTGTGGGCCAGGATGGGTTCATAATTTTACTGAAGGAGCCAGATCAGTTAAAAGTTTGAAAAGGCCAAATCGAAAGAGAATGGATGGATTTTTATATGAACTGTTACGTTATTATTTTTTCCAAATATGTAACGTTAACCCTCTTCTTGTAAATATTTCAGCGCAAGGCTTGGTATATGAACACAACAGATCTAACTTTAATTGCTTCTAAACATAGGTGAATATATATGTATATACAATATAAGTCCTTTGTATGCCAATGATGTCTACTTAAACAAATGTCACTACAAGTTTACAACTAACTCTTCTAGAATCTTAGAACCTATCTACCGAACTAATACGTCTAGCTCATATGTGCCATCAGCACCATTTCAGCTCAGAGCACCTTACTAGCTCAGAGCACCTTACTATCTTCACTACTATCCCACGTCTTTTATAAGGTTGGTGCGAATCGTCGGTGCAGCGTTCAGGTAGCGACGATGTCTGTCACCGAAAGCGTTTGGAGGGGAAGAGCGTCAGTGAAACGATTGGGAAGGCGCGTATTGAAGCGATTCAGCAAGTAAGCATGACCCGGTGAACTGGGGTTGGTGGGGAAAGTGCAGTGCCGTCACATACCTCCATCCTTTCCAAGTTTTATGTAGTAAAACAATAATCAGTATTATAAAAGTGAAGTAGGGAACAGTGATACATCACATTGAAAATGGTATGGATGTCAAATCAAACATGTCTAGACTACTTGTCAAGCATCCATACATAAGTCAATGTAATATAACATCAGCCACATTTTAATAAATTACAAAACTTAATAAAGCACGAAACAAAAAAAATAATGAATGCAATGTTCTATAATACAACAGTTGTTCTGTTATACAAGCATTGCTTTCCTTGATGTCTTGGTTCAAATAGGTGATAGGGCATACAGGTCAGTTTTACACAACGTGTCGAGCAGGAAAAACCAATGTTCAGAAGGTAAATGCTGTTATAGTCACTCGCTGTGGGCTAGAACTTGAAAGTCGAAGTGGCATTAACAAAACCTCTTGTGATAAACGTGTCAATGTATGAGGCCATGTTTTAGTTTTGTCTGTTTCATTGATGTAAACTGTTGATGACGTTCTGCATATCGTTGGTAACATTGTTAGTCGTCTTTGACTGGGTTTGGCAGGTGAGGGCTACCATTGCAACAAATATGATGAGGTGAAAACAGGTGAAATTAGATCGTTGGTAACAGATAAATGTTTAGACCCTCACAAGGTGGCTGACTTAGAACTTGTAAGACGATATGTAGGTATTGGTCTTTGTTAGTCTGAAATAACTAGCTATGAAATTATAAGGCATGTCTATCTCATTATCTTAGTATCTTAGTGCACGGAGTCAAATAAACAAAGACATCTAAACACTGTGTGACTCCTTGACTTAGTAGTCATATTTTATTCAGTATATCTATTAAATGTGACCTATATCACTTACCTTTGACTCCGCATTTGCACATATATTACTTAGCCTTAGCAAACATCATATTCCTACTACTGTGTATAGTAACAACATCAACTTCTCCTTATGGGTTAATACGGGCATCCTACTAAGTAATTAAAGCTATAAACTCATAGTCTGCTTAACTTAGGTTAGTGCCTATAATATTTCACAGGCGGTAATTCCTATTATATTCAGCAATTGTGGAGCAGAACTGTTCTCATGACCCATTTCACAACATTGTTTAAATAACTTCATCTACACGCTTTGGACAGGCCCTAGACTTGTGGTTGTATGACCCACAACGAAAACAAATGATTAGCTTTACACTACGGGTACTACTGTGCTGTACGTCACTGAATCTAACTCTGGGCTTTTTGTTTTGTAATTTGTCCTAGTTTGCCTGTTATTTCTATCGTCCTTGATCTCCATAACACTATTACCTATAATAAGGTCAACAATGAGATTCATCAACTACCTGTGCTTCCACTCTACCATTAAAATAGATTGTCTGTATGTCTATTTCTGCTATTGGGTAAGTTGTAATTTGTCATCAAAACCTCTACATTTACCAAATCTGCCAGTGTATTGGGAAGGTCGAACTAAATGTTCTTAACCAAAACTGTATTACACCCTGAATCTCTTAGCACGTCTACGCCCTATTATGTCCTACTCTACCTTTTATTTACCGTGAAAGGCTTGGATGGCTCTAATGTACACATGGCGTCATAGACCCTGTCACCTGTGACTACTTCTACCTCTTCCTGATAATTATCTCTACGGTTGCCCTCAGGTGACCTAGATTGTCTATTATTATGGTTCAAAGGACAGTCCCTAGCAAAATGTCCTTTCTGTTGCAGTTTAGACATATTAATTCTGTCCTACCTCACAGGTCTATTCTCATTTATCCTGTTCTGACTATGTCTGTGATAGGACCTGCTTATGTCAGCTGCTAAAACATATAATGTCCTGTATATCATTTTCTACTGTAGTTGTTGGTCTGTCAGGGTGGTTTTATATTTCCTTATTAGGTCCGGCTGTCTCTACTGTCTTTGGTCCCCTTTCTAAAATGAATGACTTCAATTCAGGGTGGCAGGAATGAATGGCCTTGTCTAACAGAAAAATGTCCTAAGGAAGCCGAATGTCCTTTCTACCTTAGCATATTGTAGCCTTTTATCCAGGCAGTACCTAATTGTCAAAATATGTCTGGGAGTCATCGTCCTTTTGTAAAACTGTCTGATGAAACGCCTTCCTGAAACTTGCTTCTGTCTGTCCGTGTATGTCCTTAGAAGCTGTTCTCTAGCTACTAGTAACTGTCCTGGTTTAAACATATCTTAAGGAACGTCACTAGTAAAAGATTTACCTAACAAGTACATGCATTGGATTCAGGGAAGTCAGTTCCTTCATGTCACACTGAATTTGGTGAGGAAATTGTCTATTGTCGTCTTCTGTTCATCAAATAGATGGTATTTATAGTGAGCTATTCTATTTGCAAGACTATGATCTATGGTTGACATTGGGGTAGGTAGAGGGGTGGGATTATTAAGCTGGCTATCCCTTAACTCTTTCTCTAATTCACTTTCTTGATTCTTAGCCTTTGGCTTTGTGTTATGTGCAGAATGTTCCTTATCTAATCTGTAACCTGTTCCATCTCTAACCTAGCTTGTTCCTTATCTAATCTAGCCTGTTCAACTTCTAACCTATCTCCCTTCATTTCTCTAATTTTTTGTCTCTATCCCTAATGTTTGTCCTAAGGTAACGAAATGTTCGAATGATGACATTCTGAGTTATGAATAATGATTTACAAACAAATTGAGTTACCCCTTGACTTACATATGCTTCAACTAAATAAGGATAATGAAATACTTATTATCTACAATCTAACACACAAACTAAAGTAAATTTCACACGGTACAAATGCAATACGAAATAAAGGCAGAGAAAACACAGTAAACAACAACAAATAAAACAATACTGTCACATATACACAAACTAGACAGTAACGATCTAACAAATAAATGCTATGTAATCTCTCAGAGTACCGCTTTTAAACACTCCGTTACAACAGTAACAAAGATGTACTCAGTGAGAGACTACCAACAAAATATCTATAAGTTCATCATGAGACATTTGATTTTGTGCACTAAGATAAAATTAAAAAAACTTATCTGGTTTTAAGAATATATCAACACAGACTGACTGACTCCTCTTGTTGCCTTCTCTCTGCTCCTAGATTATGTATGAGTCAGTGTGACTCCTCTCTTGGCTGCTGCAGAGTCAGTGTGTGACAGGGTCTGAGCCTCTGTTAGCTGCTCTCAGGATGTGAGACTCCTCTGTTAGCTCACTCTAGGAGTCACACTGACTCACATAATCTAGGAGAGCAGAGAAGGCAACAAGAGGAGTCAGTCAGTCTGTGTTGATATATTCTTAAGAACCAGATAAGTTTTTTTAATTTTATCTTAGTGCAATCAAATGTCTCGTTTATTTTGAGTCCTTATAGATATTTTGTTGGTAGTCTCTCACTGAGTACATCTTTGTTACTGTTGTAACAGGTGTTTAAAAGCAGTGCTCGGAGAGATTACATAACATTTATTTGTTAGATCGTTACTGTCTGATTTGTGTATATGTGACAGTATTGTTTTATTTGTTGTTACTATCAGTTTTCTCTGCCTTTATTTCGTATTGTATTTGTACCGCAGAAATTTACTTAGTTTTGTGTTAGATTGTAGATAATAAGTATTTCATTATCCTTATTTAGTTGAAGTTAATATTAAGGTAAGTCAAGGTAACTCAATTTCATTTGTAAATCATTATTCATAACTCGAATCATCATCATTCGAACATTTCGTTACCTTAGGAGCAAACATTAGGGATAGAGACAAAAAAGAATTAATGGTTTTAGGATAGGTTAGAGAAGGAACAGGCTAGATTAGATAAGGAACAAGCTAGGTTAGAGATGGAACAGGCTAGATTAGATAAGGAACATTCTTACAACATAACACAAAGCCAGTGCAGAATCAGCAGCAGTTAGAAAAGAGTTAAGGGATAGCCAGCTTAATAATCCCACCCCTCTACCTACCCCAATGTCAACCATAGATCATAGTCTTGCAAATAGAATAGCTCACTATAAATACCATCTATTTGATGAACAGAAGAGCTGACAATAGACAATTTCCTCAAATTCGAGTGTGAGTATGAAGAGAACTCGACTTCCCTAGATCCAAATGGATGTACCCTTGTTAGGTAAATCTTTTACTAGTGGCGTTTCCCTTAAGATATGTTTAAACCAGGACAGTTACCAGGTAGCTGAGAGCAACTAGGACATACGGACAGACAGAAGCAAGTTTCAGGAAGAACGTTTCATCAGACAGTTTTACAAAAGGACATTGACCCCCAGACATATTTTGATAAAATTAGGTACTGCCTTGGATAAAAGGCTACAATATTAAGGTAAGAAAGGACATTCGAAATAACAGGTACATTTTCTTGTTAGACAAGGCCATTCATTTCCTGCCACCCTGAATTGAAGTCATTCATTTTAGAAAGGAGGACCAAAGACAGTAGAGACAGCCGTGGACCTAATAAGGAAATATAAAACCGCTCACCCTGACAGACCAACAACTACAGTAGAAAATGATATACAGGACATTATATGTTTTAGTAGCGACACATAGCAGGTCCCATCACAGACATAGTCAGAACAGAGTAAATGAGAATAGACCGGTAGGTAGGACAGAATTAATATGTCGAAACTGCAACAGAGAAAAGGACATTTTGCTAGGGACTGTCCTTTGAACCATAATAATAGACAATCTAAAGGTCACCTGAGGGCAACCATTAGAGATAATTATCAGGAAGAGGTAGAAGTAGTTCAAGAGACAGGGTTCATGGCTGCTTTATGTACATTGAGAGCCATCTACAAGCCCTGCGGTAACAAAAGGTAGAGTAGGACATAATAGCGTAGACGTGCTAAGAGATTCAGGGTGTAATACAGTTTTGGTTAAGAAATATTTAGTTCGACCTTCCCAATACACTGGCAGATTTGGTAAATGTAGAAGGCTTTGACGGACAAATTACAACTTACCCAATAGCAGAAATAGAACATACAGACAATCTATTTTAATGGTAGAGTGGAAGCACAGGTAGTTGACAGTCTCATTACAGACCTTATTATAGGTAATAGTGTTATGGGGGATCAAAGGACGATAGAAATAACAGGCAAACTAGGACAAATTACAAACAAAAGCCCAGAGTTAGATTCAGTGACGTACAGCACAGTAGTACCCGTAGTGTAAAGCCAATCATTTGTTTTCGTTGTGGGTCACACAACCACAAGTCTAGGGCCTGTCCAAGCGTGTAGATGAAGTTATTTGTAAACAATGTTGTAAAATGGAGTCTAGAAAGTCAGTTCTGCTCCACAATTGCTGAATATAATAGATTACCGCCAGAAATATCAAATTGGCAAGATTAAGCAGACTATTGAGTTTACAGCTTTAATTACTTAGTAGGATGCCCATTAAACCATAAGTTATAAGTTGATGTTGTTACTATAACAGTAGTAGGAATATGATGTTTGCTAAGGCTAAGTAATATATGCAAATGTGGAGGTCAAAAGGTAAGTGATATAGGTCACATTAGATAGATATACTGAATAAAATATGATCAGCTAAGTCAAGGAGTCACACAGTAAGTTTAGATGTCTTGTTTATTTGGCTGTGCCCTAGATACTAAGATACTGAGATAATATGCCCTTATAATTTCCTTTTAGCTAGTTATTCACAGACTAACAAAGACCAATACCATATCGTCTTACAAGTTCAAGAGTCGCCACCTTTGTGAGGGTCTAAACATTTATCTGTTACCAACGATCTAATTTCACCTGTTTTCACCTCATCATATTTGTTGTACGTGTGGCCCTGCTCAAGCGTAAACCAGGAGTCAAAGACGCACTCAACAATTTCCTGTTGCACCAACGATATGCAGGGCGTCATCAACAGTTTACATCAATGAAACAGACAAAACTAAAACATGGCCCTCATACATTGACACGTTTATCACAAGAGGTTTTGTTAATGCCATGACCTCAAGTTCACCAGCAGTGACTATAACAGACAATGGAACATTTTAAGTCTTTCCCCGTTCGTTGTATAAAACTGACCTGTATGCCCCATCACCTATTTGAACCAAGACATCAAAGAACAGCTGGAAGCCAGTAACAGAATGAACTTGTTTGTGTGCCATGAGACATTGCATTCATTATTTTTTTTTTTGTTTTCGTGCTTTATTAAGTTTTGTATATTTATTAAAATGTATTACGTTATATTACATTAGCCGTATGCATAGATGCTTGACAAATAGTCTAGACATGTTTGATTTGACTACATCCATACCATTTTCAATGTGATGTAATCACTGTTCCCCCACTAGACTTTTTATAATAATGATTGTTTGTTTTACTACATAAAACTTGGAAAGGAGGAGTATGTGACGTGTAAGTGCACTTCTCTCCCCCACCAACCCCAGTTCACCGGGTCAAGGTTGCAGCCGCCATATTAGATCGTTTAAATCGACGTCGCCTTCCCCCAATGCGTTTCACTGGCGTTCTTCCCCCTCCAAACGTTTCGGTGACAGACATCGTCGTTTACCCCCCCAAGCGTTGCACCGACGTATTCGCACCAACCTTATAAAAGACGTGGATAGTAGTAGTTGAGTTAGTAAGGTGCTCTGAGCTAGTAAGGTGCTCTGAGCTAGTACGGTGCTGACAGACATATGAGCTAGACGTAGTTAGTTCGGTGTAGATAGTTCTAAGATTCTAAGAGTTAGTTGTAAACTTGTAGTGACATTTGTTTAAGTAGACATCATTAGACAAAGGACTTATATTGTATATACATATATATTCACCTATGTTTAGAAGCAATTAAAGTTAGATCTGTTGTGTTCATATACCAAGCCTTGGCGTTGAAATATTTATTAGTTAGAAAAGTTAACGTTACATATTTGAAAATAATAACGTAACAGTTCATATAAAAAAATCCATCCATTCTCTCTGATTTGGCCTTTTTCAAACTTCTTTAACTGATCTGGCCCTTCAGTAAAATTATGAACCCATCCTGGCCCACAATCAAAAAGTTTGCCCACCCTTGGTGTATTCTTTCAGTATCTTTATAAGAGGAGATGCTATTATAAAGGCTGGATAAATAATAAAGTATGAACTTTATATAATGTACTAACCATCTGGTAGATATGCTGTGGCATCAAACCATTGAAACAGCATGCCCAAAAGTCTGCCGAGAACCTCCTTAAAAAAAATAAAGGCATTAATATCAATTAATGTCATTTAAATTTTAAAATATCCATAATTTTAAAGAGAATTTTAAAAAAATGTTTTCGCTTAGTTCTTTTTTTCATAGCTTACATCATAGAAATGAGAATAAAGAGGAGTTCATGTAATAAATGCTACATCTAAAAATAAAAAGAGGTCAATCTCCCATCCCATTTTAGAATTTTTTTCCACCTTTCTACATAATAATTTTAATGTTATAAAAACAGGCTATAAAATTTTTAAAAAGTTATAATAATGGAAAAACTAACAGAACGCTTTTTTTTAATATTCATTTTTCTCTGCTGCATTATTTTGCGACACTTTTCCTGTTGACTCTTCAAATATGTACCAAGGACTTACAATTGGTATATCCTCTGCAGGTTTACACTGGCTCTACTAACAGCCAAATCCATAACGACTGAGCTTCCTTTCTCCTGCATCTTCCACCTCATAGCTATCATCATCATCATCATGCGACGAAGATCCTCCCCCATCTCAACCATCCTTTTGGTTCCAATGGGCGTGGCTTCTTTTAAAAGGCTATAACAAATAGTCAACTTTAAAACAAATCAGTTTTAAAGAGGATAAAGTTCACCATGATAATTTAAACATATGCTTTTAAAGGTAGTAAAATATATTACTTCAATATACTTTTATTTACATATACTCAGTCATGCTATAACAACAAGATGAAATCATAGATTAGATCAGACACGAGCAAACTACAGCCCTGCATGCCAATTAGGTCTGTTTGGCTGTGTGACCTGCTGCAGGCATTTAAGTACATTTATGTTTATTAGTTCATATGAAAAACTCCATCCATTTGTAAAGTCCAACCCTTCTGTCCAATTTCTACTCCTGGTCCGGCCCTTCCGTTAAATTTATGAGCCCCTGGATAAGAATGAGGTTAAGTTTAACAAAACCAGAATCAGGAACAAGAGAGAAGAAAAATATGTGAAATGGAAGATTTTTTTGGTTGATGTGATGGATACATCAAAGTCTATGAAGATATCTTTTGTGAGAAGTGTTTTGGAAGTAATTTTAGCTATTGAGTAATAGAAACTAATATTAGAAGAGGCATATTAATATTAAATTTACTTTTTTTTTCCATTAATACTTTTTACCTTTTGATGTTTATGATCAAAGAAGATACAAAAAATAGAAGCTTGTTTCAGGTGTGAATAGATAATATGCATGTATAATTATTAGTTAATTTTTTAGTCAGTAGGAAATTTGATTTAAAATTAATTTACTGCTGTACTTTCTAAAATAGAGTTGAAATAAAACCACAAATATTTTTAAGTCATAAATGGTCAAATAAAATCTACTAGCAGAAATGTCCAGGAATTATCTGGATGGCAAAATACTAAATTGTCCTGAATAAATTAGGGGGATAAGTTACCATCTTTAGCTGTATTTTACTAGTGCAAACCTCTATAACCCTAATACTGATAAAAGATTTTAAAAATACAGAAGAATATAAATATGATAGAAGAAACATTTTGCATTCATTCATATTAATAACCTATCCTGATGCACAAAATTTCATTACAAAACTACACTATAGTTTCTTCTACATGACCTTTGCATTTTCCTTTTAAAAAAATGGTTATGGTGCCATAGGATTGTTTTTTAAATCACTTGAATTTTTTCTCTGTACATCTTTTTTATTTAAATAGAAAAATAAAAGTCACTAAAGAGTAACAAAGAGACATGCCAGATTGGAAGCTACTGATTGAATGGTAAAAGAGCTCAATGTTGCACAAGTGAAAATCCTCACATGCCTACACCCATAATTTCATTTTCATGTAACAATACACACATATATAAATAAACAAAAACTTGCCTAACAATAGCATCCATTAAATATCTTTGCAATTCAGGAGTACAGCTCCAAATGTCGATACTTGTGTATATGTGGTTTGGTGATCCATTAAATCCGTGGCGTCGATCATGACAAGAGCTGCAGTATCTTATCGGACGATTACTATTAAAACTTGCACATTCAATAGAGAAACATGTACACACAGCTATGTTTTGGGAAGACTTGCAATTCTGATGAAAAAAAGAAAATAAATAAAAGAAGACATGAAACGATTAATAAAAGATGGGGGGAAAAGTTATTTATGACAAAGTGACATACTGGGATGAAGTGTGCAGCACTACAGTTGAAAGTATAGGTAGCTTGACTACTAGACAGGTGAACTCAGCTACATCTACCTTAGCAAGCATTGTGAGGAACTTAATATTTATGCCCTGACACATTTCTAAAATTTAAATTCATTATACTAAAATAAAAATAAATACAGATGCACTCCCAGAACAGAACTGTCTTGAACCCAGCAAGGGGCAGGAATCCTGAAAAATTTTCAGGGGGCCTACACCTTGGAAAGGCCTAGTCGTTTTTTTTTTAATTTATTTTTGTTTATTATTTGCTGTAAAATTGAGATCTATGTGAACTATTGACGATAATTGTCAAAACACAAATCATGACTTAATGACTACGATTCAAATTAAGTTATGAAAAAGTTTTTTTTTATTTTATATCTTTTAGATGTTCACCTTTTATGAAATAAATGTTTTTATTTTCCTCAAATCAAGCAAACCAAATGTTTTATTTCAACAGGATGTTAATTGTAACAAAATATAAATAAATATTAAAACATATGAAAAAACGATTCTGAATATTGAACCTTATTTTCACAAACTGATGAAACATGAGGCATAGGCATCAAAAGATCCAGCCATGTGGCATGGTCTTTTTTTAATGTCTGGGCACAGTCACTACATATGTACAGAGGTGGTGGAGAGTCTCCAGAATGTATAGCCAGAGCAGGATTGATGCACATCTGTCATGAGGAAAAAATGAATTGTAATCTTTATAGTTAAAGTGGACATGCAGAGGTTAATTTTCACAAATCTTATTACGCCATTATGAGATAAATAGTCAAGCGGTGTAAATACTTACGACTGTCAACCTGATGGTTCATTTTCGATCCCCAGTGAGGACCAAGTAATTTAATCAGATTTTGTTGAAAGTTCCTCTATGTCTCCTAAGGTGCCTATTGCGCTATTGGCTATGATGGGAATGAAAGAAGGGCATTACAAAAACATTTATGGTTGATATGATCCAAGAGATAAACATTATATTCTTACAAGGACTTTACAAATCTCACCATTGTCATATACTAATTCTTGTCTTGTTTTATATAACACTGAAATTTGTATAACATGACTGATAGTATTTGGTTACATAATATTCAGAATTATATACATTGATGAATAACACTATATCGTCATCAAGAATTGTTCATGCATGTAGCATTTTTAACAGTATCAAAAGAAAAACTTAAGATTTGTTTCCCAGCTGTTTAGAAGGGAGTTTTATATAATGCATTAACTACATTAATTCTTCCACCATACTGTTGGAAATATATTTTTTACGTAACAGTTAATAGCAATTATATTTCCTTATAAACTCAAAATAAGTCTTATAACAATTCTGCAACATCATAATTTATATACATACTTTAACAGCCTGACAGTTGCCTTCATTGATGCATCCTTTCCTCTGACACAATATAGCTGGCCAAGCTAGGAAAATGAAAGTTGTACTTGATTAAAACTCATAGTTAACATCTAAAAATAACATTTATAAAATGCAAGACAATGCTTTATTTTATTAACATGAATAGACTGACCTGGGAATTCCATTGCTTTGTAGCATTACAAAAATAAAATAATGTAAAAAATTAACTAATTAATTACACAGTAGTTCATACAATCATATAATATTATTTATTAAAAGAAAATTATATTACCAAAAACTAAACAGTGAATTAAACAGTATTTTTTTTTATTTTTAGTAAATAGCCTACAAAATCATTTTGAGGCTATATTTTATCCTCTTCTATTGTCAGCCATCAAAGTGAACGTGCAATGAAAACATACAATAGAAAATTACCACAATATTTGTAGTGAATGCCTCTTCTATCACTCAATGCAGGATTCAGCTGAGGCCAATAGTAGAAAAGTAGATGAGCAGCTGGTGCCTTGGCTGACGATGGTCCATAGGCAATAATACTCAGTATATCCTGATTAAAATTTTAATAACAACCAATTTATTTTTTTGTATGAAATAATAACAATATAAGCTAAAAGAAAATAGTTAAATGTCTGATAAGAATGAAATCAAAAGTCTGCAATTAAAATTACTTATCAGGGTTTGACAAAGACACACTTCTGTCAAAAAAAAATGAACTACAGCCAAATTACAAAGTTTTGACATGTTTCAAAGTCATTGATTATTTTTTGATTTAAACATAACAAAATAGTTCATACTTTTTTATTCTGTATTTTAGTGTGCTTTGAATTGAATGAAATAAATCTTACTCTAATTCTGTTTTGGAAATATATTAATATCTTAGCAACCCAGTTTATTTAACTTTTGTTAGCTTGATACATATTTTTTAATGTAATTAAAATTGACACAAAAAAAAGATCAATCAGCTTTAATCTCATTTACACAAACAAAGTATTAAATGTACATCATTATAAGTAAAAATCTAATAATTATGATGTTTTTGTACAGTTCAATGTAGAATATTTTTTTTTTAATATTTTGAATTTCAACAATTAATTATGTACATATATTACATATAAAAAATAAATTACAACCATACATATATATTTATATGTGTGTACTTTACAGTATTTGTAGCCACCTTGATAGCGTTTTTTCATACTCTTAAAACACTCAAGAATTTGTGAGTGAAAATGCTAAGGAAGAAATTACATAAAAAATGTCAAAATAATAAGCCTATGTAATGAATAAAATAAACGTAAGTATCTAGGACATTTTCAAGCTTTGATGATCTAAAAAGATTAATTTAAAATAGTTTATAAATAGAAAATTGTTTATACCCTTTAAGGATAATATGCACTGTATAATGAAGAAATAATTTTTATTTCAAACCTCCATTTTCTGTGTGCTGAAAAACCATAGTTATTATAACGCTGGGTTCCACTGGCATAGGTTGGTTCATCACATGAGCTAGGAACCTACATTTAAAGAATAAAAACCAAAAATAAATCTGAAACTATATTTTGTAAAGAATTTAAATTTTAATTTTTTTAAAAAGCAAAAAAACTACAAAGTAAAAATACAATCTGTGTAAGTCCATACAAATTAAATGTCTGGAGATTAAAGCATTCTATTTAGTCAAATTAAAATAAGGAGACTAGCTTTGTGTGAACCCATCAATTTTATTAACATTAAAAAACATAGTTGGGCTAATTTATGGCTAAAATTTACTCAAAATGCTTTTCTCTGTAATCTCTGTTTTATTTTCAACAGCTTCCAAAAGAATGTGTAAACATTATTTTATCAGAGGTCATTTATATGGAAGTGGGCTAGTACCCAGCACATTTGATTGCAAGTGGATAGAGCTGTACTTTCCAATATTGAGTCTGACTCATGCCCCAGAAACTTTTAATGTTTCTGCATTAAAATCTGAAACTATTTTAGTCAAATAACATTGTTGAACCAGAATAGGATGAGAAATAGCGAATACTTCTATTATTTGCAACGATATAATCTACTAAAATAACAGTTTTAGGTTATCCATAGATTAAGAATTAGCACAGGTCTTTCTCAATAATAACGGTAGATTATTATCCAGCATTTTCTATACAATCAATAAAAGCCTGTCAGAGATGCAAAAGCTATATAAAAAAAGTGCAGAAGTAAAGGGGAAGGACAAAAAAAGAATATTAAGACTAAGGATAATACGAATTTGAAAAGCAAAAAATCCATTGAATTCAAATTATACATTTAATGTTAATATAGTTCATTCTACAGGTGTCTGAATTGGTTGGAGCTGGTAGCAAATTTCTGCTAAAATAAAATAGATAAAAATTAAAATATAAACTCATATTTTTAAATGAACAGAATAAATATAGACTGTTTCAACTTAGGAAAATAATAACAGATACTCTTCTTCTCTCTGCCAAAAATCTGAAATAAAGTTATATTTGCATTACATATATTTGTTAAGGAAATAAAAGGACACTTTTTTAAAAGCTTTGGAAACAGAAAAAAAGACAGCTAAAGACAAGGCAGATTACTAGTTCCAAAACTCTACATAAATATTGTTTTACATGTGGCTTACAAAGCTGTGAATTTTTAAAGTTCTCCGTACTTCACCCAGTTTGAAAAATTGAACAAAAATATCTCAACATTTGTATTGGGGAGGGTTGTTCAAAGATTTACATGTTTATACAATGCAAAATGTCTGTGAGATGTATTGACATTTAATTCTAAATGAAAATACCAATATTAACTCATTCCACAATTCTCATGGAACGCAATTTGTGTTTAAGTTATATTCATTGTAGATCATGATTTAACATTTTAGGTTTTAGTCAGACTACTTCAAAATAATGCTAAATGTAAATTAAGTTTTATAAGAATGATGTCCAATTCTAGTTTCTAAATTTAGAACATCATTTAAACTAAAAATAACAACACAAAAAAGGTTAAATAACATATCTTTCGAGTGTTGAGGGGTCAATATTTTCTCTTTTTCATAATTGAAATGGTTTTATTTTTTTTAAGTGTAGCTTTTTTTATTTCTCATTCTTTTTGTTTTAAATTTTGAAATGTTCAAGAATTGAGTATAGATTGCATTTTGTATGGTTTTTTTCAATTCATGCTATTGGTTATAAAATGATGTAATATAGAATTTATACTTTTATCTTGGTGCAGTGGGGAATGAGTTAAATTTTAATATCAAATCCAAAAAAAGCAAATTGATTTAGCACATTTAATATCCTAAAATTCAGTTTATCAACAGTGATCTACCATTATTTTGTTTTATATTAATTTAATTATTTAAAATTAACAAAATGTTATTTAGGAAAGGCAAAAATGTTGTCTCTTACTTAAAGTCATAGGCAGCAGACTTGTATATTGTGTCTTTGTGTAGGGTGGGTGGAAATATGGCTAAGGTAGTAGCAACAGTATATGGCAGAGCATCCAGAAAGATCGTGTTCTAAAATGGCACTAACCAACCAAGCACATTCAAAACAGCTTCACCAAGAGCTAGTTAAAAGATGAAAGAGAAAAAGAAAATTTCAATATCAAGTTTTCAACATTTAAAAAAAAATGTTTCAAAAATGTTTATTTCAGTATCTAATTTTCCTTTTTTTTTAAAAAAAAAAATATATATATATATATATATATTACAATGTAAAAAAACAATAATGCATTATTAAAACTTGCAATATAAAAAAATATTTTTATTAAAGTAATCTTAATTTTCACTAGGTAAACAGTGTTTTTGAAGTCCTTATAAGATTTGACTGCATCTTTGGCAATTTATTTTATTAGAAAATTTGAAAATTAATATGTTATGTTCGCTTGCATATCACTGACTTATAGAACTGTACTAGATACTGGTATACAAGAAAATCACAGAGAGCCTGACGTTAATTCTTACTGTTGATTTGAATATAAACCACCTTTTGATAAAAAAAATCAACGACAATGTCCAAACTGTAATATTCTTAACATGCACCTTTTTGTTCATAGGTGGACATGAGTTTTTTAAATGTTCTGTGGATTGGACTGGAAAAAATGAACTGCTATGTTTCTTGTTTTAATTGGACTTTATCAATATTCAACATAAAGTACACATATTAAAAAAAATGTTTTTAAATTTTTTATTCTAATTAAAAATTTTTGTTTCTAAATAAGAAAAAAAAAAAAGAAGAATTATTTGGCCCAGCGTGTTACTAACAACTGATCAGTTGTGAGAAAGCGAATTAAGCCAGAGACTTCAAGAAATTCTGTCAGCCTTGAAAACCTAAGATTTAGAAAATCAATTTTATGAAAATTGTGAGATCATTCAGTCCCCTCTCCCTTGTTTAATAAGGTTTGAATATTAAGGAGTTTTCAGAGAACTACTTAATCACCCATTCTGGGCTAGTAGAACTCCTTCTTCTTGTCTTCCTTTGGCTCTACAGCCCATTTAGGGCCTGCCATCTCTACTCTTCTCCACTTTTCCCGTTCCATGGTCTTCTTCCTCCACTCTCTCACTCCTATGGCTTTAAGGTCTTTCTCCACTTCTAACCATCTGCTTCTTGGTAGGCCTTTTCTCATTGGGTGTTGCCTTATATATTTTGCTTTTTGGATCTCTGTTGTTTTCCATTCTTTCTGTATATACCCACCTAAATCTATTCATTTTGATTTCAGCTGTTCTACTTTCTAAGCTGTTCAGTGAGGCGGGTTAGGGCTCTTGCTCAGCAGAGGATTATCTGCATTCCAAAGTGCGCCAGCCAGTAATCATGTCCGATGATCGTGCAAAAGGTTGGTTTCCATTTAAGAAATCAGTCCAGGATTTTTAAATTGTTGTTTGGCTTTCGTAACCTATTTTTTTTACATGACTGGGTAGTTAGCCCTGTACACAACCACTAGGGTGTTGCCCCTCAGCCTAGGTCCCATAGCCTTTGTGGATCCCTCCACTAACTACTAAGGCAATAGTTGCCTGCTTTGGTCCGCATCGAGAATTTGATTTTATCGGCACTCACCATATCTGGCAAGCTTTCCCCTATCCGCCACCTGTGGAGGCGGCCGATATGAGTTTGGCCTCTCCACATGAGCTAGTCAGAACTCCTAGTTCTGATAAATAAGAAGCTTTACTTTGTTTAGAACAAGTAATAGTAAATTGGTTGGGAAAAGTAGGCTACATACGGTTCTATAAACTTTTTCAGGACATTGTTTCAGGAATAGTTATGCAAAGGTGAAATATGTTGGTCACATGAATATTTTCTCTATTCATTGAGCTAGATATCTTGAACAGATTTTGGCAAAAAATGTTGCCAGAATTTTATCATAAAGTAATATAAGATGGAATTCAGAGAAATATATAAAATTTATTAAAAGTGATATTTCTCAAATATTTGAAACACTTTGTAAAGAAATAATCACACAGTATAATAAGCCTACCTACTTTTTTTACATTGAGGAGTGGGTGACTGTTGAGGATAAAAATTATAAACCTATTGTTTGTCGATTTATTTCTAAAATAAACCATTCAAAATTTCAATACTTTGCCCACCAAAAGTTGTTATCAATGTTTTGTCATTTGGCTAAAGTAGAAAAAAGCCATAAAAAGTTTTCTTCAAGTTTTCAAAAACATATTTTTGCGAGAAAAATGTTTAATCTGTAACAACAATAGAAACACTGTTTAGGTCTTGAAATAGAAACATCTCTTAAGAACCCAAATTCAAGCAAAGCAAATGACACATTAATAACTATTTTATTTTATTTTGTAAAAACAAAAATATTTTAGTATTAAACTTAAGAATATTGTTGAATTTAAAAACAAGCTTAGATGTCATTAAAAAAGCCTTACAGTTATTTTATAAACATATCAATTTGTTTAGTAATTAAATGGAAGTTCTAGGATTATAATATTATAAGTACATGTAGTTATATATTTAAAATGAATTGTATATTGGGTGGGGGTCCATGATGCCAAAAGGGTTGCCCGACTGCTGCCCTAGTCAAATGATACACTACTGACCCCAATTGTCCTATCTGTATATTTGGTACTAAATCAAGGATGCTAAGAACAGCTTGATACAGTCCAGAGTAGTTTAATGTAGGAAATATAGACAGCTGTATATGCTATCCTTTTGACGCAATCCATAATTTTCTACTGGTATGTTAGGTACATCCTTCAAAACACTAGAAATGTAAATTTTAAAATACATGTAATTAAGAGATGTTTACAAATGTTTATTCGTTAATTAAATTAAGTGGAAATTAAACCAATATTAATGCAAAAGATCAGGTACTTCATGCATTAAAACAAATATTCAGTCTTTGCTTCATAATCAAAAGTTAGGATTATCATAGTGATCTCAGTCTGCAAGTTCCTCATTTTGACCTTTTATGTTCTACAGAATTAATGGTGAAGCATGACAGTGACCAAATTTCCCAGTAAATTAAATAACATATTTTTAGCAAAATTGTTTTTCATCAAAGTTAAATTTAAATCCAGGCAATTTCAAAGTTTAAGTAAATTGCTATGAGAAATTCAGATGAAATTATTTAAAGCATGAAGTACATTTAGAAATAGATAATTTTTACAGAACTTACTACATTTACAATGTTAAAACTCACATAATAAACTTGAATTTTTTATTCTCACTGAGAAGAGTCTGAAAAAATATTTCATTATTAGCTATGTCTACTCAGACAGCAGGGAGCTATATTATTGATTATTTTATAATGGTATTCTTTTAAATTCAGATCTGGAGTACTTTGTAAGTTAAAAATTACATTTAAAAAAAAATTAATTTGATATCTAATAGAAACATATTATTTAAAATAATTTCTACTACTAAATTTTAATGTAGTCTGTAAAAGGAAAAAATATAATGGTTGTTAATGTTGTAATCCAAAAGTAATTAATAATAATTTTTAAAAAGCTGAATATTAATTACTGCTTCACATTTTGATTCTGCTAAATTTTAAAACAGAAAAGTTTAGCTTATGTCTTGGATATAGGACGAATAATAGTTGTCCTATTTATTTTTACTTAAATGAAGTAATCCAATAAAAATGATGATTGTTGAATTCTTTATTGCCAAAAATATTGATTTTCTAAACAGACATAGAAGTGCCGTTCAAACTAGTTCAATTAATCCACTGGATTGTACAAGGATTTTTATATTTAATATTCAGTCCCATTTTGACTTGTTCTAAACCCATGATCTCATTGTATCCGGTGTAACAATAAATATTTTTACTAATGACTTATGCTTGTGAAATAAATATCTGCTATATTTTTTTAACCAAGTTAAAAATTATTATTTATGTCAATATATGTCAATGCTTTTCTGATCTTTAATAATAACATTAAAAAGAAACATCACTATTCCTATAATAACAATGTTATAACTTTAGTAACTGTCTTGTTTACAATTACTTAAGTTCTGCTAATTGTGTTGTTATTTTATAATCTATGAATGAAATTTTTTGATAATTACTTTAAAGTTGAAATTTAGATAAATGTAACTATGCAACTTGCACTTCAAGTAAGTGAAATAAGAAATAGACATATAGATAATTCTAGGCATCATGCCTAATGTGTGCATTACTGATTCTCATATAGTATATAGTAGTTTAAAACAACAGAGCACATTAACAAGATTTAGTAAAAAAAATATAAAATGAAACAATAACCAAATAAATTAATAGGATAAGAATAAAACTTAACAAAGTTCAATGATAAATACAGCACAAAGTTAAATATATTGTTATGTAAAAAAAATCCTAAATAGGGAAGATGTTCCAACATAAAATGATAGATGAAATTACATCTATAAGAAAATCAGCTTCTTTCCTATAAATGAGCGTGGTAATCAAAAGTACCCTTCTTAGCCCTAACGGGCCATGGGGGCAGATGAAGTGTAGAATTCATCTGTTTCTATAACCTCTGCATATAAAGGGATTATGCATGTTCTTCCTTTTAACCACTTCCCCAACTTAAGTCAGGTAGCCATTTAATTTGGAACGGTTGTAGGATGACTTTGCACCAAATTTCACCTGAAAAATTCCATGGGCCTCCCAGGGGTCGAACCCGGACTCTCAGTCGACAGTCGATATCTACACCGCACCGTACCAGTCCCACATAAAATGACATTATCTACCATAAATCTTATGAAAAATTCTTAAAATAAGTAAGGATGAAATTGTGAAATGACAGCCTTTTGCTGGGTATTAATGTGTACCCTGATGTATACTGTTTTAAAAATATTAAATGACCACTTGACAAAATGTGTATAATGTAATCCTAGTATTTTTTTTTAATTAAGAATAAAAATATAATAAATATTACTAGTGTTCTCTTAATCTTTAATGAGAAATTATGGTTATAAATATATATATATATATATATATATATATATATATATATATATGTATATATATATATATATATATATATATCTGTCATGTCTTATACAAGGGTCCTGAAAGAAACAGAAATATTTAATTTCATCAATATTCAAACAATTTACATTGAATTAATCTCTTGAGCTATAAAATTAGCTACCCTCTCTCCTGCAAGTAATTAAAATATTTATGAAGGTCCCAGTCACATTAAAAAAAGTGAGATTTGACCGTCAAAAGTATATAAACATGACAGAAATGTATTAGAAGATGCAAGTCATTTTTATAAGTGCATTGCAAGGGGTGGACAACTGCGTATGAGTCTATAGTGAGACTTTAAAAAATAAGTGCGGCTTTCATACGAGGAGCAGAAATACTTTATGGTAAAACCAATCCGATTTGAGCAAGAAATAGTGTCTTGCTGCCTTTAAAACAATCAATTTTGTGCCTCCCACCGTTAGAGATTGAGCTAAATATCCTTTTGCCCTGGCACCAATGTGTCATCACAGGGCTGCAAACTCTAGATATTATACCTCCTGAATAGATTTTTTAAACCATCTAGATATAAGAAAATAATATCTCTAAAATAGATCTAGATATTTATCTTTGTTCATTGAGATATAAAGATTTTCTTCTTCCATTCTTATATTTAATGTAGTTCTCCACTTCAACAGTGCAGACTGCAGCAACTTGTCTTGAGCTGCTGAATCCTCAAACCAAAGACCTCACTGAAATCACATACACAGACACCAATCACCATACTGTCTATACTATTTAAAACAGTCTTGCCAATAAGTCCTCTGAGCAGTATTTGGGACACCCTCCATGTTGGCCTGGTGGCTGTCTTTGCAGTATTACCATAGACTAGCATAGTCTTAGACCAAGTCCAAGTCACAGTGTTATTACTAGTGTTAGGAAAAATAGTCTTGAAATGTGGTCTTTTGGTTTAATTAAATCAATAAAGGTTTACCAAACCTCTGTAGTGCGTGTCATTGTTCGTCGTCTGATGGTGACTGCTAGTGTATTACGACCATTGCATAATTACTCATAACAGATATTTGGTAGATTTGCTTGAACGGACTTGGTGATTCTAACGATACGTTGCCGTTAGCATGCACATGGTTTCCTTTGATGGCATGAAGCTGTGTTAAAATATTAGTAATTCTTTTTAAAGCATATGCTCACACAAATAATTCACTGTTTATATATATTTTGAAGTATATTTTTCTTACAATGCTCGTGTAACAACGCCATATTTGTGTTAAATGTAAGTATAATTCTAAGTTATCCCCCTTATCTCGACAAAAAAAACTAACATAAAATTCGTGGTAATGTTAATAATACAGTCATTAACTAAAAAAAATCAATGTTTTCTCATTAGATCAGTTTACGACAACAAACTCTCAAAATATAAATGAAACTGTGAACTGTCATTAAAATTAATTAATTAATTTCAAAGGGCAGCGCCATTATAAAAGAGGAATGGGAGATAAAGAGTATATCTTTAAATACAGCATCAGACAGGTGACGTGGCTGCGATGATTGAGGACCTCAGACATGAGGATGAGCTCGGTCCTCTAGCAAACCAGCAATTATTGGTCTCTGTCCCTTTTTATCCTAATTTTAAAAAAAAGTTTGGGCCCCTTACAATTTGAGTTGCTATCGACTTGCTATTTAGCCGTCGAATTAACCATTATGCCCTGGACATAAAGTGACCCTCAAGTATCATTAATAACACATGTTTTTTTTTTCATTGTTCAGACCTTTTGTAACCAACCGGAGGGCTAGAAGTTTTAGCCAGTGCACCACTGAAGCTCTATAAAATTCAGAACCCCATCACTGACAGTGAGTCTGTCAATAGAAAGTAATATATGATTAATGCTAAATCTGCTATTTGTTCCCTTGTCGGCTATTTTGCAGTTACATATAGTTGATACATTGATCAATTTGTACCTGAAGGCTGGCCAGCCAGTGCCAAGTAGCAGATATTATGTAACAGGGTTCCCGTATGAAAAAATTGTGGGACATAAATTACTCTCCCAAGCAACAATTGGCGTGAACTGAAAAGACGCCTGTCAATACAAGAAAGTGTGGAAAATCTGCTAGAGGCATGTTGATGTTTAACATTTTGAAACGAATTATTAATGTTACCCTTTTTTTTTAGGAGAACATACAATTCTTGCTTTTTAGAGCTCTTCGCAACACATTGGTGACAAATAATGTAGATTTTTTGGGTTTGATAAGAGTTGCTTTCCCACTAAGGACCATGTAGAGAACATATGTTAAAAGTAGAAGAGTCGCAGAAAAAAGGGGAAAGGCTGCAAGTACATTACCTCTCTAATGATTCTCAAAATAGTTATTGCCCGATCATCCAGTATTATAAATAAAAATTTTTTAGACTGAAATTATTATGTACGTCGTGAATTCTGCACCAAATTATCATGTTGAGCAAACAACATTTCTTTATTACTTGGACAGTCTCAGATCAGGGATATGAAATAGCAGAACGATTTCTAAAATGTGTTAATTGCAGTGAAAAAAATTGATCGGAAATAGTGCAACTAATTATTGAAACATTGGAAAGTCATGCTATCCCCCCTTGCCGATTGTAGGGCTCAAGGTTATGATAATGCGGCAAACATGTCAGGCAAATTCAAAGGAGCACAAGCGATAATCAAAAAAGGTAATACCCACCGCCATATTCTCTCCTTGTAGTTTGCCACACACTTAACTTATGTGGTAATGATGCTGCTGAATGTATTCCAGAAGCAATCACATACTTTTGGAACTTAACAAACCATATATACCATTGCTGGGACACAGTCCAAAAAAGATGGGAAATATTGTTAAAGCAAATTCGGCTGTTCCTTCATGGCATATCTGGTGCCAGATGGTCAGATCCGGGTTGAAAGCGTAAAACCGTTTGCAGCTCATCTTCCAGGGGTTAAGTTGTGCCAAAAAAACCTCATAGGCTCATCTCACTGCAAAACTACGGAACGAAATCACTGGAGCTCTATGTTATGTCAGTTATTTCACCTGCATCATAATGTCAGCCATATGGTACAGAATATTAGTTCCCATTGATTTTTATCAAAAGCCGAATATTAGTGAGTTTGCTTTAGATGTGTAATTTCTGAAAACATACCTAAAACTTGTACTACCTTCGAAGCAGTGCTGAGAGAGTTGGGAAAGCAATGTGGACTGTATCTAAACTTGTTGTCAAAGTCTTGGACAAAATGTCCCATTGTTTGGGAATTCACAACTACTGGGAAAAAAAAACGCATTTACGATGAAGATTTTTAGTGAAAATTAGATAAAGAATGAATCAAATCAGATGAATCATGAAAGCACACTTTAAAACCATATATTTTATGTAATTTTGGATAATGTTATTGGAGGGCTTGCAGTTCGTTTTAGTGCAGCAAAACTTATTTCTGATAACTTCGGTTTTCTGAAGTCATCGAAAAATTTCGAAAAGTTAATTACAAAGCAGCAGAGACTAGCGAACCTTATTTTAACTAGCACATAATCTCCCGAAGACCCCATAGTAGATAAATCCACATAACAATGGATTCAATACTGATTTTAATTAAACAGTTGGGCATGGAGTCAGGTGTTGTTTTTCAAATTAGAGGTCATATTTGATTCAGTTTTTTATTTCGTTTTTCTGTATTTTTTAGTTTTTTCAGTTTTTTTTGTCTTGCTTTAATTTTTGTTTTGATTTTGTTCTAGTTGACAAAATTAACATAACCGTTAAAGAAGGTTTTAGTTTTAGTTTCCGTGAACGAATGCAACACTATATTTTAGTTTCAGTTTTTATTTCGTTTTTTCTGTAATAACATTTAGATTTTCGTCTAGTTTTAGTCTTGCTGCTAATTTTGGATTTGGTTTTTAAAGTTTCTCGTTGTTGATCAACATTTTCGTCAACGAAGGTTTTAGTTTTCGTCAGCAGCTGGCACTATTAGATTTTTAAATGCTTTGTAGCTATTTAACATGATGATCGTTGTGATCTTCATACAACACATGCAGTGGCATCACCTGCTTGAAAGAAGTTTCAGCAAACTTAAACTCATCAAGAAATTATCTCGATTCATGCCATGGGTCAGGTCACTAGAACAATAGCTAGGCTCATTAATTAGTCAATACCAAAATAGACTTTGACTGTAATTCGTGCGTTTGCCAAAAAAACACGCAAAGCGACATGATTCTTTATGTGTTGTTTATAATTTTTTATCATTTGTTCTTTTACTCTGTGCTTTTTTTGACAATTTTAGGTATATTTGTTTATGATATATTCCAGAATTGAACAGCTGCATTAATCATTTATAATAGTGATTTGAAAACTTTTGATTTTTTATTTGACTTAATATAATGTATTTATTATTTGATTTCAACTATTATGCGTAAACTATGTGTGACTAATTGCACAAAACTGATTTTATTTTATATTGAAAAGAAATTTAAAATCTGCACCTGCATTTTACTCCTCTCCATGACCCTGAACAAACCAAGACTGAAAAAACATGGATCAACCTGGTGACACTATTGTTCCTCATGGAGTGCGATCTGAAAAATTGGATCGAAATGATATATAATTGACATCCCACAGTGAGAAAGGTAGAGATCTCACCATTTTTAATATAGAGCTCATTGAGAAAGATCGTAGATAGATGGGGCAAATTGGGGAAAACTAATTAGGCAACTAAGGAGGAGTGTGTGAGATCATTACAATTTTGGCGGACTCAAATTTCAGTCCCTTCCTCGGAACACTTATCGTGGGGGAAAATGGCCTCTTCTGGCGGCAAAAGGAAAATATCACTTCTTTGGCGGCAATATCACTTCTTCCTGGCGGCAAAGAAAATATCACTTCTTCCTGGCGGCAAAAGAAAATATCACTTCTTGCTGGCGGCAAGAAAATCTCACTTCTTTTTGGCGGCAAGAAAATATCCTTCTTGCTGGCGGCAAAGAAAATATCCTTCTTGCTGGCGGCAAAGAACCATATCCTTCTTGCTGGTGGTCGTTCTTATGGATAGGCAAACTAGGCGGGTACATAGGGCTCGTCCATTAATTACGTCAGAAACTTAGGGTGGAGGGGGTCTGAAAAAGTTTGACAGTTGTTGACATGGAGGAATTGGTATGAAGGTACATATGTTGAGTGATTGATTGTTCAGTCGCAAATAGTGTGATTTGTATGGTTAGAATGGTCTTGAGGCAATTACATTCTACGATCAATGAAGCATCAACAGATTAAATATTCTTTTTTGTTGAATTTGGCCTTCAGCAGCGATTTGTCATGAAAATGTTTAGCATTAAGGTTTGTAATCTGGCAGCTCTTGTTAGATTTATAATCAATTATGCCACTGAGTGATTTTAAATTGTCCTAATTAAGCCTGAAAAGATGGATATCGGAAAATAATCTTTGGCTCAATAAGCGAAAAGTAAAAACGTCAGGATTCAAAAAATAGTTATTAAGAAGATTTAAATTTTACAGTATGCAAATAATCTATTCATTGAGACAACAGTACGTCTAACAACAAAAGCACCTTGGCACAAAGATCTTATTAAAAGTTCAAGCTATTTCTTTGTTTACTATTGGTGGCCACAAGCAGTTTCCATAGATGAGCAGTTGAACTCATCGATTTAGAAGACAAAGTCTAGAAAATTGCAACAAACTAGGTCCCTCCATTTCTACAATCTTTTTTTTTTTTTTGCATGTGCATGATTTGCACTTCGTGGAAAAGAATCACATTCTGGTATTTTTGACCCCTGTTAGAAGATTCATTTTGTAGAATCTGGAGATGAAATTCTAGGTCAATCATTTTGTCAATTAGTTCTTGTAGTGTTAAGGATATCAACCAACAGGAAATTTGCCGGGAGGAAACAGAGGGCAAGATTCCCAAAGGCCCAAGCAGTTTAAGGCCCGGACTGGAAAGCTTGCCAATCAACTTTTGAAAATATTATTATCAGCTTTGAAGGCCCATGACAGCCCTTCCCCGGGAACCGGAAATTTCTGTCGGTGGGCCTGTCCGGAAGCTACTACAAAACACTAAGATCAAAATTTGGGGTGGGGTTCTCTCTGTGTGCAAGACATATGTTCGTGAAGCAAATAATTTCTTTTGCAATTTCTATACTTGCCGACGAGACAATAATATGTTTCAAAGGCATTTGAAGACAGATGTCACTTGGTGTTAGATTTAATCAAAGAACACCATGCCATTAAATTCATTCCAGATTTGGATTAGATATCAGCCCCATAGCGTGAAAATTCCTACAGCGAGGGCCAGTCATTCTACAAGGGGAGCCAAGCTATGCTGTGGGGAGGCAGGAAATAAATTTTACTAAGTTTGAATTGGTCAAGGGATAAGACGGATGTTCTACAATGGCAAGTAAAAGGGCAAGTCAAAGCAATAATTCGAAAAAAAGACCCAAAAGCAGCAATTGTACATTGCAGTTACCTGGACCATAAGTCAATCTTGTCGTGAACGATTTAGTAATGTGAATGTTGTACGAAACACAATAGGAAAAATTAAGTCAATTTTTTCTGAGAAATTAATCAGCGAAGAAAACTAATTCCAAATGTACCTTTGCTATGTTTAAACTAGATGGACACATAAATATAAAAGGTTGCGGATTTTCGCATACAGAAAATGTGACAGAAATCGTTAAACTACTGGAATATTTGAACAATCTGAAAAAAAGCAAGCAAGTTGCACATTAGTTTCTTTCTGCTGTTAGAGAAGTTAAGGTTTGGAATTACATATGTGTTTATTTTGTTTGGTTATTATCTTTATTGTAAACATACTTTCAGGAAGATTTAGATTCAGTTTTTATTGTCATATTTCAACTTTATGACATTTATTTAAAATGTAAGGAGCGCACAGATATGGGATGATATATAATTTCTTGTATTTTTAACTCATTTGCAGAGAAAAAAAATTTTAAAAGTATGCACGCATCATAACAACCTAATAACAAATAAAAACAATTAAGTTTTAAATTGCTTTAATAGTATCAAAAGAACAGAAATATTTTTTAAAAAAAGAAAAACACGCGAAAAAAAAACATAATACCAGATTCTTATATTTCACCTAGAAATGTTAAAAATAGCACAAAAGAAAGGTTGATCGTGAAGGGAATGGTATGACCCCCCCCCCCCCCGGACGTTCAAATTTTATAGCATCTGTTTGTATTTCAAGTTTTTGTAACTTGTTTAGGTTCGTTTTTCTTACAATTCAGAGACTGTTTAAATTGTTTGGATTTTTGAAACGAGGGCTGCATTGTTGAGATCCGCCCCGGGCGGCACAATAGATATTTGTCAACTGAGTGAGTCACGAGCTTTAGAGTGTCCGCCAGGTTGGCGGACCACAAGATGAGCCAGCTGGTTGCCGTTGTTCGAAATTATTTGATCCGTGGAGCGTTAGAGGCGCACGGAAGTTTGATCTGAGTTGGCTAACAAGACCAGTCTTTACTAAGATCAAAGAACAGAATAACCTATGGTGTATGCGTTGAGTCTCCACTAAATATTTGCATCACAGCAGCATGGCGTCTAGTGTAGACAGCAAACTATGTATTAATATCACATGCAGCATAGATCTAGTGCCAAACAGAAAACTAAATATTAGCATTACTTAACACCAGTCTAGTGTGAGACAGCAAACTATCTTATTAACATCACAGCAGCTTAGTCTAGTGTGGTACAGCAAAACTATAACTAACATTCACAGCAAGCTTACGTCAAAGGTGTAGACAGCAAAATAAAATACTAACATGTACCAGCAACATAGTCTACAATAGACGAGCATAACATTAGACGATTCTCTTACCTAAATTAAAGCAAATTGTATAGAAGACTTCCCCCTCCAAATTAGACGTATTGTTAAGAAGGCATACTTCATGACATAAATAAGTCAAAGGTTGGAGTTTAAAGCTCTTTAAATAAACAAACGAGTTGTTTGTATATAGCTTTTTTCATTCAAATTTACACAAATCAAAATTGAGATACTCAGCAGAGATGTTGATGTAAAAACAATTCAAAAATGAACAGAGCAGATTGCATAAAGATTATTTTGGATTGTGAAGTACCTGAACATATCAAACAAAATGTGTCTGCTACAATATAGATTTGTTTCCTTTTCAATATTTGTCCACACCATGGGATAATCAGTTCTTAAACTGGGGAGGTATAAATTACCAAGTGAGTTTGGTAAATTGCACTGGAGTGTCAGAAAAATTGCCATTGTTCCACGAATTATATTGTGGACTTACGTCACACTCAGGTTCAGAGGTCTTCCCTCAGCTCGTGAGCCGCATGTGGCTCTTTCGATGTCAAGTTGCGACTCTTTCGATGTCAAATTGCGAGCTTTCCAGTTCCATGTGAAATAATAATATTGTTTTATATACCTAATCTCTAATCAATGTACCATAATATTAAAACAATTTTTGTGGCTCTTCAAAAACTGAAAAATTGTAAAAAAAACTTTTGGCTCTTCAATTCTCAAAAGGGTTTTGACTGCACTAGTGGTAATACTTCCATTATAAAGCCTATGGAAGTTGAGTTCAATTCTATGGATTGTATAGCTAGTACAATGCCAAGTCGGGAACTTAAGGAAATTGATTAGACCAGAGAAAAGTCCCAGCACGTACTCGACTCGAACTCAGTACATTTAGATTGGCAGTTAGGCACTCTACCACCCCGTCCCTATTCTGTAAAATGAGAAATATTTTAAAAAGGAGGTGAAGCTGCTTTCTTACATTTAGTTTTCACATTTCAAGGCATTCCAAATGTATTTAATATCAGGCACAAAACTAATTATAAAGATTATAACAACTTGAAAAGTAATTTTTCTTTATTTACTTAGCCAGTAAAACAACAAACAAAAGTCTGTCTGTTTCATGTCTACAATGACCACTAACATAATTACTAATGAAGTGTGGTACAATGTGAAATTACTGGAACATGCATAAAGTATATACATGTATATATTAATAATGAAGTAATAAATATATATATAGACTTCCTAACGGCTACAAATAAAGAAAATGAAAAAGAACTCCCAAATAATGAACAGAATCAAGAAACAAAAATAGAAAAAACATCAATGCAAGATAATGTAATCAGAAATTATGATAAGAAAAAATTAAATGGAGAAAAATGATAACACCTTAAGATTGAAACTTTTCATTCTAAAAGAAAAATTATAACACCTTAAGACTAGACATTTCATTCTAAAGAAAATGAAATCTATACATTTTTAAGCTTTTTTTATGTAACCCACAAAAATATAAAAATAAAATAATTAAAATGCTCTTGATTGACTTATTAAGGTTACATCTTATTTCTCCCTAATGTTATATATAAATAGTAAATTTAAATTGAAAAATGTAATGTCTTTTGGGCCATTCTGCAACCAACAATTCACAACCTCAACAATAATTTCAACATAAATACATATATTTACAATTACACTAAAAAAAGATCTCCAAACTTTTGGAGATCCTGTAATAAAATAATATGAAACTAAATTTAAAAAGAAAAAGATTTTTTAAAAAAATGCTATACAATGTAGTTAGATAAAACATCTCATCAAATTAGAAATACTTTTTTCCCTGACAAGTTTATAAAGTATTAATTTCTCATCCAATTAAAAATACTTTTTACCTGACAACAGTTTGTAAATCATTAGGCAGAAGAAACAAAAACATTCAGTATAAGTAGATTTATGAGTCAAGATATTCTGTATATTCAAGAATTAATCATTATACACAGTACATTAACAATGTTTAAAGCTCACAAAAACTGTTAAAATCAATACACTTTCAAGAATATGCATGACATTAAATGGATGCAAATATCTCTCTCCTTATATGTGTTAATGGTTATGTGCACAACGGTACACAATTTAGTCTAAGACAAGCTTGTTATATTTCATTGTGATTCACTTTTATACAGATTATCTGAAGTGAAACAATATTACAATGACTGGTAGGTAACATTTGGTATATATTATTTTATCAATATATAATGAATGTATTTAAATAGATTCACTAGTTATACGAGTGAGTGTAATCTTCTAAGAACTGTAAGGCTTTACACTTCAGTTGGACATTGGCACCATTTTCCTGCATGAGTGGCAATTGGAGAGACAAGAGATCAATTTGTTCAGGATCTGCAGCATTTATAAACACATGAACCTGAAAAAGATAATAGCAAACACTGTATTGAATAGTTAGTACAATGTTTTTATCAGTCATTAAAAAATAATTTGCTGATTTTGCCCATTGATGAGCTAGAGGTCATATTAATTCCAACTGGATGCTCTATCTTTCAGATATGTCAAAACACTTCAAGTCAGTAGAATTAATTTCTTCCTTATCAATGTTTAAGTACAATGTTTGACAGGTCAAGTGAAAAAAAAAAAAGAATGTTTGGTTTATCTGTAAAAGCTATAATAAATATCAGCTTAAGGATCATTTTGTACACTGTGCGAACATTAAAATGGAATGGCTGAGTGGCAGCTTTTCTAGAGGAGCTACATGTTGCATGGTGTAGCAGGTCTTTACGCTGGGATTCAAGTACCAGACACCCACACATCTCCCATGGTGCGCCGCATGACCATTGCACTTTCAGCTATGGTGGAGATGAATGGAGAGAACTACAAAAAATGTCCTCAGGGATAAACATCTCATCCTTACAGGAACTTTACAAGAATACATGTTTTTTTTTTTATTTTATCATTTTACATTTATACTAATGACCAATGGATTCTAGTAACTTTCTTGAAAACCAGTGAAATATTTCACTTCTGAAAAAAAAAATGTTTATACAGGCCACTTTCTACTCTAGTCACAGATGATTAAAGCTTAGCAGCCTTGCAATAAATGACTTATCAAGCTTTCCTTTAATCAGCATTCATTTATTTCTATGGGTTCACTGCATCAGCTTGAATCAGTCCAAGGAATATAAAATATACCAGTGATTTCTTTAAATCTTTCACATTTTAACATCAACTGCCTATTCTTAAATCTCACTTTTCAGTTGACATGCAAAGATGAGAGGTAAAATATCTGGGTTATGGTCTGCAGCAACAAAAGAGCATATGAATAGTACATACCCACTTTTTTAATAAGGAAAACAAAAAATAAGGTCCAACTAACCTTTCTTTGAGAAACAACTTTATAAAGTTCTATAGATGTTCCCTCTTTATGTCTAGCTGTGAAGAACTGCTTCAGCTTCTTTCCTCAACATATATGTAATAAGACCATCTGTACTTTTTCCTGAACAAAAATCAAGATTATAGAAAAAAAAATCTACTAAGAAATTAGATTTTAAAATAAATAACAGAATTACTGTACTTAACTGACAGTAAGATGCACCCAATTTTAGAGCAGGGAAATTTTTTTTACATCCTTGCTGGACAGCATTCTGACTATAAGACAACCATCATTTTACACCTATTTTAGGAGAATATAGTGTCTTATAGCAAAAAAAAAAAATTGGTTTTTTTAGGAAGGGAAATCATAACATACCAAAGAGATTCATTGGGTTTCTGTAAGAAATTTTAAAATGAGTGAAAACATACAGTCATGAAGGAAATTACTTTCCCTGACGTTTGAGAAATGATTTCGTGTTGAGGATGTGTGCTGTTAGAAAACAAACTTCAAATAATTGAATTGAAAAAATAAAACAATGACAGAAAAAGTGAATCTAGTGCTACTGTCACATAGATATAGATATCCCATCCCATATAAAGCTATATGAAAACAGTGACATTTGAGTGTCTGCTTGAATAAGGTGGCTGTAGAGTCAGCTAGTGTTGTTTTAATGGAACAAAAACTAAAACTAAAACCTTAGATTGAAAATGTTGAATTTTCGATCAACGAGAACTAAAACTAAAATTAGCAGCAAGACTAAAACTAGACGAAAACTGAAATTAATGGAAAAAACGAAATAAAAACTGAAACTAAAATACAGTGTTGCTTTAGTTCCACGAAAACTAAAACCTTCAACAAGTTAGAAAATGTTGACTTTTTCTTCAACGAGAACTAAAACTAAAAATAGAAGCAAGACAAACTAGACAAAAACTAAAAATTATTACAGAAAAAACAGAAATAAAACTGCAAACTAAAATATGACCTGGGACTAAACAACACTAGAGTCAGCTTAGCAGAAAAGAGAAAGCTAAGCAAATATAGACATTTCACAACAATGATACCAGGAATAGCAGTACATTAACAAAAAACAACAACAGAAAATGTTTATACACTGTGTGATAAGGATAATTATAATATTCTGTGAAACTAACCGAGAAATTTTTTTAACTGATTCCTTGAAATGTGTCTTGACCATATTGAACTAGTCAAAAAGGTAATGAAAAAGCCAAAAACAAAAAGTAAAGATGTAAGAATTTTAAAAAAATACATTCAATGTTTTTCTTGAATAAAAAAAAAAGTCAATAAGAGAATAGTGCATAAAACCAATTTTCTCATATTAGATCTTCAGTGTAACTTCTGTGCTCACATTCATTCAAACATGTAGCTAAGTTAACTGTCAAACATACATTAATTTCTTTCATGTTACAGCTAATATGACATTTGCACTTCCTGCATGGTTTATTTTAAATATTTGCCTGCATTACTTTAAACAGGGAACTTTTTCAGTTTTAAAATTGGTATGAACAGGTGTCTTTTTTCAAAAGGGTAGCATTAATCAAAAGCAAGAAATCAATCATAGGTTTATGATGTTTACTAAAGATGATAGGTTTGAATGGGAGATTCTAAATGGTCTGATTTTTTCTACAATCCAATGAGTGACACAATGATTCTCAAACATCTAATGGTACTTATAAATGAATTTGTACTGCTCAACAGTCAAGTTTTTATTCTGCATATTAAGTCTGATTAACCTTGTTACTTCAATTTTTTTCTTTAAATTTTTATTAATAGCCAAATGCATTTAATATAATATTAAGCCCTAGAAAATAGCAGTAGTGATTGGAGTATACTGAGAAGAAATAATAACTTCTTCACAAAATTTTGTTACCTTCAAGTTGAAATTTGATTAGGTTCATTCCTATTTGAATAGAAACTCCATATTATCACCAGAAAAAATTAATAGCATTCACTTGCTGAATCCAGTATTTGGAAGAAAAAATTACCACAGAATGGAACAGTCTGCAAACTTAGCGAGAAGCTTGAAAAATGATAAGTGAAAAAAAGTAACATACCATTATATTCCACATCAAATTCCAGCCAATAAAGACCCTCTTTGGCTAAACTACCAGAATTTGGTTTTGTCAAATGGTCAGATACTTTAATGCTGCGAGGCGAAGTTTTCATAGCTAATAATGGAGTTGACAATCTACATCCACTGCACCAACCAAAGTCCACCAATAGTTTCAAGACCAATAATGTTGAAAGCCTGAACAACTTTAAAATAAATTTTTAATCACCCTATTAAGTGAATCCAAATAAATCATTTATAAAAAGAAAGAAAACAATTTTTATTCCAGATTCTACAATTTAAATTTTTTTTAAATTATAATATGAACTTGAAATTTTATACTGAATGAATCAAAATTTGTGTATGCTGATATAATTTTTGAGGGACTATGTTTTTATTAATTCTATAACTTTTTTAATGCTGTAATGATGTTCATTTAAACTTGTTTTCTTGAAATTAAGCTTTCAGAAAGTTACAGAGCATATTGAGGAAATATAGTAATGTTTAATGCAAATTTAAATAATACTGCATAATTTGTGGAGCAAAAATCAAGACCCTGTCTGTACGTTATTTAATTTAACATTGAATAGAGTTGGAAGGCACACAAAGTGCACAGAATATTTTAATATAATTTTGTCATCTCATATATTACAAGAGGTACAAGCTGTCATCCACACTTTTATAGAAGTCATAATTTCTATAATTATTTCCTCTTCAAGGGTATTATTTTTTATGAGTGCATTATATATATAATAATAGTTTATTTTAAATTTGTTTAAAGTTGTTTTTTTTTTTAATTTGTTTTATTTTTGCTTTTTAGAGTTAAAAGTAATTAATTTGCTAATGTTTATTAGCATATTGCATTAACAAAATAAAGAATAAAAAGCTGCACTAGGTTGCACAATTATACAATAATATTGCCCTTCTGTATTTTTTATGATTGTTTTTAACATTTATTATTTCCTCCATAATAAACTTATTATAACAAAAAACTATCAAAAGATGTTAATTCATACATTTTTAAAAGTGTATTGTCATGGATAATACATGCAACTATAATTAAAAGCTTTTAAACTTTCTAACTAAACAAGAACATGTTATGGTTTAAAATTAGTTACAAGGCTCAAGCTCACACCACAAAGAGAAAGTGAAACTTAAAAAGGTTATTAAAAAAAACAAAAAAAGGCCCTACAGAAATATTACATTTTCAGTAATTAAACACTTACTAGACAATATTCTACTTTCTCCTGATACCTGAAAGAAAAAAAAATTAACATGAAATACTGTTAGTATTAGTACAATTTATTAATAAATACACAATAAAAAAATTAACATACCAATAAAAAGTACATCAAAAAATGTTTCTTAAAATATGTCAACACACAAATGCAATCCTAAAACATAACTGCTAAATAACAAAGCAAATATTTAACAATGACATAGACCACACTGAAAGTTATAGAAACAATAAAAACATTTATTTTTGGCTGATCTATGAATAGGCAAAACCTAGCAGTTGCAATATTGGCTCACATGCGAATAGCCACTGCCTTATCTTAATGCATCTATTTTGCAATGGCTGAGTGACTCTTAACCCTTTCGATGCTTAAATACTCTAAATCAGATGTCTTGTCCAGTGCTAACCTCCGAAATAGAAAACTTTCTCCCTGTGCTGAGTTATTTTTCGACCTTAGGTGACCCAGGACACCAAAGAAATGTGATGGTGTTGGTCAATTTTAAAGTACCCGTAATATTTTAGCAGTCGTTGTGTTTTTCCAACTGCTTTTTCGTCCAAGGTTACCGTAACTGCACTCAAGCCGTTTAGATGGAGGGTCACCCTTGCCATAATAAAATATAAAAAATAATAAATGTGTTTCTCTCTCCAAGTCAGCCACCAGTAGAAAGTTTAAACATTCCTATCCGACAATCATTAAGTTTAACAGTGGTAAAACGACTATTTGCGCCAGTAAAAAAAAATCTGGTGTTAAAACTTGGCGAACACTGAGACAGAAAAAAGGGCGTGAAGTTGGTGTGTCATGTGTTTTCTGTCTAATCATACTATAAAATGAACTTTAATTTCAACTTTCTTGTTAGTAAAACATGTGCAAACTAGAACAATGGATTTCCCTCAAATTTGGCAGAAAACAAATGTTTAGTTTTAGTACAAATGAATGAAAATTACTAAAGTCGTCATAATGAATATCTCATAGGAAAAAATGTTACTTTAGTTGCCCATAGCGGTGAGTCTGTGGCGGCTAAATAGCATTAAGTCAAAGGACACTTTCGTCATGAACCTTTAGTTAGGGGATGGAGAATTATATCACACTTATTTGATTGATGCATGCAAAAATGAGATTAAATGCAATGCTATTCAAAATTAATTCTTAACATCAAATTGTTGTACTTTTCCTCTGCATAATATTGGCTTCGCTGGCTTTCCATATCCAATAATGATAGTCTCAATGACTTCCACTGAGTAAAAATTTGTATTCATCACACCGCTACATATAAAACAAGAGATTAAAAATTGTGCAATAAGTTAATAAATAATAGCAAACTGAAATTTAACCTTTCCAAATGCTTATAATTATACTATACTATAGTTAAATATTGTGATTTTTTTCTTTTTTTATGATGTAAGATTCAAACTGAATCAAACTAATTTAACCAAGAAACCTAAGTCACAGAAACTAAAACACCAAAGTAACAATAATACAGGGAGATGGAGGGTAAACATAACAAAAAGTAACCACCACTATCTAATCCAACTGGTATAAATACAAAATAACATTGGCTGATGCTATGTCCCACGAAAATTTTTGATGGAGTAATTCATGAAAAGGCTATGTCCACAGAAATATTTCAAAGATATACATTGTGCTTTTACATGCAACTTAAGTTTGATTTATTTTATATACATCTTTTAATAAAATAAACTGATTTAAAATTGCATTCTTTGTTATTTAGTTTTGTAATATGTACTGATTTAAATATTAACCTTTTTTGGGTTAGTGAGTTAAGATGACATTTTTTTTATATTTTTCCCCTTTATCCAATTTTTGTTAAACAAAATAAGTGAAATTAATTTAAACTAGTACTTTTAAAGTCCAGTTTTTTTGTCAGTCGGTGCTCATGTCCACGAAATATGTATGAATACCGGTACAAATAAAAAAACAAACATTATGTGACTTTGGCCCTTTACCAATCTACTAAGTCTAATAGTACTAATTTCTACCCAGTGACACTGGTAGTGTTGTTTTTTTTATTAGTAAATATTTTATAAATAAGTCTATGTATTAAAGTACTAGTGCAGTAACATTCTGTAATTGATATTTCACCTGGCTAATTAGTTTCTTTTAGAAATATATGTATTGCCCCTTACTCAATATGGAGCAGTCAAATTTTCGATAATAAATCAAAATTAATAGTTAATAACTAATAAGAAAAAAAATCACGTAGTCAAATAATGACATGATTTTTTTCTTATACCCAATATATATATTTGGTTTAAAATCCTGTAGTGTAACTAGTTATTAGTAATACTACTAGTAATACTAGTTGGATAACATTATCCGTGATTAACGTCAATAGCGACAGTTAAGTAAAAATGAAAACAAAAAATAAGACACATAGCATAAATAAATTTGTATATTGTCAAATTGAACTTTATTGAAATAAAGCATTTCAGCATTAGTAAATACGATAGCAGCCTATTTTAATAGCCGGCTGATGGAAGCATGTCTTCTCAATGTAAACAAATTAACTATGATGATGACCCGGTAGAATCCGGTCCCGGCTGGATTTTTTATCGTGGACATAGCCTTTTTACGAATTGCGTCCACGAAAATTTTAGTGGACATAGCCACAGCGAATAACATTTATTAAGTTAGAAGTTAGAAGGGCAGGTCTACTCAGTCAATAAACTTAGTGTCATATAAATCATTGAATGATTAAGACTTAAGAGAGCTTCTAACCCTTGGATTAATCATTATATCTAAAGAGTAAAATAATTTTTTTTTATCATTGCTTTATCTTAATTTTTAATGTATAGATAGTATAGTAAGTGTTAAATTGTATATATAATATATATATATATATATATTATAGGCCTATATTAGTATATATCAAACATATGTTGCACTGATGACACATAATGAGTTATGCTTGAACAGTAGTACAGCTTAAATGTTAAGTACTTATAAACGCACAAGTTACCAATAAGTGATCCTCAATTTACCAGTGTGACGGTCAAAACAATTTATAACAGTATGAATAAGTACTGATAAATAAGAGAAACAGAAATGTGCTTACTTTAAATTTATACAAAACCCTAGTTGCAGTTGAATAATCAGCCAGTAGATTTGCAAGCTTTTGAATAAATCTCGGAAGGTCTATTCCTTCTTTCTGAGGAAGCACAGTAACAGATACTAAAAACATTTTTATATTTTAGGAAAAGTCGACATCTTCTTCGTTACCGGTTAGCCGAACTAATTGTTGTTTTAGCCGACAGTAAGTTAGTATACAGATGTCAGACCAGATTTTTCAGCAGTCCGTCAAAAAACGAAGGCCAATAGTTTTAATAAAATATACTATGATAACATGTATCTAAACTTGAAAAAACGTAACAGTTCAAAATATACATAAGCTATATTTTTTGTTATTTATCAGTCACGCAATTAAGCATATGAATAAAAAGAGACGTTTTTTTTAAATGTTTAAATAAGTTTAAAAATGCACCTGGCAAGTAATTCATAGTCATGTTCTACATTTTCAGTCCACTATTTTCAAACAAGTTAACCGTTCTCAAAACTAACTCATAAAATAATGTTATAATATAATTTGCTGTATTTCCTTAAAAAAGATATCGGGAAATTAGCATGGTCAACATCTAATCTTCGTAAAAAAACAAGGGGTCAATGAATGGAGGTGCCTACAAGCCAGCCTAGAAATTCCTAGTCCTGATTTAACTTAGAAGTTAGACTGTGGGCTCTAACAATAACTATTTAATGATATATATATTTTAAATAAATCCATGATTAAGAAAATATGGATGACATTTAAGGAATAGGCCTGCCTTTCTGTGTATTTACTTTATCAGAGTCGTTCCATTAGCCGAACTAGCAATCACGCGAGGGTCCCGTTGAGAAAAGGACTCCCTTGTACTACACATCGGTGACATAAGATGTGGAGTGAATGATTTAGAATGTGTGCTGATAAAATACAAAAATTACAAACATAAATGTTATCAAATAAATTTATACCAGAATTCATCGCCCCAGTTATTATTTTATGGGGCTCCCAAAAAACATGACATCATTTCTACCAGCCCCCCCCCCCAACGTCCCTTCCATGCTTTGGTGACACTAACTAGTAGTAGTATGCTCGGTAGCCATGATGATCTTGGGTAACGAAATGGTTTTCAAGATAACTGCAAGTATTTTACCAAAATGTTTGAAAATGAATATTTTAACGATATACAACTTGCTGAGATATCTGCTGGGGTACGGATACAATTAAAAAAAATTCACGATAACATAATAGAAACAAAATATCTCAAAGCAAAGGTAAAACTGTGATCTATTATAAAGTACACCATATTCTTCAAAGTGTGCATCTTTTGGTTACATTATATATAAAAATAATTTTACAATTATTAATAATAATTAATATATTTATTCAGCAACATTGCTGTTTAAAGTTGGTTTTACAAAAATGGTCAGTCGCCTTTTCATTTAGATTTATAGTTCACCTGCACTAATCTATATCTATATATATATTTCTCCTCTTCGAGAAGACGCAAGCAAGCTACCACTTGGAATTCCCGATCACAGACGACATCTCAGGAGCCGGAAATAAAAACACTGTAGTGTGGAGACGGGGGGGGGGGGCTGGATCGCAGCAAGCGCTCCAGTAATCACATCAGCCTGCAAGACTATTTATAGAAGAGGCGTGACGACTCGCGATGTAATGCTCGCGGTGTTGCAGCAGCCTGTATAGATTATATGACGTTTTGTTGTTTTATTTAGTGAAATATATTAAGCAATAAGAGCGCAATGGTGGTTGTACAATACTATTTTATGTCTAGACAGCTCCAGTAATTTTAAAACAGTATTGTTTAGTCGTAATCATGTTCAGGGGCGGATCTAGACAACTTTGACGGGTTGGGGGCAAAACTGAAATGTTAAATTATAGTCCGTCCGCCCGTCTTAGAACAAAAAAATATTTCGATAATTTAATGATGTCTTACATAAACTTGCCCCTGAACATGTTTTTATGTGCACTAAATATGAAACTATTTCATTTATCCCCCGCCGCGGTAAATTATGTATCCGTTTAACCGCGGAAATGAGGGAATGCTGAATGAAAACAATAAAAAAAAAAAAGTTGCTGGAAGGTGCCAGATAGTGACCATAAAGTCTGCACTTGTTTGGTCAAAGTTCAACTTTGCATACCACGTATTTTTTCCGAAGATGTCAGCCTGTTATTTTGTTTGATTGCTAATTAAAAAATATAATTACAGTAATTATATTGGTTGATAAGGCGGCGTTTGTTGACGCGGGATGGCTAGTTTATCTATATTTATAAAACACAACTTCAAGACCACGCAAGACGCATGATTATTTATAGATTTTGGAATTCCCGATCACAGACGACATCTCGCGAGCCGGAAAAAAAAAACACTATAATGTGGAGACGGGGATTGTGGTATTCCCAGAATACGTCACAGAAAGCAAGACGCGCTCGACAACTCGCGTTGTTTTTTTGATTTCATGTCTAGACAGCGGAAAATGAGGGAATGCTGTACATAAAATAACAGTAGAATGTCAACTGATTATTGTAAAAAAAAACAAAAAAAAAAAAAAAAAAAAAAAAAAAAACACATTTAATAATACATCTACGTGAAAAGAAAGTAATATTGAACTAATTTCCAATTTAAAAAATGGTGTATAAATATAGATAAGATGTGAAAATGCTATAGGCTATGGCTACCAATAGGCTACAAAGTGGGTCAAGAGAACTCATTCAACGTTGAAGTGTAGACAATAAAATATTAGGTATGGTGAAATCTTTGTTTTGATTTCTTTGTGCTGCTGTTTTGGGGAAAATCACTATTAAGTAAATTATAAATGTGTATGACGCTTTACAAACAAATGTTAACTGTTTCAAAATATGTACGAATTACAAAAAAAAAATAACTAATATCTATATGTACTGAATAGTGTAGGTACTGTAGGATGTAGGTTAGACGAAAAGAATCTTATGCTGTGTTATGTAAGTCTAAAAAAATACAAAGCAGAGATTGCCATGACTTGAATGAAAAAATGTTACATCAAATAACACTATAGTGTGATGGGGTAAGGGGTGGATTAAGACAGACACAAAGCGAACCAAAAAGATTAAAACACCCACCACCCGAAATATGTTTGCTAGAAACTGAATGAAAAAGATTACAATTTAAAAAATCCTGATCTTACAAAAAGGCATTAATATATAAACCAATAAAGAGAATTCAGTCTGGCAGCTTATCGAGAATCAAGGCACACAAAGAATTAACTAAAAATCTGTAAACAACAAAAAAATAAAAAAAAAATAGTTGCTGGAAGGTACCAGATAGTGTCCATAAAATCTGCACATGATAGGTCAAAGTTCAAATTTGCATATCATGTATGTCAACCTGTTTTTGTTTGAATGCTTATTTAAAAAATAATTACAGTAATTATATTGATTGATAAGGCGGCGTATGCTACGACGCGGGACGGCTAGTAGGTAATATTTAGTTCAGTGATCCTACTTCACGATCCTGACACCAAAACCAAGGGCATGTATTCTTGATACAAGGCTACCAAGGCTAATATTTTTGTCTAAAACTACATCTCTGACATCACTATTTATTGCATGTCTGAAATAAGTAAGTAGCTTTAGGACTTACTTAAGATCAGTTCATAAGTTATGGAAAGTTATAATAACTTCTAAATTATCTTTTTTATAAATTAAAACTAAGTTGTGTTGTTTTTTTTTGGCAAAAAAAAAGTCAATGAATGATTGACAATCATAATGTAAACGCAGTGGCTACAGTACTATGATTTCGGAATGTAAAGTGGAAAAAAGATAATCATTAGTGTAACTTGATTCTTTTAATCAGCCTTCAGGCTTCTAAAACAAATCTTATATATTTATGTCTTATTTTACACACTTTTTTAGTTTTTTAAATTAGTACTTATGAAATGAATATAAAACTTATAAACTTTCAAAACAATCTAAAATTATAAAAAAAGTAACAAAAAACATTCTGTTTACAACAGAAACATACTTCTCAGATTATTAACAGCAAATGACATCATCAACATCTGCCGTAAATGGCGCCATCAACGTTTGCTGTACCCCGAAAAAAAATACACGGAGTACATTTGCCAAATTGCTGTATCAATAGCCACTGCATATTGTAAATGCTACTTGTTAGTCATGATATTTTTTAAATAAAAGATCAAAAAGTATTATTATCGAGTCATTCGAACGTAATAAAATATGTGAATTTTGGTCAACTGCCAGCCCCCGAGAAAAATGGCTCTTTTATGTCCTATGGCTACTCTAATGATTACTAATGGAAGCTGAAGGTCTTAGTACTTGGTGTGACCAAGCGAAATGGGCAGAAAAATTAGTAGCTAATTCTAATTACTGTGCCAAAAAAATATTTTCTTTACTTGTATTTCATGAATATTATTCCTCTTTGGGGATTTTTACTGCAATCGTAAAATGGCTCGATTCTACGCACAGATGTGGATTTTTTTACATTTTACTTCAGTGAAAGATTTCTGTACCTTATTGTAAATGTATCCACGTTGTACCAGATATACTCTCGTATATTCATTTCTACACATAATCATGATTTGTTTATCATCCGTTTCTAGACAGTTCTTTTTTATTACACATTTAGTGGGAATGGGGTAAAAAATGACGTTTTCTCAGTTGAAAAATGTCAGTTTTTGACGTAAGGTTTAAGCACTGAGCTCTATATTTAGTATAAGCTCAGTGGGTTTTAAACCGCACATTAGTATAAGATTACACATATGTGGTATCAATATGAAGGTTTACTTTTCATTTATTTAAATAGGCCTATCTAGATTTAATGATATTCCATTATGATTTATGAAAATAACAGGGATGCAAAAACCAGACCCCCAGAGGAATTTCTTTGTTTGTTCGATGTCATTTGTAAAAATTGCATAACAGATTTACTGGATTGTTAGCCTTAGCCACATCATGTAGTTTAAAGAGCCTAACACTGTTAAAAATTTATTTCCCATTTATAAAAATGATTAATTTTACAATAAACTTGACAACAAAATGATTATAGTAAATGATTTCTTGAAGCAATTTTTTTATAAGCTCCAGAAGATTTATAACATCAATCATTAAAACTCTCCCCTAACCTTCCTCCGACATGAGGCCATAGGCATCTTGTAATTAGTCATTACTTTTTCTTTTTATTAACTTGTTTGAGACATAAAAGAGAAGATATGAAATCTAAAATCCTCACTTTCAAATGCAGTTGGTATTTTTTTTATGTGAAAGTGATACATTCCTGATATTAATGGATTGCATGTTTTTCATTTATGTGAGACTTAAATTTTATAAATGGATTAGCTTGAATTATGATGAGTTGTAGAGACGATGTGTGTAGCTATTTTTTATATTATGTCTGGTTTTACTATTATAACTTGGATCATTTATTTTTTCTAAATGACTTCAATTTTATTGTGATTTAAAAATGACTGTCCTGACCATTTGATATACCAATACGTTGATCGATTTCAAAAAGTTCACAATTATAACGTATTTTCGGAAAAAATTGAAGATAGTATAACCGATAATGAAAAAATGAACATATAATATCATTATGCTTAAATATGTTCACAATTTTATTAATGTTTAATTGTTTTTTAGCTTGCATCCACCGAGTGTAATATGTAAGATTTGAAAGTTGCTTATCCAATGAGTAGGTATAAATTATATCCAGTTTATATATTTTTATCATATCTGTTTATAAAGTTAACATGCATGAAATGCATATCAATGGAAAAGATCATCTAATTTCCAACATTGCTGATATAAAGATCCTACTATTTAATTTTGTAACTGATAAATAACTGTATGATAAATCAAAGGCTCTATAAACACTCAAGGTCCTACATTGAAAAAAAAATGACTATTTTCTAATCATAACAACTTTATCCAATCTTCATCAATTTGAATAATATTAACACTGTTGCAAAAGGAAATGCTCTTTATTTTATCTTCATATACCTATAGACTATTTTTATATCTTCCTGATCAAATTTTCAGTTGAAAATTTTGAAAAAGTAAAAATGTAAAAAAAAATATCATACTTTTCTGATTAATAGCTTTTTTAAATCAATTGTATAGCCTTAATTCATTCAAAATGAAAATCAGAAAGTAATTTCTTTGTAATAAAATGTATACATTTAAGGAAGTATCTCTATTACTTTTAAAGTTACAGGTTTTTTTTTGCCCCCACCTGCTTGCTTTTTCACCATTTTTATGGAATTTTAAAACTAGTTTTACAAAGCTTTTAACTTTTATATTTTAATTTTCAACTTTGAAATTATGTTAAACTGTACCACTTTTATTAACTGTAACTTACTTAAGTCTTATTACAATGCTGCTAAGTTGATTCTTCATATTTATTCAGTCAAAAACAAACTGTTATTAGTAGAGTTACTTATTTATAGACATTTAAATGTAATATGTTCAATTTCACACTCTGAATTATTATTAGTACATTAACCACAATAGTCCTATTAGGCAGTATTTAGTTGATTGTTGTTTAGTTCGAGTTTTTAAAGACAATTTCTTCTATCACATCATTTATGTCACAACTTTGTTTAATGAAAAGGATTTTCCCCCAAATAACAGAAGATGCTTTTTTTTTTTACAGTCAACTGTTCAGGGACAAGATTTTTGCTTAACTTATAAAACAAAAAGCTTCACTTTTGAAAATTCACTGAAGCTGCCAATATTTACCACTCAAGATGGGCGGAAACGCCATAGATACTGCGGTTGTTGGAGCCTAGCCAGAATTGCGTCATCAAACTTAGACTATATTATTTTCTCCACATTTCTCCCTCCTATCTAAGCATGATGTAATCAAAAACCAATAATACTAATACCGACAAAAGGAAGCTACATGAAACAAAGTTCTAAATCATAGAACATATCCCAAATCATCATAACAACAAAATAAATTATACAATGATTCATCAAATCAATATTGCATGGAATTATAAATCAATACATGCAAACAATATAATAAATATCATCAATCATATATGTATAAACATATTGAATTCAATTAAAATTTCTCATCATTTTAATTTTTTTTTCTTTTCGTCACTGATATTCATTATTTTATTAGATATTTTTTTTCTATGTGACTTGTTAATTTTTTTTTTTCTTTCATGTCACTTGTATATCTTTTCGATTATCTTTTTTTCAGGTGACTTTTTTTTTTTCATGTCACTAGTTATTCTTCTTTTTTTTTTCTCAAGTGACTTCTCTTTTTTTTTTTTTTTTTTTATCATAATCATCAATTATTATTTAAATATCATTATGTCATCATATAAACATATACATGCAACATGTCATCATATAAACATATAATACATGTAACATAAACATTACGGTACACAAGATTTCTTACTGCCAGGACATAGGTTTGTTGAGAACTTAAGCTCATTTCAAATGCAACGTGATAACGTGTCAGCAATAACGTTCTCTTTACCAGGTATAGCGGACGATAAAATTAAAATCCTGCAGTAGGAGTGACCATCTCAATGCTACTTTATTATTCCCTAGCTTTTTGGAATTTATAAATGCCAAGCGGCGCATGGTCAGTCCGAAGAATAAATTGGGCACCTAACAGATACCTTGCCAATTTTGTAATGCACCATGTGATGGCTAATCCCTCCCTCTCTATTGTGGCATATCTTGTCTCTGGTGAGGTCAATTTACGACTGACATATAGCACTGGGTGTAACACACCATTGTGGCTCTGTAACAGGGCCCCCCCTATCGCAACGGCCGAGGCATCTGTGGCCAGAACGAATTGTTTACCTATGTCAGGTAACTTTAATATGGGCCCCTGAGCGAAGGGTTTTAATAATCTCAGGGCCCGTTGACATTCATCAGACCAGATGATTTTGTTTGGCTCTCCCTTTTAGTTAGATTAGCCAGGGAGGTTCCATTCATCTGAGCGAAATTCGGAATAAACTTCCGATAGAAATTGCCCTATAAGCCCAAAAGACTGCGCACCTGTTTCTTTGATGACGGTTTTTCAATATTTAATATCTTTGACACTGATTCACCTATGGGTTTTATTATATTATTTCCCACTTTATGTCCTAGGAAAGTTACTTCCGTCAGTCCTATCTCTACCTTAGTCGGTCTCACGGTTAAATTATGTCTCTTTAAAACTGTAAAAATTTCTCTTAGACTCCTAACATGTTTATCCCAGTCCTCATGAAAAATACAATGTCATCCAGGTAGCAAACAGTGTCTTGTCTATGGGAAAATAATTTGGCCATCATCCTATTGAAGGTGGCTGGTGCATTTACTAGCCCAAAACTCATGAAATTCCATTGGAACAACCCAAATGGAGTTATAAATGCAGTCAATGGTTTGGCTTCAGGGGTCAGTGGTATTTGCCAATACCCTCTTGCTAAATCCAGTTTAGAAAAATATTTAGCTCTGGCTAGCCTGGTCATTAACTCCTCAGGATTGGGCATGGGATACGAGTCCATAATGGTTATTTTATTTAACTGTCTATAGTCTACACACAGTCTGATGTCACCTGTCTTTTTCTTAACTAACACTATGGGAGCTGCATATGGTGACTCTGATGGTTCTATGACACCCTGTTTCTGTAACCCTTCTAACTCTTTCTTGATATAGTCGCGGTGATGTAATGAGAGGGTGTATGGTCTCAAACGGATAACCTTGTTTTCTGACAGCTTTATGTCATGTTGTATTATATCAGTTTTACCCGGTCTATCAGAAAAAATATCGGTAAAGTCACCCAAAAGTGTCTTAATACTAACCACTTTGTCATGAGTTAAGTTATTTAATGCTATATCCTCCCATGTTTCCTTGTTTCCAACCTCAGGTCCCTCACATGTCTGAATGTCAGCGTCAGGTACATCTTCCTCCCTTAACATGAAACAATTTTGAACCTGTCTCTCAGCGGTCTGAACTAATTCAATTGGTCTATTATAGTATACTTTCAACATGTTTATATGAAAGACCTTTAACCTATTTCTAATATTAATTTCATAATCCACGTCTGTCACCTTTCTAGTAACCTTAAAAGGTCCTTGCCACTTAATGAATAATCTATTGGTCTTGTCCGGTAATAAGACAAGTACATCTTCACCTGGTCTAATATGTCTGAGTTTCCTGTCTCTATTAACCCTCAATAATGTGCTTTTTTTTTTGTTAAAACATTTGATCTAGCCACATCACAAGCCTTTATCAGTCTCTGTCTTGTATCAATCACTAGCTCATAGGCAGTTCTTACGTCAGGGGATAAATCTTTCCTTATCATTAAGTCCTTAAGTAAAGACAGTGGACCCCTTGGATTCGCACCGTACACCATTCCAAAAGGTGAAAATCCTGTTGTTTCCTGTGGAATTTCCCTATATGCAAACAACACACAGGGTAACATGAGATCCCAGTCTCCCGGATTGTCATCAGACACTTTACTGATCATTTTTTTATACTGCCGTTCAGTCGCTCACAAATTCCATTACTTTGGGGATGGTATGGCGATGTAAAGATTTGTTTGATCCCCAATACAGAGGTAAAATGGTTGGTTAATTCAGATACAAATTGAGTACCTCTGTCAGATAAGATAACATCAGGGAAGCCTGTCCTACAAAAAATAGTCATTAGTGCCTGTGCTATGTCCTCAGCCCTTATGAATTTCAGAGGCACCGCCTCTGGCCATCTGGAACATACATCCACCACCGTTAAGATAAAACGATGGCCTCTATTGGACAGCACTGGCATAGGTCCAATTATATCAATAGCTAATTTTGTGAACGGTCTGTCAACTACATCGGTTGTTTGTAATGGGGCTTCCCCTGGTACATTTGGGCCCCTTTGATTGACACAGGTCACACGTCCTAACATATCTCTTTACGTCTCTGGTAACTCCGGGCCAAAAGAATTTTCCTAAGATCCTATACTTGGTTCTAGTAACCCCCAAATGACCCGCTAAAGGTGAATCGTGGGCTGTCCTAAGAACTAATTTCCTATACTTCATTGGGACTATAAGTTGATTCACCGTTTTATTCATGTACTGTGTCTTTCTAACCCAAACACCTTTTTCTAACTGAATGATTTCCCTATCTCTAAATGATTTTTTATCCCGGTTGATTAATTTTGATAATGACACGTCATTATGCTGTTCGGTAAAAAAGTTCTCTCCATCTATGGTGACCCTGTCAGACATCTCACCCACAGGAATGTCACTAGATTTAACATTGTCAGTCATGTGTGGATTAGGAAAGTTGACTACATTCTCTTCCCTTTGTATAATTTTTACTTCCTGAGTATTAATTAAGCAGTTATCTGTACTACTAATTGATGACTGATTATGGAGTTTTTCCTCCTTAGCCTGAGCCCTTGTCACAGCATTACAGTTTCTAGTAGGATCATTAAGTTTTTTCCATTTATCCAATTCCATGGGATCACACTCTATTACGCCCTCAATATTGCCCACTAAAACGTCATAAGTTGGTTTCTCGATGACTAATGCTTCAACTAGCCCTGTGTAAAATGGACTTCTAAGATTAATGGTGGCTATGGGTAACTCCATGTACCGTCCCATCAAATGACGCACATAGACCCATTCTTCCCGTGAATTCACTATCTTTCACCAATGATCTACGGGCACACACGCACGTTGCCCCAGTGTCACGTAGCACCTTCACAGGTACATCACCAACGAACCCAGGGTAAAAAAGTAAACCATTACCTCCCCCTGAACTAACATTGCCTGTTGTACCTTTATCTCTTTGTCTCTGTCTGGTCTTGTCCATGGTTCTGGTCTGTTGTCCTTTTCTCCCCTGACTATTTCCCCGGGACCAAGTGCAGTTCCTAGCATAATGTCCCCCTGGCGTTACACAGATAACATAAACTATCACTACCTCCATTTCCCCTTTTGCAGTCTCGCGATCTATGTCCGGCTCTCCCACATGAGAAACATAATTTGTCCCCGTCATGTCGGTCACTGGATCTATTCCTGTTCCCAGGACTTAAGCTACGGCCACGGTTAGGATATGGTACAGCTTTAGCAAAGCTACAGCACATCCTGGTTATGGTCTGGTTCTAACTTAGATATGGGTTTTTCTGGATGTGCAGACTTATACTTTCTCAATAAATCAGTGACATCTTCTAAAGTTTTTGGCCCTTTTTTCTTTCAAGAATGCCACTAAATCTTTATGGCACACATTAATTGCCCTATCTACTAAAATCAGTTCCCTTAAATCATGGTACTCTTGTTTCGCCCCAGACAGAGCCACCCATCTATCAAAAAACAAACTAAGGTTGGTGATAAATAAATTGGGGTCTTCCTCTCGTGTTGGGCGAATATTATTAAATTTTTCCCTGTAACCATCACATGTGTTACCATAAATCTTCATTAATGATTCTTTCACAACATCATAATTTTTTATTTCATTTTCATTTAGTTTCAAGCATACATCCAGAGCTTTGCCTCTTATGAATCCTAAAATTGACGCGGCCCATGTATTCTTCGGCATACCCGCGCTAGTAGCTAGCATTTCAAACCTAGACAAGTATGTGTCCATACTGTCAACGCCCTCTGTAAAATAAGGTAATTTAAGTGATGTGGTCACTCTATCACCTGCTCCGTTAACTCCAGGGTTAGCTAACTGTCTATTGTTCTCAGACTCTAAGCGCGCCCTTTCGTTCGCGATTTCTTCCTTCCTCATTTCCCGTTCTGCGGCTCTTTCTTCCCTCTCTCTCTGTTCCTTTTCCTTTCTTTCTTCCCTCTCTCTCTGTTCCTTTTCCTTTCTTTCTTCCCTCTCTCTCTGTTTTTCTTCCATCTCTTTCTTTTCCACCCTTTCTCTCTCTACAGATACCCAGGTTTGTAACTCTTGGCCTGTAAGGCCAAGTGCTTTACCAGCTTCAACAATATTTAAAATTGATGACATGGCAGTAACCAAACCCAATTATAACTAATAAATGAAGATGTTTGATACTATATATCATACACAAAAAATATTCTATTATGTCATCAACATACAAGTAATAACTAAATAAATACAAAATTCCTTTTTAAAAAAATCAGCAAATTAAATGTTTTGGCTGCTCAGGGTGGACCCTATTTTAACCTCTACTGTATTAAATACAGAATTCCACCAAGAACAACAAACAAATAATTACACCAGATTTCAATATTCTAGTAATAAATATATATAAAAAAAAATATGCCAACTTACATATAAAGAAATACACAATAGTAAATTTTGTTCCTTGACTTCGATGGTTGATCCTCGGTGATCCCGGTCCGCGATGTTCGATGTGGGGTTGACTAACACACGGGTTGATCCTTGGTGATCCCTGTCCGCGATGTTCGATGATCCCTTGTTGATCCTCGGTGATCCTATGGTGGGGTCCTCTGACGATGAGGAGGTGATTCCCAGCCACACGGTAACGTCGGCCCCGTCAGTACACAGCAACTCTGGCCACTTTAAGCAGTAAAGTTGGCCACTTCAGCAACAGTGAGGTTGGCCTCTTCAGCAAACAGCAAGGTTGGCCTCTTCAGCAAACAGTAAGGTTGGCCTCTTCAGCAAACAGTAGGGTTGGCCTCTTCAGTAGCAGCAAAGGTAGGCCTCTTCAGCAAACGGCTAGGTTGGCCACCTCAGCAAACAGTAACGTTGGCCACTTCAGCAACAATAGGGTTGGCCACTTCAGCAAACAGTAACGTCGGCCACTTTGGCAAACAATAGGGTTGGCCACTTCAGCAAACAGTAACGTTGGCCACTTCAGCAAACAATAGGGTTGGCCACTTCAGCAAACAGTAACGTTGGCCACTTCAGCAAACAATAGGGTTGGCCACTTCAGTAAACAGTAACGTTGGCCACTTCAGCAAATAGTAATGTTGGCCACTTCAGCAAACAATAGGGTTGGCCACTTCAACAAACAGTTTTCACGGCGCGCACCCAGAGTGGTGGCCGCCACGTAATTCACCGATGAATACTTAACCGGTAATTACAACGAGTCTTAATGTACTCACTCCGCTGCTCCTGAATCCAGCTAAGTCAGTCAGTTCGACGTCGGAGGTGCCAAATATATGTTACGTACTCCAAATAGTATTGAGTACTCCGTCGGAGGTGCCAAATATATGTTACGGATCCTTTTAATGATGATGCTTGTAGAGGGTGTAATAAATCAGACAACACAAATCACGAAGTTAACTCCAGTGAAGTAACATCAAACAATCATTTAATACTTGAACATGAACTGACATAAAGGTAGAATCAGGAGGAGTACAAAAGCAAACTGTAAATATGCATCCATCTACATAGATGCCCACAGCTAGACTAACTATAAAACAAAACATGTGCTCCCAACTGTCGGTTAATATACGTCATTTGTACCAAATGACGTATACACTGAAGCTGCCAATATTTACACTCAAGATGGCGGAATGACGCCATAGATACTGCGGTGGGCGGAGCCTAGCGAATTGCGTCATCAAACTTAGACTATATTATTTCTCCACAGCATTAATACCATGTTTAACAGCATTTAAAAAGACAAGTACATGTATATTATTGCAAACTCTTATTAAGAGAAGTAATAATTTCCAATCTGACATTTTGACTATAAACAGTCCTTTAACAATTTCGTTCACTGCAGTTTCATTGAACAAAAATATATTACTCAAAAGGAATGCACAGAACTACAATCTGAAAATCAACTTAGAGAAAAATTTGATCCAGTCTCTAGCTAGGTTTTCATAAAATAGATCTCTCCAAAAAACAATACATGTACATTTATCAATCTTCACAACTATTTCTTTTGAGTATCTTGATTATTTGGAGCGCTAACATTTGCTAGCCATTAATTTTAAGTATGAAGTCCACACTTGATACATTAAAAACAAAATTGTGATGAGCACATTCAAAACTCACTGAGAATTGCAGCTGATTCAAAAAATTAGAATATGATAGCATTTGTGTCCCAAAAGCAATGTTATTTTTGGTGTACTTGATGTGTGCCCCCTCAATGCCCTCTCTCCCCCACTGCGACCCTTAGGGGCTAAACATTTAAACACTCATGCTTTAAAGGGATACATTTTTTCAATAATAATTTTTTCTTTGCATTTATTTATTAGTGATGCTTATTAGCCCCTTAGCTAACATAATATCTAAAATCTTCTTTAATGTTTATATATTTAACATTTCAGTATCCTGGTGTTGCAGAGAGCATTGATTCAGATATAAATAATCTTATGACTGTCATGAATGTATGGAAAATTTTACCAGAAGGTGAGAGCATGTGATTTAAAATTATATGTAACGGATCTGTATTGGAATTTTTATAGCACTCGAATTTGTGTGCTATTAATGCATAGAAGTAATTTTATAAATATTTTATGTAGAAATTGTTAAATGTCTAAGCTAACAACATCTTAATTAACCTAAATGACTTTTTATCTATATTGATTCTACAAAAAACATTTGATGGCAAAATCTTTTTTTTTTAACTTAATTTCAAACTGTGTGATAAAAAAAGGAAAAAAAAATATATTGATGACAGCTGTCACTAAAACAAGGTGCCGGCTTTTGTCCTTTCACTGTTCACTTCAACTTTACTAGACTATCTGATTATGACTGTCAGCCTCTCATTTGTTCATTGAAGTGAACCAATTAAATTTTTTCAGGCAACCCAAGCTTATGAAAATCATCTATTAACATCTGTTTTTCGGATCTAAAAAAAATGTCTGCTCTGTATTACATATAGGTTTTTTAAGTTTTTCCCTTTTTTTTTTTTTTTGCATAATCAGTTTTTAATATTTTTCTCACATTATATACTTTACTCCTGTAGTGTACTAGAAATAATTGACACCAAAATATCAGAGGTTTAGCTCAATTTGAGATTTAATCAAAATAGAGGGGAAAAAAACAGAAGACATAGCAAGCGAAGTAAAGGCTGAACAAATTTTTTAAAACTTTTTTGAAAAGTAAATTAATTAGTTTAGCACAAAAGTTAATAAACTTGTGTATCTATCAGCTAGTATATGTATCAGCTTATGTATGTATCAGCTTGTGTATGTATCAGCTTGTGTATGTATCAGCTTATGTATGTATCAGCTTGTGTATGTATCAGCTTGTGTATGTATCAGCTTATGTATGTATCAGCTGGTATATGTATCAGCTTATGTATGTATCAGCTTGTGTATGTATCAGCTTATGTATGTATCAGCTTATGTATGTATCAGCTTGTGTATGTATCAGCTTGTGTATGTATCAGCTTGTGTATGTATCATGTTAATAATATTACTATGTAAATCCTGTAGGTCTTTATGTTGATGCTGTTGTAGCTGCAGCTAGGAGAGAACTGGCATGGGAAGTTGATTATGTCAGAGAAGCACAGTGTTCTAAGAAATTCAGGTGATATATTTAGTCTTTCATTGAAAAAATAAATTGTAAAAAAATATTTGAAGAAATTAGAATGACTATTCATTATTAGTTAAATATTCGTTATTGTCAATAATTAGGACATACATGTATTACTTTCAGCATACTTTTTAAAATTTAACAATGAATAGATTTGTAAGACATATTAAGTCCAAAATATTTTGATATTATAGTTTTGTCATGTCATAGATTACATAAGATACAAGCTGATGCATACACTATAATCTTTATTCATTGTAATTTCCATAAGTATTTATATGATATCTTGAGATGTTTTATGAAGTGTATGTATGTTGCTAAAATATGAACAAAACAGAAACAGAGTTAGAGATTTTTTTAGCTCATTTTATTCTTTTTCTCCATTTTTACTATAGTAACTTTACTAAAAAAAAATAATTAACTTCGGACTCCTTAAGATTTTAATTAATTGACTCAAACAATTTTAAAATAGCGTATTGTCATTGAGAATACACGAATGTTAAAAATTTCAAATTGACTGGGCCTCAAAAAGTTAGTGATAATTTATTTAAAATTTCTCATAAACATTAAGACCAGCACAGGTATTAGGACAACATAAATACAGAGCAAGTTGAATTAAGGCTTATAAATACATTTTTAACACTGATATGTAAACTAATACTTAACATCTATATTCATTTATATTCATTTACAGGAGTTTGCTTAAAGGAGACACTTTTATATATGTACCAGAAGTTATAGATGAGCTTAGCGATAAGAATGTGTTAACTACAGAATTTATTGAAGGTTTTCCTGTTGATCAGTGTGTGAATCTCGATCAAGATATAAGAAATAAGGTGACAAATTAGTTATTTTTTCCAGTGTTTTTGAAAACATGAGTTTTTACAATTTCATCCACCGCCCTGAAATGTTTTATTATAGAATTAGTTATTTTTGTAAATAAAAGAAGTAAATAACAAAGAGAAAATTAGCATAACAATTTAGTTTGATTTATGATTGTTAATGCTATGTCTGTTTTCAATAGATTGCAAATGCAGTACTAAAACTGTGTTTGACAGAACTGTTTGAATGGAGGTTCATGCAGACAGATCCTAATTGGTCTAATTTTTTCTACAATCCACAAAGTGATAAGGTACATTTCTTTCTTCTCCAAAGGAAGTTTTTTTTAGAGCTACATGTATAAGCCTCTGAGGGAAAGTGGAGCTATATTTCATAAAGAACATTTTTTTAGATGCAGTTGATGTTGCATCAAACGTAGTTTTAAATGATTTCTGAGTAAATAGATGTAAAAAAATGCACACAAAGAAATGGTATTTTGCTTTTTTTTTTTTTAATTTGAAATATATCCCTATTTTTACAAGATTTTTATTGTCTTTTGTTATGCATTTTTTGGAAAAAAAAGACCTTACAGTACATTTGTTATAGTTTCTGTTTATATATGGCCCCTTTGTTAATATGCAGCATAGCATTTTAATGTATTCATTCTATCTTATTGTTTTGTTATTTTCAAAAGTATTAAATTATTTCAGTTAATACTCTTGGACTTTGGTGCTAGCAGAGACTTCAGTAAAAAATTTGTAGACAAATACATTCTTGTCATTAAGGCTGCTGCTGAGGGGAATAGGAAAGAAGTTTTACACAGATCACGTGATCTTGGTTTTCTAACTGGATATGAAACAAAGGTTAGATTTTCTCTATAGTTGCAAAACTAAATTAGTTACCAAATAACACATTGAATATATTGCTAAAATTTTGTGCCAGTCTTAGCATGTCCCCAGTGGTATGATGAATTGTTGTAATTTGTGTAAATATGAAAAGTTAACTGCCTCATAGCCATTTATGAGTAAAAAAATATTTTTTTGCATCCTGTATATAAATAATTTAAGAAACTTAGAGCAAATTGTGATAACTGGCCACAAGAAATGTTTAGAGCATTGATTCGGAGAGTATGGTCATAGCATGTATTAATATAAATAAATGAACGTGAGGCTGGCAAGTAGATTTTCTAGCAGTTAATGGTCATTATTTTTATCCAGAATATTATCACTCCCTTTTAGGAAAAGTGACAATTTTTGTAAAGCCATAGACTTATTTGTTAAAAAGATGAATTATTTTGTTGTTCAAGTAATAAACATATTATATTTACATTTATTTATATTATATCAGTTAAAAAAATATTTCTTTTCTCTGCATTATTGTCTTTTAAATAAGTGATCAGATATTTTTTTTACAATGAAATATGCTTGAATATCAAAAAAATGTTTTATATACATTACCAGATAATGGAAGAAGCTCATTGTGATGCTGTTGAAATTCTTGGAGAAGCCTTTTCTGTTGATGTCTTTGACTTTAGCAAACAAAGTGTGACAGCACGTATCCAGAATCTCATTCCTGTGATGGTTAAACATAGACTAACTCCACCACCAGAAGAAACTTATTCTTTGCACAGAAAAATGTCTGGTTCATTTTTATTGTGTTCTAAACTAAAAGCTCAAGTTAATTGTAGAGTTTTATTTGATAAAATTTGGGCAAATTATCAGTTTGAAAGCAATAATAACATTAATTTATAACTTTCAGCTATAAGATTATCATTCAATAGTATATTTTAATTAGATGTATGTCTTAACTAATGTTTCATGTTAAATTTTTTTACACATGATTGCACATGTGATAGTAAATAATATCTGTACGCTGTTATTGGTAATAATAATTGTTTTGTAATTTGATGCTAAATACCTTATTTTCCAATTTTTTTTATACAAATTTATGATTTAAAAAAACATATGTTTCTGTAACCAAGTTTATTGTTACATTTTTATTAAAAACCAAAATATGAATTAATTATTGTGAATATATTTAGGCATATGCTTTAAAAAAAAAAGTGGTTGCTGCGATAGATAAAGGTAAGTATTATTGGTGGGGATTGTAGCTAAAGGGAATTAATAATTCTGTTAGTATTTTAAAAACTAGATAAGAATAAAAATGATTGCAGAACAAAGGAGAACAATTTTTAATAATTTTTATTTTTTCTTATTTTTGTGATTCACTTACTGTCTTATTATATATGCAAGGTTCAAGTGGTGACTTGCATATGTCTACATTAATTAAATGATAAGCATAATAAACAAGAATTCTCTCTGGCATAAGTTGTTCTCATTTTCCTTATTGATGTGGTTTGATTCTGACTTGGAAGTAAAGGAAGAAAGTTTAACGCTTTTTTTTTTCAGTATAACAGTTTTTCTTAGAACTCCCTGGGATTATGAGATGTTTGTCATACATCCTATAACTATAAACCACTAATAGGATGGTTTTTGCAGTGTAACTTTTTCATCCATGCCATTATGCAATGGAGACAAAGTTAGGTGACTAGAAAGGCCAGAAGCTGAACCCACAACAAATCAGACTGCAGCATGAAGATCTGGTCTTCTACCAAAGCACTTTTTAGCCATCCGGTAATACTTAAGAACAGTTGGTTGCAACCACAAGTGGGGATGTAAAAAATTTTAATTTATAATTAAGGATCAAGAATCTATATGTACACAACGACAACTCTATTTCTCTATTTTAGAAAATTTAACGTTTGTAAATCTGCAAAGTAAAAAGGGACACTTTAATTTTCTTTGCAAAAACAAAACAGTTGTTAAAATGGGTTGTGAAGCATAGAAGTTGGAGACCCGTTGCTTTACAATTGAATGTTAATAGATTTGGACACAGGATCTCAAAGTGTGGGTTCTGATCAGAAACTTGTACATTGTATAATAACCATTTTACAGATTTGTTTCTCTATTCGGTATCTTCCCATTTTAAATTACAACAATGCAAATCTGTCATAGGGGCGATGAACTGTTGATTTGAAGGTCTTGGGCCCATCTTTGGTGAGATAATTTTTTTCCAGGTAAGGTTAAAAAGTCACCTCAGCTTTAATTGACAAATTGGGGAAGTTAAGGCAGCTGGGCGTTGTGCTATCCACACAAGCCTTTACATGCCATTGCTACAACGACAGATAAATTATAAAATTCATTTGCCTTGTTGGCCCAGAATGGGACATACCCTCTTGAGGCATATTAAATGTACATATATTTGCACATATAACAGTTTCAGCTGGCACTTTGCAAAAAATACTTGAATGGAATAGATGCTTTCTTTAATTTTTGTTAGTTTGCATGAAAATCAATTTAGGAATATTCACACAAAAATCTGGTTCACATTTTAAATGCTAATGATGATAATATTGGTTGATAGACTTATCAAAATGACATAGAGGACAATATTGAGCAAAATATTTGGTTTCCTGAATTTTTATTTAATCTATCAAAGTGCAAGGCACACGCTTTACGAAAGCATGATTCCTTGACATATTATAATGAAGGAAGCATGCTCTCCCTCCAGTGATATTTTAGTTTTTAAATTCATTTTAGTTTGTATAAGTTTTGGCTTCAATCATTTTATTTTTATATTATATTCGTTTTTCTTTCATCATTCGTTTTCGTAAAACGGGAAGCATTCATTTTCGTTATCGTTATGTAAATATCACTGTCTCCCTCTCATTACATTTACATCATTATCTTCAACAGTACATTCATGTTGTTCTTTTATTATCTATTTATTTTATTTTCACATTTATTTACTACATTTTTTTATGTGAAACTTTAATTAAAAACCAAACATTGGCCCTGTTCATCATAAACATATGTCATGTTACTTGGGTAGTAAGCCAGAAACTAATTAAGTCTTTACTTCTGATAAAACAAGGCAACTGATTATATTTCATTTATTAAGCTCACTAAGATCTCCATCAGGGTCAAATTAGACAAGAGACTGTTTTCACCTAAAGTGAACAAGTTACTGTATATATTTATTTTATTATAGACTTTTATTTAAATTACTATGACTGGACGTTCTGTGTAGGAATGGACAGAAGTGTGGATGTCGCTAATGTCAGAAAAAACATAGTCTGGCTAGTGACTGAATATTTTTATAAAGATTACAAGACTTCCAACAACAAAGTGTTCACATAGAATCAGTCAGTTAGACCTTGTCTGATCCCTAACAATAGACTCCTTGTGACCAGTATTTACATAGCTGATGTGCATTGACCAGTTAGAATACATAGAACAAAGGTGAATAAAAACAAGCAATTTAAGTCTTTTCCGTTTCGGACAAAGGACATTTTAGAGTATTTTCGTGTATGCAGTGGCTACGGTTACGCCGGAAGAAATCCGTATTTTTTTTCCGGGTTACAGCCATAGATTTTGCTCCACGCGTATGAGTTTTGATAAATAGAGAGGGAGGTAATCATGTTGAATAACTGTTACAAAAATAAATAATGATTACGCCCCTTTGATTAGCTTTTATTATGTATATTTAAAATATAAGCAAAAACGGTACATAAAAAACTCTTATATTCGGCCCTGAGAGGTCAGATGGACGTTTGATGCAGGAATGGCAGGCCAAGACCTACTAAAAAAGTATATACATCATGGGTCTCGGACTTATGGTTGCTGAGATCTAGGGTTATGACAGATGGACAAAACGGAAACAATAGCACATTCAACTTCTCGAAAATGCGCTAAAAATAATTCTATCCTTATAGTTATTGCAATCATATCCACTAAATAAAAGTGTGAGTGTCAAATTGTATCTCATGTATTAATGAATGGAATGGACCAAATTTTATCATTAAATTATTATACAAATTTTAACATTTATAGTATTAAAGTATTATAGACTTTGTATGTTTTTTAATCCATATAACTTGATTTTGATATTTAAGGTATTAGTAATTAATATTAGCCTCACACTTTTATTGTCAAAATAATTTCCATAAATGTTTGTATGAGCTAAGCATAAGAAACATTTGAGTAAGGAATTATTTTTTTTTGTACTTTTTAGTACATTTTCTATAGATTTATAGCCTGCATAAAATTGGTCTAGATAATAGCTAAATATATATGTCAGTGCTGACACTCATTTCGCTTTTTGGGTTTTATTTTGGTTACAAAAATAGATTTTAAGAATTTCAGAAGTGTCGAACGCCATTTGGTTTTTGTTTACAACGATTTTAATATATACATATTTTTGTTTGATTTACGTTTAAGTAAACAGAAATCAGTATTTTAACATGAGTTATAATAGAAAAAATAATAACTTTTCTGTTGTAACAAGACGAGATGGTACACGATCTTTCAGAGGTAAGAGCTATTTAAAATGTGACATTGGTACAAATCACCAATTTTCGACATCAATTTATTCTTTAGCATGGATATGTAAATGAAGTAATAAAAAGCATGTCGAAGTGTAAAATATACTTACCTGCGTAGATATTTTCTGGTAATACATATTTTAGTAATAGTATGATTGAAAGTGGCCCTTAAATTAATATTTACAAGTTGCCTTGCTGGCCTTGCCTTAGTCTAATAATAAAATACTTAACGGGACTCCGTATTTTTTTCCGGGGACCAGCCATATATGCGCTCCAGACGGACTTTATTTTTTTTACGGCTGTGATGTGTGCATGCGCGATAGCTGGACTCCGAATTTTTTTTCCGAGGACCAGCCATAGATATTGCTCCACACCCTAACCCCCTAACCCTAGCCCTAATACTAACCCTAGCCCCGAAAACAAAAAATGTGCATATATGGCTGGTCCCCAAAAAAAAAATATGGAGTCCCGTTGGCTGGTCCGGTAGCCACTGCGAATACTTAAATAGGCCATCACTTAGACTAATTTATAATTCTATTTCTGTCACCAAGGCTTATGAAGGATTTGTGTGGTTCGCACAATTCACAGCCACCTTTTATTTGCTAACTAATGTCAGGTACCCATTTAAAGCTGAGGGGGGAGGGGGACTTGACACCAAAATTTCACCATGGTCTATGGCTTAGTTCTCACATAGGATTGAAACCAGGTCTGCAGTCAATTACACCGCTCTGCCATCCATCCAATCTGGCTCCTGGGTCTGACAATCAATATTCATCAATTTTATGATTATTTCAGGTTTATTTTTTAACATCTTAAGTCATTCTTAGATAAAGATTATATATTTTAGTTATCTGCAAACTTTCAAAATTTCTGTTAACATAATGAAATAGATCTATTAAAAATATCTTCATGATTTAAAAATTAATTTTATAGATTAATATATGAGGTTTTATCAACATGTTTTTTCTTCTTTCTTTGGCTCTACAATCTACAGCCCATGTAGTCAATTTAGGGCTCTGGCCTGCCGTACCACTCCTCCCCTCAGTTAGAGCCCTATGCTGGTGATGCACGCTGTATATGCTGCAGAATTTTCATCCGCCGTAAATCCACCGAAAAATATGCGGTGCGCCGCATTAGCCGACATATTTTGTCCAACGTTAGATTAACCGTCGCATTACTTAATCTTGCTGCACATGACCTTGCTGACCATATTAGCTCTGTCTTGAAAAGCTATTCTGTTGATCACAAAAAGCTGTTCATAACTAGCTGCCATGATGGTGCTGAAAATATGATAAAGACTTCAAAGCTTTTAAAGGTTATCAACACTGTACAGCACACACATTGCACCTTCTGCTTACTACTGACAGCATCAATAAAAATGAAGACGTTCTGCAGATACTGAAAAAGTGCCACAACATTGTAATTGCACTTCATTTCAAGACCGCAATCATAGAAGACGAGGCAGCATTCATAGAGGATAAAGAAATGATAAAGACCCTGAAAGAAGGCATGTCTTCAGTGTGTTAATTGCTTCTTGTAGACGATCAGTTCAGTGCATCAATTGTGGATGCCTCTGAGAGCAGCACTAACGCCATCGCTGACAGTCATAGACACAATCATAAGTAAGTGAAGGCATCATGTCCAACGTGTTGTAATTCAACACTGATGATGATTCAGTCTATACTTGACTTGAAAAGAGAGGTTCAAAATACTCTCAAGCATATTGATTGAGTTGATATTTGTCTCCATGAAGATGAAATTGACTTTTTAAGTGAACTCGTTACCTTTCTGAAACCATTTCAAGACCTAACTGATCTCTTCAGCTTTTCAATGCCAACCTTATCAACCTGGTGAGGTGGCTGATGGGCATTGTGCCCCTTCATGCATGGTTTTTTTTCAACTTTAAAAGTAGGATTAGTTGGTAAAAAATATGAAAGTTTTTCTGGTTAAATTTTTTTTAAGTGGGGAAAATCTCTTTTTTATTCTTTATCATGGATTTTGCACAAATCTGTTAAACAATTAGATTCCAATTGTAAATATTCTTATATATCAATAAATTAAATGAAAATAATATTTTAGCTCCATTTTCTGAATTTCTCAGATAGTGTTTGTCAGTGGGCCCTAGTTTGGTGAACCTAGTTTGGATAGGACACTGACCTAGTTTATTTGCATTCAAAATACATTTTTATAAAACTTGTTTTCAGTCAGATATTTTACTGTAAAAATATCCCACAGCACATTGACAGGTAAGGTAAAATAACACTTTGCAGAAGGCCAAATAAAGTTATTTATTTTTTGTACTATCTATTTTTTAAGCAGTAGGATTTCATTACTCAGAATAAAAAAATAAACTCTATATTAATAATAATACTACTAATTATATGTACCTTATAAATGTCAAAATTCATGATAAATAGTTATAAATCTATCCACTTATACCGCCACCATTTTTTGACACTCTTGATATCTTTTTCAGTTTGATATACTCTGTATATAATTACTGTAACAAAATATAACAGTAGATTTTTTACTGTTGGACTCATGATTATAAGTTTTAGACAGTTTTCCCCCCTGACATGTCATATGCAGAAGTTGAGGTTCTTATTTCACTAAATATTTTGAATTGGTAAAGCTTGAATTGTGTTATTCTTTAATCTGAAGAACTATATTATTAAGTGTCATTGATAAATCATTATGATGAGTAATAGGATGTATTACCTTTGCATCACATTGAAGATTTAGATAAGTTTAATTCAAATATTAACTTCCGACCATGGTAAACCTATTGAAAAAATAGAATAAATTATCAAAACTTGTGTAAAAAAATTGTTTGCAGAACAATTGTCATAATATACTTTAATGTAGGCCTATATTTGTGATAGTATGATGTCTCTAGTAAGGATGAAATGTTACTGTATGATTCTTTATATATTTTTAGAGCATTTTCGAAAAAAATGCTCTATTGTCCCCGTTTGTCTGTCTGTCTGTCCGTCATCACCCTAGATCTCAACAACCATAAGTCCTAGACCCATGATGTATTTATCATTTTGTAGGTCTTGGCCTGCCATGTGTGCAGCAAAAGTTCATTCGCAATCTGACCTATGAGGGCCGTAAAAGGGGGCTTATAAAGTACTGTTTTTTACTACATAAGCTATATTAACAATGGAGCGCCTTATATCTCAGCAACCATAAGTCCTAGACCCATGATGTATATATCATTTTGTAGGTCTTGGCCTGCCAAGTGTACATCAAAAGTCCATTTTGCAATCTGACCTCTCAGAGCCAAAATATAAGAGTTTATTATGTACCGTTTTTGCTTATATTTTAAATATAAATAATAAAAGCTAATCAAAGGGGCGTAATCATTATTTATTTTTGTAATAGTTATTCAACATGATTACTTCCATCTCTAAATTTATCAAAATTCATGCGCGTGGAGCAATATTTATGGCTGTATCCCGGAAAAAAAATATGGATTTCGTCCGGCGAAAATGCTCTAAAATGTCCTTTGTCCGAAACAGAAAAGACTTAAATTGCTTGTTTACCATGGCTGAGTCTGCTGTGATTTAGACAACTCTGGAATCCTTTTTGCTCAAACCTGTAACAGTACAATGCATTTTGGGTTCATAACTTAACTTTTACAGAAATACCTTTATCATCTATTACCTTCTTTTTTTTACCATTTATCAATCTACCATGCTTATATAATTTAAGCATAGGTTTCAAAAGTCATGATGAGACTCAGTTGAGACAGATTCTGAAATTCATGACTTTGAATACTTTACTTAGACCAAAAGTTTTATTTTCAATTATAGCTGGATTTTGTAATTTTTTTATTCCAGAGGGATTTTATTAGAAGTATAATTTTGATAGAATTATTTATCATTGATCAAAAACATATAACATGAATTTATTTGGTAAATTTATTTAGGAGGACATGATGATCGATGGAATGGTCAGAGTGGATCTAATGCTAATAGAGGATATCCGAGAGGCGGTAGAGGAAATCGCCGTGGTAACTTTCGACATTTCAAATCTAATTCTTCTAGATTTAGAAACAGACCAGGTCATGTAGATGAAGATGGTGATATCTCTATGGGTGGAGAATGCAACCAAGGAAATAACATGTATGTATTACATTTACTCCCAAGAAATCATTTGACTATAAATCTGTTGATTGTAGGCACAAAAAAAATAATACTGATTTTCTTTTTCCAATTTTGGACCTCAGCAATTCGAGTAATAAATCAAGAAACAGTAGTTATCCTCTTGCAAGAGGGAGAAACAATACAAGAAAAAATCCTGAAGAATCATGGTTTAAAATTATGGTTCCTTTTGGTGCTGCAATGTCTGAAAATGAACTATTTGACATGATAAAAAGCAACATTGATACGCCTTTTGAACCTTTTAAGGTAAAGAGACTGATATGTTTGTATTAACTTATTTATTTTTTTAAATCATTCATGTTTAAATATAATTAAATCATTCATGTTGTAAAGAGACTGATATGTTTGTATTAACTTATTTATTTTTTTAAATCATTCATGTTTAAATATAATTAAATCATTCATGTTTAAATCATTCATGTTTAAATATAATTAAATCATTCATGTTTAAATATAATTAAATCATTCATGTTTAAATATAATTAAATCATTCATGTTTAAATATAATTAAATCATTTATGTGTAAATATAATTAAATCATTCATGTGTAAATATAATTAAATCATTCATGTTTAAATATAATTGTTTGCAGAATATTCATTTTTTGAAAATATTCTTTTTTTTTTTCAATTCAGTACTCAGTTGAGGACAAAAGAGCATACTTTTTTATTAAAGGATTAATCAATGCAGATGCATTACGGGCATTAAGTCGTCGCATAACAAAACCTGATGGCCATAAACTAATACTCCATGTGACACCTTCAAATAGCCCTTTAGATAGTACTGTTGATGACAACTGTATGCAGAAATTGACGGTAATTGAAGCTGGCATTATTTTGAAAACTTATGTTGCATGTTCAAAATATATTTGTTCTTTATTAGAATATATCTGTAAATGTGTAATTATTGTGTTTTTTTTCAGCTTCGACTGAGTGAACGATATGATTTATCTACACAGTTTTTGAATCTAAGTGCATTTTTCGCTGATGAAGAACTTATGAAGGAAAATATATCTCTCCCTCTTAACAGACCCCCTATCATGGCAGCCATTACAAAAATTATAGCTCAACATATCCCTGAGGTTACCATTAATTTTAGTTTGTCTAATTTGAAACATGATAATAAATTAAATTTAGCAGGCATAAAAACTTTTAAGCTAGATCATAACATAGTGAAATATCATTGCAACGAAATTGTCAGGAAATTATTTGACACTTGGTAGTATTATTTTTGTTTCTGTCTTCTAGTGCATTTTATTCGTTATTGATATAAATGCATAGATAAATTAAATAATTTCACTAAAAAGTTTTTTCATGCTACAGTGAAATGTCGTAACGAATTATTCAGTACAGCGAATTTTTTTTTGCCCCTTTCCCTTCGCTTAAAAAGTGTCGTTGTAACGAATTTCGTATTTTCAGTATTGCGAAAAAAATAGCTGTTTTGCAGATATTTAATTTTATCCCCTTACCAAAAAAAAAAAAATTAATTCGGCAAATTTCTAAATCTCAAGTCAACTTGAACTCAAATGACATTCACATTTACTAAATAATGGGAGGGGGAGTGTGAGAGGAGTAAGATGTTATGGTAACCTTTAACCTCTACTGATGAGGATAGTAAACATAAATTCCACCAGGTGCAGTACTGAGACAAGTATCTTGGGACGGCGAGGGGGGGGGGTAGTGAGTGGCGGTGTCACAATTACGTAACAACAAATGGGGGGGGCACCGGATGAGATTATGAGAGTTTCAGCAAGGTCGGGAAGGGGAGAGGAAGAGAGCCTAAGATGTCATGGGACAAACACATGAATGTTGGGAACGTTACACATTCGCGGGATTAAAAAAAAAAAATCAATAAACCAGTGTTACGTCTGTGTTGGGGAAATGCGCTAATGAAAAAGAAGCCAAAGACTTATAAGTATAGCTTATTGGGAGGTATGAGAAAGACATAATGGTTTTGGTATGTGTAGAAAGTAACTTGATAGTTTTAGTAAAAAACAATCTTATTGTTTTTGGTAGGGGCTTGATAGAGGGTCGCAATTTTTTTTAGAAAATGGTGATCTTATAGTTTGTGATAGGGACTTATGGTCAGAAGACTGCATTTTGCCAAGATGTTAATAAACTACCAGTACCTGTATTTAATTAATAATACAGGAATGGAAGAATAAGTGAGTTATTTATTTGACCTTTTTGTGACATTGAACTATACTTTTTTTCTAATTATAATAAAATTTAATCCAGTTACAAAAGTAAATAAATATATTTTTAAAATTATTTCGTTTAATAAATCAGACAATATGAGTAAGATAGCCGTAGTGGGTTTCTAAGTAAGTCAGTCATGTTGAATAACTGTTATAAAAATAAATGAATTATGTCCCTTAGTTCAATGACCGTTAGCGGTAATGAAAGCTGAAAGCTAAATTAGTAGCTTAACTAATAAGAAATAAACCAAGAGAATATTGAACATATTTTTAGCTAAATATCTTTGGGAAAAGTAGTAAAATGACATAATATATTTGCATTGATACCCAAATGAACTATATCCACATATTGCGAACAGAAAATGTTGTCGTCGCCGACAAACCCCCCCCCCCTCGATTTCAGTGTAACAAATTTTCAGTATTACGAACGAATTTCGAATCCCCGTCAATTTCGTTATAGCGACATTTCACTGTATAAGTTAAACTGAAATCTTTTTGTAATAAAATGAACGTAAACAGAAATAAACTAGGGAGTTAACACTATTTAAGTATCGCAGTGGCTATTTTTTTTTTCCGGGTACCAGCCATATATGCTGGTTTATATTATATATATAAATATTTTTTTTTTTTTCGGGGTTAGGGATAGGGTTAGGGTGTGGAGCAATATCTATGGCTGGTCCCCGAAAAAAAAATTAAGTCCGTCTACAGTGGTAGAGTTCCTATGTGTGTATCAAAAATAAATTATCAAATACATGAAAAGTTATTATGAAAATATTTATTCAAGACATGATGTGTTTTTAATTACGTTTTTAAAAAGGATATGTGCTGCAAAATTTCATAATAAATGTATGCATAAACAAGTGCTTCTAAAAAATCATTCTCATCAGTATTTTCCCTGTTGAACTGATTGACCTCTGCCTTTTTTTTTTTACGTTGCATAGACTGTTCCTTATAATAGAGCTAATTGGTTGATTGTAAATTACAATTTAGTCGCTTCCTTTGCTGGATAATCTTTCTGAAGTGGGCCATTGTGTTATCTTTAATTAGATTTACTGCCCTTTTAGCAACAAGTTTGTTTGGATGATGGTTCACCTTCTCTTTAGCTGTTCATTATAAAGATCCACAATCTCATCTGTTGTGAACTCTCCACTGTGGTCTTAAATCAGCTCCTTCAAGTCTGCATTGACTTTATTTTCTCAAGGTCACAATCTATCCCACTCTGAGTCAATTCTGTGTCCTTAGTGATTTAAAAACACCTTGAAAGAAGCTCCTGTTTGTACATTTTCTGATCACTCATGGGTTGAAACAGAGGATTGGTGTTGGGAGGTATAAATTTGACCTTGATTAAGTCATACTCCATGTCCAAGTCCTCTTCCACACCCGTTGGTTATTCATAAGCAGCGTGTATCAAAGGGGTAGATTGTTTTCTTCTTGGGATGTATTCACACCTTAAAGATGGTTCGTGTTATCCATGCTTTGGATTGAGACTTCTACCTCACATGCATTTTGATATTTTGGATATTGTTGTGTTTAACCTTTTCATTCCGGATGCGGATTTTTGACAACAATCGCGATAAGGCCCGAACTACGGATGCGGATTTTTGACAACATTTCACTTCAGCGATAGATTTCTATACCTTATGTTTAATGTATCGCGTTGTAACCTATATATTCTTGTAGAGAAATCATTTCTACACAAATTCATTAATGGTTTTTCATCATTTTCTAGACAATTCTTTTTTTATTACGTTTTTAGTGGGAAGGGGGTAAAAATGACGCTTTCTCCGATCGAAAAGTCGGCCGAAATGGCCGCTTTTGATGTCCGGTTTAAGCCGGCATTCTAGCGTAAGATTACACACGTGTGGTATCAATGTAAAGGTCAGCCTTCCCTCTATTTGAATATCTAGGTCATTTACGTAACTTTTCCATTATGTAATAACAGGGAGCAGAAACCAGACCCCCTGTGTGAGGAATTTCCCGAGCTCGCTGGTGGTAAAAATTGCATAACAGGTTCACCGCGCATGCACAGTACTATTGTTAGCCTTAGACACAGAACACAGCGTGTTGCTTCAAAATCAAACACATTTTACAAATTATTTAACATTTACGTTTAAAAATGATTTTTTTTTGCAATAAACAATCTAAAAACTGATTATAATGAATTTTTTCTAGTAGATTTACGGCGATGTAGTTATTTTCGATAAACATCGGCAGATTTATGACATCACTAAAATCCCCCCCCCCTCCTCCAAGATGAGGCCATAGGCTTGTTTAACGTCTTAAAGTTACTATTACAATTTCTTTATATTAACTTGCTATAGACTTGAAATACATTAAAGAGAATATATGAAATCTAAAATCATCACTTCCAATTGCAGTTTGTTTGTTTTTGTTTTGTGAATCTGCTATATTTCTGTTATTAATGGATGCGTGTTTTTGTGAGACTTAGTATTTCAATATGGATTACATTAATTATGATGACGTTGTAAGAACATGTGAGTAGCTACATTTTCCATTTTAAAACATTGTTTGTGTCCCTATTATGTTTACTTTTAGTACTATAACTTAAATCACTTATTTTTTCTAAATCACTATGATTTTATTGAGATGTATAATTTGTGTCCGGACCGTTTTCTGGTCCAATATAGTGACCGATTTCAAAAGTTCGTTATTATATTAATTTTGGAAAAAAAATGAAGAAAGTATAGCCGATAGGAAGAGAAATGAACATTTATTATTATAATGCTTAAATTCAGAAACATTAGTTATAATTAGTTTGTTGTTTTTTCGTTTGTAATGTGTAAGGTTTGAAAGTTGCATAACCTATTGGAAGGAATAAATTATATCGAATTTATATAATTTTATCATCTTTACTATAAAGTCAACATACATAAAATATATATCATAAGAAAGATTGTTTAATTTCCGACATGTTGATATATAGATCATACTATTTAAGATTGTAGTTGATAAATAGTTGCACAATAAAGTCTATATAAACAGCCCACACTCAGGTCCTCCATTAAAAATAGTGATTATTTTCAATTCATAACAACTTTATCAAATCTTGATCAATTTTAGTAATTCTTACACTGTTGTAAAGGAAATTGAATGATGTTTATTTTATCTCGATATACCTATAGGCTATTTTTATAATCTCCAGTTAAAATTTTCAGTTGAATATGTGGTTTAAAAAATCAAAATTGAAAAAAAAATTGTCATACTTTTCTGAATAATAACTTTTTAAATATCAATTGTATAACTTTAATTCTTTCATAGAATGAAAGATAATTCATTTCTTTGTAATAAAATGTATACTTTTAAAGAACTATCTCTATTACTTTAAAAGTTAAATGCGTTTTTGTGCAACCACCCGTTTTTTCCCAAAACTTTTTGCTCAAGCCCAAAAACCCTCAGTAATTGCAGGGTATCTCTAGTTTTCCCCCTAAGGAACCAATGGGTTAAAGGGGATTTTCCGATTGATAGGCTAACATTGGTGTAATTTTGAAGTCACCACAGCGACATTAGACTATCCTTCATTTTAAGTTACTTTCCTTGGATTTGGATAAAGAGAAGAAATCTAACTCTAAAATTTGAGTTCTTTGTTTCTGCACCTTAGTCACACTGACTAATTTGAGTAAATTTTTGATTGTATGATGGTGGAGTTAAATTATCGTACCAAGCTGTACTTACTAGCGATGTCACACCCAAGCAGTTTTATAATTATTTCCATCTATACGTTTCTGCTTCCTAGCGTTTTTGTTGTTTTCACTATTATTTTCTTGGAACTCGTAATTTATGGGGTTAACGAGGAAAATAATGAGTGAGATAAATTGAAAAAAGTGTCACTGCTAAGAAACCTTTTTTATATATAGAAAGGCCAATGAAGGCGAAGTTGCACATACATGCTAAACTAGCCTAGTGCTAAGTCATGTTAATACTGTGTTGCTGTTGTTTGTCTCAGACGTTTACCTTTCTATTTCTTTATTCATTACTAGTTGCAGTGTTCGTCACTCGACAAAAAAAGTCAAAATTGTTTGTTTTTAACCTGAATTGTTTGTGACCTGGGGGTGTTTGTAAACCGAGGTACCACTGTACTTAAAAATTTGTTTACACTGAAGCTCATAATAATGACATTTCATTGTACTGGCTTAAAAATTTTTAAATGCTTGAATAGTAAAAAAAAAAACATTAGGGCTAGATGAGCTATTTTAGTTCTGATAATAAGCCTAACTCATAAATTAATTATTAGTCTAATTGTAAATGGAATGTAAAGAATTTTTCTTGAATGTATTGCCTTTTTTTTTCATCATGAAAGCTTGTGGGCCTTGATATGAGCAAAAACAGATTGCTTTCTCTTGGTCACATGACTGACTTAGTCAAGGCTACACCAAATTTGTCCTGCCTAAACCTTGGAGATAATCAGCTGCGTACTATCGATGAGCTAACAAAACTTAAAGGTTGGCAAAATATTGTTGAAATCATTTTAAAAGGCAATGATTTTTGCAAGAATTTCAGCAGTCAAGAAACATATTTAAGGTAAAAAAAATGAAGTTAAAAGAACCATAACATGTTTAAAATAGTTATTAAAACTTAAAATAACAGTCAATGACAAAATTCTTTAAATTTTAAGGAACATTTACTGCTAAAGGATTTTAAAAAATTATAAAGCCAGTCTGTTTGATAAGTAATATAAAATTGATACATTTTAGATATCATTGTGCAAAATAATATTAACTGAAAATGATTTGATCCTGTGAGGTTTTTCAATAAATATCTTCTGCAGTATATTTTAAAACCTTTCTTTTAAATGTAATAGATTTGTATTGTTTGTTCTGTACTGTACTTGTTTTTTAAATAGGATCTGACTCCTAATTTTACACAACACTTGTCTAGTTTCCTGTCCTGTTTCTATTTTCCTCTTTTCTTCAGCTTGTGAAAAATAAATTTCATTTTTTTTATAAATATGGAAACTGGCTTTTTTTTTTAATGTTAAAATTTATAATAGGTCACAATGCCAAGTTTGCAGACCTCTCAAATATCACCTTTTAACAATATATCTTTTTCTTTTCTCCACCCTCTATCGAAATGAATTTATGTTTTTCATAGATTTCCATTATGTATACAACCCAGCAATACATTTCACTGCCAGCTTTATTGACTAGCTCTAATTGTGTGATGGTGTTAATGATGAATACACAATATATATCACCAATTTGACGATTTCTGTGCATCGCCTAGAAAAAGTCAAGTAAGGGAAGTTGTGTTATTCTGTAAGTCATTAAACAGTAAACACACAATATATACATGTCCAGGTATCTGTCACTGTTCCACCTGATGGCCAGTGAAGAACTTAGAGATAAGTTGTGTGTTCTAAGTTAATATTGAAATATTCACACAATATCATACCATTGCATTGTTTTTGGCAGTGAAAATGAGTTACACAAGAATTTCCTTCACAAGTGTTCAGGTCATGAATCGTCTTTTAATAACTACATGAATTAGATAGTTATACTTGCCTCTACATTTTACTTTCTGTCTAAGACATCCAGTGAATTTCTTCTGCATTTAATTTCTTCATGAGCAAATGTTTTTCTCATGATTTTTTTCACTTGCTCCAAGGCAGCTTTATTTTTTTCTTAATTTCTAGCTGTCTGTCTACCTAGTGAAATTATTCTACATTTTATTTCTTAATTTGCTAATGTTCTACTTTCTTCTGTTTTTTTTCACTTGCTCCCAGGCAGCTTTTTTTTTTCAATTGTACAAAAGATGCTGTGTGTATTTCTGTAAATAACAACTAAATCTGTTTCTTTGAGCTTACAACTTAAATGAAAAAGATTATCTTTTTTATATATATGAAACATTAAAATTTTTAAATGATAAAAGTATTTCTTTCTGAATTGTTTATAAAAGGTTGATTGAATAAATTATGTTACGTGTATTACATGGAGACTTTTTAACCGTCACACTGACATTAACAGATTTTGGCAGCAGAAAAGATGAACACTCGTAATAATCTTTTTATCATTATTTAACAGTAATTAAGCTGAAGAAAAGAAGAAAAATCTTTGCTCTATTATTACAAAAATGTATAAGACATCCTGTGTTTTTTTCTTTTTAAACTGTTTCATCAAGATGGAAAAAAAATGTTGTCATTTTCATTTATTACCTCAAAACAAATCATTTTAATTTAAAACTTAAATATTTCATTACAACAGTAATATTGTTATGCATGGTGGTATCTTAGATTGTGTAAGCAGGCTGACTTTATTCTTTATTTTACTTAAATAATTTTCCCCCCCTTCATTACGCATCTAAAAATGTAGTTATTTGTTTCATTAGTAATTTTCAAAATTCTTTATTAATAAAAATTATTCAATCTTATCACAATCGCCTGCCTGAACAATGCCAGTGCTATTCGCAAAACATTTCCTAAGGTTCTCAAATTGGTATGTGTTTTATGATTATATATTATATTTATTAAGTAATTTTTCTCCTCATGGATTTCAAACACGTTTTCAATTTGACACAGAATGTAAAACTTTGCTAATGCAGTTTTTTTATTTCACAGGATGGAACAGATTATCCTCCACCTATCACATTTGATCTAGACACTGATCTTGTTTTACCAAATGTCAAGGCTAGTACATTTTTAAAAAGTATAATTCAGTTCTTACTATAGAAAAAAATAATTTGATACAGGGTTTTAGTGTAGTAAATGTCTAGTGTTTGAAAGTGTTAAGTGCCTTGTTTAATTTTGTAGCGTTTAAAATCTTTGATAAATACATCCTTTCTTGGAAGTAATTTCACTTCTTACCTGTAAGCCTGGTTAACTACTACAGTGAAATGTCGCTATAACGAAATTCACGGGGACTCAGAATTTGTTTTTTGTTCGTAATACTGAAAATTTGTTACACTGAAATGGGGGGGGGGGGGTCCCCATGCGACATTTTCTGTTCTTAATACATACTGCCAAGGTCATTAAACTAAGGGACATAACTCATTTATTTATGCAACAGTTATTCAACATGACTTACTTACCTTGATTTATAAGAAACCTGTGCAATGTGCCCATTACGGCTCTCTTACTGATATTGTCTCTTTTATTAAATATTTAAATATTTTTTAAAAATATTTTTTAACTGGATTCAATTTTATTATAATAAGAAAAGGTCAAATAATACAAACACACAGAAGTCACTCGAAAAAGTCTGTAATTTTCTTCTGAACACTCTCAAGCACAAAAGATCGTTCTAAATATTCCCCAACAACCAGAATGCAGTCTTCTGTCCATCAAGTCTTTACCCCAAACTATAAGTCGCCATTATTCTAAACAATATTGTTAATAGCCATATTCTCAAAATGCGATCCTAAGCATTAATCAAGCCCCTACAGAAAACAATGACATTGCTTTTTACTAAAACTGTCAAGTTACTTTTTAATCATTTGACAACTGCAGTCTGGTACTGTTGATGTTTGAAAGAACATTGCCTGGCTGGGTAGTTGGGAAATGCTACCCTTAACTACTTGCTTATAACAGCCACACACATCAAATCCATTATGTCTTTCTCATACCTTCCAAAAAAGTGTCTTGCCTCTTTCTCATTACCACACCCTCCCCCGCACACAAAACATAACACTGGTTTATTGATTTTTTAATTAATCTTACCTACGTGTAACGTCACTACCCGTCACTACGTGACCACCTCCTCCCCTTTCTACCATTGCTAAAATGCTTCTCCTCTCACCCATCCCTGTTTTAACAGGCACCGCCGCTCCACTCCCCTCCCCCAGTTCGTTGTTATGTAATTGTGTCGCCCCCCCCCCGCTCTCGCTCTACCCCCCCCCCACCGTCCCAAGTCCACGCTTGATTTAGTGCTTGATTTAGTACTGCACGTGGTGGAATTAATTTTTACCATCATCACCAGTAGAGGTTGAAGGTTACATAACATCTTACTCCTCTCACACTCCCCCCTCCCATTATTTAGTAAATGTGAATGTTGTTGAGCTCAAGTTGACTTGTGTTTTAGAAATTTACCTAATAAAAAAAAAATTTTTTTTTGGCAAGGGAGGAATTTTATATCTGCAAAGGAGCTATTTTTTCGCAATGCTGAAAATAAGAAATTTGTTACAACGACACTTTTTAACAGATGGTATATAAACGAAGGGGAAGGGGCAAAAAAAAAATTCGCTGTACTGAATAATTCGTTACACTGACGTTCGTAATAATAACGAGATTTCACTGTATATGTTTATAGCCATTGATACATTAATTTTTCATAGTGATTTATAAAAAAGGATCTATTCATATTTTTAGGACAGTTTTTTTGGTAATGATGATGTTAAAAGCTTGGTTGTTACTTTTTTGAAAGAATACTATTCTATCTTTGATTCTGATCATCGAAAAGATCTAATGCCAGCATACCATGAAAATGTAAGTGTTTAAGCAAAAATTAGTTCTAAGAACGATTTATTAAACAGACTTCACTTTAGGCTAGTTATAAAAGAAAAACATTAAAGTATTTTTTCTCTCCAGGCTCAGTTATCTGTATGTGCTGCAAAGAATCCTCACATTGACAGGTGACTTGAAAATTATATTTTCTTTGTCAGGTTTTTTTTAAAAGGTTTTATTAATGAAATTAAATATGGCATGTGTAGTATTTAAATAGTGTTTTTTTAATTATTCGGCATGACATGTTTAAAAATATAATAAAAGAAATAATCAAAATGATTATTATTACAGAGGCACACAATAGATATTTAAAACTAATATGAAAGAATTGATACAGGTTTTTCTCTTGCTAGAGCCATTAAAGTATTGCATTTCTGAGCCCCCTTCTGTTCATTCCATTTTCTTCTTTTCCATGTTCAGTTTACTTATACCTGAAACTTTTTCTATTATATTCTGAGAAAATCCTCACTACTGCTTAAATTTAAAATCAATCTAATAATAATGATCACAATACAAAAATTATTTTATAAGCAGGCAACCAACACTTGGCAGTTACATGGACGAAAGTCGTAATCTTAAAGTTATTGGACATTATGATCAAGGTGAGACTTTCATAATCATTATATTCTGTTAAAGAAATTTTCAATATCAAATTGAAAAGCACCAAATCAGATTACTCTAAATGTAAGTTTTCAATTGTCTGTTCTATTGCTAATGGAGTCAGATTTTAAGATATCAGAATGGAAAGACTGAATAATATGACCTAGTCTATTGTAGTGAGTTTTTTCTTTTTAGATTTGCAGAGTGAAATCATACTGTTAGACCTAAAAAGAATGCTAAGTCCCATAAACGCTGTTTCCTTATTTATAAAATTATCCAATATCTTCCTTCATTTAAGAAACAACTATCTTTGGATTACTGAAAACTAAATAAAATTTGAATAGCTTAATTTATATTAGAGAATATCATTTACTTAATTTCTTCTTTTTTTTTTTAACTGAAAAATTTGGGAGAAAAAAATTAATAACCTGTCTTCTTGTTGAATATCATTTCTGGAACTATAGACATGGGTCCATTATTAAGATTAGAAAAAACTCTGGAAAACTGACAAGTGGTAGATATTTTTATTAATCCGCTTAAGGCAGAATTGAATGTTTTTATTTATGTTGACGTAGTGTATGTTATATTTTTTAAGGTGACATACGTCATTATAATTTAATTTTTTAAGTAATCTTCATTACATGCCTTTGTAATTAATATAATATAACTTGTCTAATACAGCACTTTTTTTTATAAATTACCAAATGAAAAATGCAAAAAATCTCATAGTTTGAAAAAAGCAGCATTTGACATAGCAAGTAATTTTATAGTATTGATGTTTTGCATCTTTGATTCTGTAAGCTGCTTGCAATGTCCACAAAAAAAAAACCCACAAAATAATTTATTTAGACATTTTTTGCATTCACTAATATGTAAATAAAATAGTGCATTATATTTTTTACAACTTTAGATAAACTTGCCAAAAAAATCAAGTCTGGACTGTTATCTGTCATCTCATGTTTGGAGAATCTTCCTAAAACAACACATGATTTGAATTCATTCAAAGTCGATGTGACACTTGCTACGGTAAGGCTAATATCTACTATTACTGAATTGTCAGGTTCACGATTTAAATATTTAAAAATTATGAAACAAAACATAGGGTGACATTTTTAATAATACATGGACATTTTTTTTTGGTGTATGCGTAAAGTTTTCTTATTTAAATTCATAATTGTTTTTTTTTAACTTTATTTTAGCCTACAATGCTTTGTTTTGTGCTTCAAGGAGTTTTCAAAGAAAGTAAGTTGCTTGTTTAATCCTTAATAAAATGAAGTATAAAGTGGGCTAAAAAAATATATGCTCTGAGCTTACTGGTAAAAATTGTATAAATTATTTCCAATTATTAAATATAAATGCCTTGAAGAACACAGACACACACACACAAAAGCATACAATTTTTCTTTTTAATTTTTTTGTAAAAATAAATTATAAAAATGCTGTAATAAATTTATTTACAGATTTTATGTATATTTAAAAAGTCTGTATAGACACAAAAAGTAATACTGAACTGTTTTTCTGTAAAATAACTGAAATAGACAATGAATGATGCTCTAAACTTTGTAGGCTTTTACTTAGACATTACTTCATTATTTTGCTTGATTAATAAGCATTCAGATAAACATTCACTTTTACATGTTAGTTCATTTTTATTACTCTGAAATACTTATAATTATTTTGATTACATCAATCACATATTAATCTTTTTTTTCTATATATTTTTCTTTTTATCAGTTGATTCAGTTATACAATTACCGTCTATACTCGCCTATAACCTGACAGCACTTATAAGCAGACCCCCTAAAACCACTTTAAAATAACCAGTTTTTGCAAAAACCAGCATATAAGCCATCCATACAGTTATTTAATTTTACTCCATATTTTTGGTTCATAGAAAATTGTTACTGTAAAGATGTAAAATGCTTACTATTATGTTACACACCATTAGCAACCTGTAACCAAGGCTGGGGCTAGCGGTGACACCAAGGTGACTGGTAGATAATGTGATTTTAGGGGATTCCTTTACGACTGCCTTAGTTTGAAGGTGTTATTTATAAGAAATCAGACTGTGTACTGATGATAGCGGCTTCACCGCTAGCTCTAGCTTGGTTATAGCTCGCCACTGGTGCACACACAACCATGCGGTCGTTTCACTCTCACTTTATTCTATGCATTTGCGTATAGAATATGTCTAAACACAAATTTACGTTTGATTACATTTCATGAGATTGTTATTATAGTATTAGTTAGAAAACCATAGATATAGGAAACATTTTCTGTTGTTGTTTTTTTTGTAGAATTTTTTTCTTTTTTTTTATGCCATTTTTTACTTTGAAAATGAATTCTCCATGGTAATATTCATACTCGATATAATCATCAGCTATGCATGCATTTAGTTTACTTCGTATATATCTATATATACATATCTCTATAAGTACTCTGTACACACAACCAAATAAAGAGTCAGATAGCGATGAAAATGTGTGGCTGGAAAATTGGCATTAGTGTCTGTCCTTGTGTCCATTTTGTTTTATGCGCATATAAACTGACCCACTAAATTCAGTATTGTATTTTATAGTTCTAAATTTGGCTTATATGCGAGCATATACAGTAGTTTTAATAAGCTGTTTTCTAAACTTGCAGTAAGATGCACATTTTTAAATAGCAATGAAATAAGTAGTTTTGTTAAAATGATGGGCAAAGATAAATATGGTGGAAAGATTGTAATATTCTATACTTACCATTGACAGATGATTCCAGAACTGACAAGCCTGTTATAAGATTGTTTACTAGATCTTTTATTACAGTGCCATCAGGACCTGGGTAGGTAGTTTTCCTTTCTGTCTTTTTTAAAACTTAACTGTCACATGCCCATTTATATCTTACCAATGAATCATTGTATTCTCCACAGAATGGTGATAACAAATGATCTGTTGACCATTTCTAACACAACAGTCGCTCAAAGTAAGGTGGGTATATTTCATTGCTAGAATGAATTATTTCTGGAATGATCTCGTTTTACTCCTTTTCTAGCAAGATAGATTAGTCCTTATAAAAAATTATATTTGTATACATTTTTCAACCGTTACGTATGTTATTTTCTATGTTAACTAATTAGGATAACTCCACATCACAAGGTCATTGCACAGTGCCATCAAAGAATTATTTTATCATCAAATATTATTAATGCTCACAATTATGGCTGGATCCTTGGTGTAGACAGACACCAATTTAACTTAAGCAGCCATGACTAAAAATGATTGTAAATAAATCTGTCAGTGTATCATGGACTATCAATAGATAGCTACTACATGTCCCAGGCATTCACTTAATGTACTGCTGTGTCCCAACTAGTTTGTGAAGCTGCCTTCTAGTAGTTACCATTCCGTATCTTATAACAGATTTTATACAGATTGGACAACATTTCTCAGCCAATTTAGAAGGATTGAGTAAATGGTAAAACATTTGTGATATTTCTTAGTCATATTAAATTAGTAGTGATTTGCTTGCTGCCTCTTTTGACACATTTTCATATAGAAAAGATTTGAAGTAGTCAGTGCAAGATTATGGGATAAATCTTTTTTTTTTTGTAATAACCTCAAGGTTCAGTCTCTGGATTAACTGAATGTAAACTAATTGTTATAATTTGTTTTAATCATTGTTATGTTATATGATATGATATATTCTCTGATTTAATATATTTCCTTATTTAGAATGCTTTTAAAGTTGCTGCACCAACTCCCTCCTCAAGTCCTGTGTCCAGCAGTCAGAGCGTTCATCTGCCTGGCACCTCACAGTCTCTTATCCCTACTGTTCACACTCCAGAACAGTTAAAAATGATTGAAAGTTTTATGGCTGACTCTAAGATGAATGCTGAATATTCATTTCAGTAAGTTGAACTATAGACCCGTACAATCTGAAATAAACAAATGTCATGACAACATTTTTTAACTAGCTACAAGGAGTGACTATAATTTAAAATTATAAACAAATTAATCAATTTATATATAAAGACAAATGAACAAGAAAATTTATTTCAGAACAACTGAATCAGCAAATTAATATTTAAAAAATTGAAACAGTAAGTTTATCTCAAAAAAAAAATAAACTGCGAATTTATATTTAAACTAATACAGACACATAATATTTTAAGGCTTCAGTGTTGTTCAAGTTTAAGTCTTTAGTGTTGTTCAAATTTAAGTCTTCAGTGTTGTTCAAGTTTAAGGCTTCAGTGTTGTTCAAGTTTAAGGCTTCAGTGTTCAAGTTTAAGTCTTCAGTGTTGTTCAAGTTTAAGGCTTCAGTGTTGTTCAAGTTTAAGGTTTCAGTGTTGTTCAAGTTTAAGGCTTCAGTGTTGTTCAAGTTTAAGGCTTCAGTGTTTAAGTTTTGATTGCCAGTACCAAGTGAGTTCATGGATTTTTGTCTGAAGATTAGCATTTTGTGAATGTTTCAAAGGGGTCTAATATATCTATTACACTCGTCATCAGTCCTTCCTCAATGTCAGACAAACAACCTAGAATGTGTCTGCTGACCTCCGTTCCATTACTTAAGGAACACAATTCTACAAAATTGGATGTTACTGACTTCAGTATTATCAGAGTAGTTGGTAATAGGCTGTTATACTTTTTTTTTTGCTTAGCAAGTATTATGAGCTCTTTGTTTTTGTTTACACTTGTTGAGAAATTTCATGTGGAAATAAAGCATGGGATTCTTTTTCATTCAAACTGTGGGACAAAACCATATTAATATTATGACATTCACAGCCCATCCATGACATTTCTTTAAATGCAGCCTTCAGATCGCTCGCATTATCTGATACAACCATAATAGGGTGAAGCCTCAGTGCTGATCAAACAGTCCAACAGATCGTACTTGGCTCGCGAGCTCTAATTTGTTTGTGTCTAGCCTAGACAATAGTTGGTCAGTGTGTATGAATCATCAATGTAGTTCACCTTACCAACACCTGGGATTACATTATGTCGTCTCGAGTGTAGTGTCTCAAGCTCATGGTCACTTACTAATCTCTGGTGCTAATGGTCTATTTAAGTAACAAAGGATTAATGATTATAGGTTTCATCTCCATGGGGTTCTCGCTTAGTACAAAATCCGTCCCCGTGCAGCTCTCTAGTAGTAATACCATTTTGAAAGCAAATTATGAAAAGGAGGTGGGGAAAATGTATATAAAATAATCTTGGGTAGTTCATAGTCAATTATTGCCTTGTCTTTGTCAGTCATTACCTTGTATCCTACATTTAAGTCACTGTTTAGAAAAAAATTAAAAAAATAATTTGTTAAAATTTGAAGACATAAAAAACATTCAAATGAATAATCAGGTGATATTTATGAATCTTTAGAGCAAAGTAAAAGTGCAATGTCAGTGTTTTTAATTAGCCATTAATCAATGCTTACCTGGTAGCTTTCTTGACCAATCATCTGATTCTGCTTGATTTTTAGGGTCATTGTAAACGAGCACCAGTTCTCTAATAGTGTAATGGTTAATGCCACTGAATATAAATTGAACAGATGCACGATGACTATTTAAAAAAAATTATTCTGTGAAGATAAGCCATAAAATGCTCCATATCCTACTCTTGTTTCCAGTGTGTGAAGTCCCTGTAAGGATGAGATGAAATCTCTTAGATCCTATAAAACGGTTTTTATGGTGCCCTTCTTTCATCCCCACCATAAATCTTTTGATTGAATTTAGTGGATATTTTAACAAATCATTATATTCATTGCAATGTTTTAGGTGTTTGCAGGCAAATAATTGGGATTATATCAAGGCTGGACAAGAATTTACAGCAATGAAGGTAGCTACTTATAATATGTATAGAGTATATGTATGTTGAATACAGTTATTTAAATTATGTAACAACAGTAGAAAATTGACAAATCTAAATCGCTCGCATTATCTGATACAACCATAATAGGGTGAAGCCGCAGGACTGATCAAACAGTCTAACGGATCGTACTTGGCTTGCGAGCCCTAATTTGACGAGCGTCTAGCCTAGACAATAGTTGATCCATGTGTATGAATCATCAATGTAGTTCACCTGGGATTACATCATGTCGTCTCAAAGGAGTGTAATGTCTTAAGCTCATGTTCACTAATCTAATCTCTAACCTTTTTGTGCCAGAAGAAAAATCCAGACATAAAAAAAAGAACCTCCAGAATAATCTAAGAATATAGCCAATTGTAATGCCCATCGTTGAAGGATCTGAATCACCTATGGTGTTGTGTAGTCTTTATCTGAAATTATCTGACTGGTCTTACAATTGATTAGAGGTATTTGTTAACACCGATTGATACCATGTATTGTCATTATAGAATTTGGGATGATTTTATAGTAAGATTGCATACAATAAGCATGGAGCTAGCTAGACCAGTTGAGAGAAAGAAGTAGCGTGTAGGCAGTAGAGTAATCATGGTACAAGTTGAGACTAATTCAAGCTATTCTATTTACTATCACAGGTTCCTTGATACCCTGCAATATACCTTTTACACTGGACCTTTTACACAAATAATCAAAATTTTATATTTAACAAAATAGCATTTCCTTATACATGTATAACTAGATGGCTAAAAACTATCTAGATCTAGACATAAGTTGGCAGCCCTGATCTAAATTGAAATGTTTATAAAATAAAGAGAGACTACTGATGTCAACTAATGTGTTCTTTTTCTTTTATAGACTCAAGGCAAGATTCCTCCTGAAGCATTTATTTAATACTGAATTATCCTGTTATTGTATTTTTTAAATGTGTTTTCGATTCTCTGTTAAAGTACTGTGCAGCCCAAAAAAGTTGTACATGTAACTTAAAATATTTTATCAAAATCACTGATTTTAGTAAATTGCATTCAAATGAATAAAGTTCAAATGTTATTTAGAGAGTGAAAGTGTGAAACATTGTTGACAGTTTAATTTTATGTTTGCTATTATTTAATTAATATGAAATTTTTTTTTGTTTAAAGTGACAGGGTCAATTCAGTTATAATTTTTTATAGTCCAAGTTTCATTTGTTAAAGATGGCTGCTTGAATCATTTTTTTGTTCATGTTTTTGGTTCTAAAAGCCATTAATTTAGATTAATTATTCAGTTTAAAAGGTTTTTTTCTGTAGTATGTAATAAAACTATATTTTGGCCCCATGAATGCATTAAGTGAATGTGGCCGTAACAATGTCTCACAAATTGTTTCACAGTTTGGCTGCTTTTATGTTGTTTTTTTTTACTTATGGCCAGATGTACAGGAAAATCATGTTTTGATTTATTTTAAAATGATTCCATTGTGTTTGATAGTTGCACTATTATCAACTGAATTGTAAGAAAGTTTGCTAAAACAGATTTTGAGATGTAAATAAATATTATATGTTTTTTAATCTTTGTTATTTTGTTATAGCTAATTTTATATCACACTTATTAACACATGTGCTGCTGATTAATCAACAATAATATGTTGAAAATTATGCAATTAAAGTTTTTCCAGCAAACCGTAAAGTCATTAATTTAACCCAAATGCTTTTACTTACCAAATTCTATGAACAGAAATTTGTAAGAAGCAGCATTTTATTTTTGGTCGTTGTATAATATTTATATGATTCGACAAAGATTGGTTACAGCTGGAACTGGAAGCAATAGGGAATGATTTAGTTCATCATCACTGATCAAAACAACCACATGCAAGAACTGTCTTGTTAACTCAAAATTATAGCAGCTGTGTGACATAGTAATTTCTTTGTTTCATTTTCTGACCCTGAAAATAATATGAATAGAAGCCTATTAGCGAGTGTTTCAATATTTTTAAATTAAATTAGTTTATTTGACTAGTTTATTTACACAGTTGAAATTCTATAATGAACTGCAGTATAGTCAAAGTGGTTGTCACATAATATCAATTGTAATATTATTTAACTTTCAGAAGAAGATCATAAAAAAAGCCATGCAAGATTTAAAAAAAAACATTGTTTGATAACAAAATATAAGCAGAATTATGTTCAAAACAGCTTTTTTTCTGGGTGCAATGCCTGGTTTAAGAATGTGACATGAAAATTTCAAATTGTATAAATCATGTCTGTATATATCAACGAATAGAGTATTGGGTGAGCTTTCCATTGATGTAAGAAACTATTCAGTCAGTCATTTCTAAAAAAAAAAGTTACAAAGAAAAGGAGGAATAATGTGTCAAATATTTATTGTTTTTGTACCACTGACTAACACTTAGATACAGCCTGCATCCATTATGGACTTGTTACTTAATGTTCGACTCAAAACATTCCACCAGCTTTCATTACGATAACAGTTTTCTCATTCTAGAAACGACTCCAATGAGCTTTGTATTTTGTCATCACTTTTTTTCTAAAGTCTGCTAAGGCCCTAGTTAATTTCCAGTGGACTAGTTATTCTAATGTGTCAATTACAAAGCGCTGTAGTTAGTCTATGTAAAGCTATATTTATATGATCAACTGATGGAGGCCTATAAAGCTTATATTATACGCTATATCGAAATTAAGCTAGGTAAAATTGTATTTTTACATAACATTTTTTTCGAAAATGCCTCTAAAAAGGACATAAAAGCTTTTAAGGAAATGAACTAGCGTGGGGTCTAGATGTGTAGTTTATTTATTTATTCATTGCTTATTATTGGTTACTGTGAAGACATTTTATTTTTAATATATATCATAACTGATCCAGTCTTTTTAATTATATAGAATAATAATTTATATACAAATATTTGCAGGGTGAATTCATGGACTCGAAGCTATTAAAATCTTGTAGAATCTACAAAATTGTATTTTTACATAACATACACAGCCACATGCCCAGCAACACACAGGAATTGAAACTAATTAAAAGCTTATAAAAATAAATAATCGAATTTTGAATCGAAGTGTTTTAAAAAAACTTCCATTATGACATGTGTGATGTATGATGTATGATGTGATGTATGATGTATGATGTGATGTGTGATGTAAGATGTGATGTAAGATGTGTGATGTATGTGTGTGAAGTATGATGTGTGAAGTATGATGTGTGATGTATGATGTGTGATGTAAGATGTATGATGTTAATGTGTGATGTGATGTGTAATGTAAGATGTATGATGTATGATGTGTTGTGTGATGTGATGTGTGATTATGATGTGTGATGTGATGTATGATGTATGATGTGTAATGTGATGTGTGATGTGATGTGTAATGTAAGATGTGTGATGTGTGATGTAGTGATGTGCATTAAGATGTGTGATGTATGATGTGTGATGTATGATGTGTGATGTATGATGTGTGATGGCGTTGTTTAACAATTACTGTTGTTTAACGATTACTGCTAAAGGACAATTGCTGTCGTTTAACAAAGACAATTGTTTAACAAAATACTGCTGTTTAACAATTACTGCTGTTTAAACAAATACTGCTGTTTAACAAATACTGCTGTTTAACAATTACTGCTGTTTAACGATTAATGCTGTTTAACAAATACTTAAGTTAACAATTACTGCTGTTTAACAAATACTGCTGTTTAACAATTACTGCTGTTTAACAATTACTGCTGTTTAACAAATACTGCCGTTTTAGAAAAAACATCCTGCTAGTAGTAAACATAAACACTACTGTCTTATGAGCAACAATGCCTGTCTGCACTCACTGAGCACACAGACGACTAAAACAGTTTGCAGCAACGACATTTTGAAGACTTATAGCAATTTGAACGAGTTTTCACTTAACATACTAATCAAAATCACAGTCTGATAAAACATTAAATTTAAAAAATAAAAATGTGACCCAAAAGAATACAACTAAAATCCAAGGTGCTGACTTCTAAAACTTGTAAGTACATTATTTACTAAACTGGTCTTTTAAACAGGTCTGAAAATTTGTCACTCTAATTCAATTAATTGAACTGTATCCTGTTTCACCTTTAGAGACTTTTTCTTCATTTACTAAGGCAATATAATGCTAATGAATAATACAAGTAATAATTGAAATCAAACTCCCGTTCTATTTGAAGTTTTAAAACGACGCCCATGAATAGTAATTGTAGAAGATAACAGTCTAGCAGAAGTTCGTACTGAAAATATGTTGACGTTATTGATAGGTGTGATACTCAGTGATACTCAGTGATGAATCTGTTATAGTGGTGAGACTGTAAACTATGGTCTACGTTGTGTTGTCTGTTGTAAGCAGACGGATATCTTAGTGAGCAGACGACAGCTTAAAAATAAGCTGATGGGAAATTTTCGCGTTTTGTAAAAAAAAAAAAATTACCTGGTTGCACATTATTTGAACTATTTGATGTTTGCTCTTTTAAGACATCATTTGAACTTTTAGATGATTGCACTGTTTAAGACATCATTTGAACTTTTTATAGTTAGTTGCACTGTTTAAGATATCATTTGAACTTTTAGTTGGCTGCACTGTTTAAGTCATCATCGGAACTTTATGTTGATTGAGCTGTTGTGTATTTTGTAGGGCTGTACCGGAATCTGATTCCGGTTCCTTTTGCCGGATTCCGGCAGTTTTAACAAATCCGGTTCCGATTCTGGCCCGGTTAAAGTGTGCTGGATTTAAGCCGGGATTTCTTTGTTGTTTGAATTTTGTAAGAAATTTTTTTAGCGCAACATAATTTTGAAATATTTAGCGCTATACAATTAAATTAAAACAATAACTTCCTTGATTTAAAAACTACAATAACGTCGATAGCTTTTAGTTCTATGTAAGTACAAATATTAAAAAAGCCGCATGCGGCTCTTTCGATGTCAAGTTGTGGCTCTTTTCTGATGTCAAATTACGGCCTGATCAAATACCATAATATTGAAACAACATATTTAGTGGCTCTTTAAAAATTGAGAAAAATTGTATATAATTGTATTATAACTTTAGGCTCTTCCGTCTCAAAAGTTGCCGACCCTGGTCTAGTAATACGACACCTTTTCTTCCGCTACTTTTGATTCCGTGTTTTTTATAAACTATATTTAGCTATCAAAGTTTAACTTTTTTTAAAGAGCAGACAACGATCTATTTTTGGGTGTTTACAGTTTTAAAAAAGTTCAATAATTTATTTTTTCTGCAATATTTTTAATTAAGTGGATTTTGTCACGATTTGGATAAAATTCCTCGCAAATTTAGATAAATAACTTGAAGATACATTTTTAATTGAACATTAAAGTGGTATTGATTTAGATTGGAAATGCATTTAAATTTGCGTTTTTATGGGAAATAGTCAGATAATGGTTTAAATGAAAGTATGAATGAAATAACACGGTTCGGTGACGTCACTATGGAAAACTAAAGAAACTAAGCTTATCGGGTGGTGCCACAGTATATATATATATATATATATATATATATATATATATATATATATATCGGAATTCATCTATTAATAAACATGTTTATTACACTTTCTAAGATATGTTACCCATTTCTTTGTTTGATTGTAATAAAAATCAAGTTAAATCAGGTAAAGGTTTATTAAAGACATTTTTAAAACGAAGAACATGTTATTTTGACAGAGTTATCTTTCTTAACTCAAGATTGGAGAAGGGGTTTTAGTCACAGTCTTCAAGACCTAAATGGTTAATGTTTTTGCTATCTAGAACTTAAAACTAAATTTTTATTCTATTTTTCATTCTTTTATATCTTTTTATGTTGGGCAAGAAATTACTGCTTCGTTCGGAAGAGTTGGAATATTTAATTCGGTAAAATCCGATTCCGGTTCCGATCCCGCAGGATCTAAAAATTAGAATCCGGTACTGCTTAGTATTTTGTAAAAATAAATGATACATCAGTCTATTAGTGTTTTGCAAAATCATCTTTAAGCATCTATTTTTTTTTATATTACATATATTCAAGGAAGTGCTGTAAGATATTTTCTTGAACTCATATTATACAGTCACTTGAGAGCATTAAGTTCAATACTTTTAGTTGTTTGGTAACTTAGATATTAGCTTCAGGTTAGGTTATCCAAAAATATACTTCTGTTTAAAAAAATGAGATTAAACTTCTGTTTGGATCTGAGAGCTGGAACATAATATGTGGTATCTCAACTTGCGTCATCCAGTTAAAAAAAAGTATAACGAAAGTTGTTAGACTAGCTGCCCCTGAAGGCATACAAACAAGTTACTTTAGAGCATCAAGTCAAATGCCTTTTCTTTTGTTGTTGTTTTCATGGTAGACAACTCACAAGAAATTGTGTTAATCAGAACCTTTCCATCCAACTTACTGGTTATCTCCCGTGCTAGACTTGAATAGATTAATATTTGAACAATATTCCTTAGATTTTTCGGTAATTTTTTTTAAACAGCAAGTTAGTTATTATAGATCTGGTCTCTTGAATATGTTATATTTGTAACAGGACAGTAGAATTAGAAGCTGTGAATGACTAGAAATATGAGACAATCTTTTTGAAGTTGTTTCAATGTTTTTTTTATCTCTTTGAAAATTTTGTAATGTGTGCCGCTGTGCAGTAGTTTGTGGAGTTGCGCAGCTTAAAGATCAAAGTCGTGAATGGAGAGTGACCGGAGTGACCAGTGTGACAAGTGGAGCATGGCTGTATTTGGCTGAGAGATCAGGGTTAGGAGGGAAGCTGGTTGTAGGGGAAAGTGGAGATGGGAGTTAACCTACAGTAAGTAGTGTAACGTATGGAACAGTTGCTAGTTGACGAATGTAAAAGTTGGGCCGTTGGTGACTATACTATTTGTCTGACTTTATTGTTATTTTGCCATCATTCTTTTTATAGATTTTATGGATTCAAATTATAATATTTTGTTTTTATGAATACATTGTTCCTATTACGCATTGCATATTTGAAGTGTTCGCTGTTGTGTATTAGTTTGTGAATTGCGCAGCGCTATGTTTCTATTTGCGAGTTTTCCCCAAGTGTCATTTGGCGCGTGGTGTTCAAGAGGCAGTTGGGATATTGATAAAGAATGCGGACATTTATGAAGTATTAACAAAGGAGATGGGCCTGAGTCTGATAAGATCCTGTGCCAATAAAATATAAAAAAAAATTATTGAAGGCCAGTTACAGCGACCCTGTATACTGAAGGGGCATAATCGTGGCGTAAATAGCGACCCTTAGGGGGGACAAAAGGAAATGTATATAATTATTAGGGTAAGAGAACCAACTACAATTACTGGTCACTTTTCTTCCGAGTCAGGCCGTAACTACATATAGAGGTTTCTATATCATCCATAAGGGGTCAAAAATTTGTGAGTTATTTTCTTGCCAAAAAAAAGAATTCTCCAATAAATGAAAGTGGTTGGCGAACATAATACACCCCCCCCACCTTCCGCAGCGACGACTTATTATTCGCATAGTTTCTCCTCTGAATTTTTCGACATTCTCTCCGTCCTACCCTTTATCGTTTATTGTTTTAAAATATAATTATACAATACGACTGATTAGCGATACGACTGAATAGCGATACGGCTGATCAGCGATACGACCGATTAGTGATTCGACTGATCAATCATACGACTGATTATCGATACGAATGATCAGCGATACGGCTTTGATCACCGATACGACTGATTAGCGATACGACTGATAAGCGATATGACTGATTAGCGACACGGGTGATTAGCGGTACGACTGATAAGCGACACGGCTGATCAGCAATACGACTGATTGGGCGATACGACTGATTAGTGAGTACTCGCTATCAGCAGGAATTTCAAATGTCATATATCAAGAGGTCATAATTTGTTTTTGCCAACTACTGTTTACTAAATTGGTTTTATCAGCGTTAGAGGCAGGTACATAAAAAAACTAAAAAACAAGGACTGATATATTGTCAAGTACTGACCACACTACTATATTATAAAAGGCCGGTTAGGACAGTTGCTAACCCCAATCCCACCCTACCCCCACCAGTAGTTCTCCACAGTGCTATCAAGCCGGCCATGGACCAGGAAAAGTTCTTCCAGGGAGCTGCCATTGGTGTCGCCACTGTGGTATACGATTTTTTTTTAGAAAGTCTTCTTATTACACGGCGCAAAAGTTACGAAGGGTTATAAGATGCTGATAGCCCTAATTAGAATTACTCTCTCTATTTCTCTCTCTCTCTCTCTCTCTCTCTCTCTCTGAACTCTCTCAGTAAATCTGCGGGCAGAGATTTAGCCCTTAGAGCCCGTGTAATCAAACTCGCCGTGTTCCTCGGCATAAGGTCACCGCCAAACAAGCAATGAACAACTTGTTGACCACCCTGTGGTCCGCCAGCCCGCGGTAAACAAACTGCACATGAATTCAAATAACGTTAATTTTTCTTCTCATGTCCTCCCCTTTTTCCTCCACTCATTTCTTTAGCCTGATTAATTAGTTAGCTATCGGTAACAAGTGACGAACTATTGACGCAACATTTGGTTATTGGTTTAGCACCAGAGCTTTTTTTGAACTCCGTTGGGGTGTGTTTCCCGGTAGAGGGAAGGGGTGTTTTTCCGTAAAAGTAGCGCGTGTGTATGCGCGTGTGTCTATGTTCGATTGAGCTCACCAAATCCTCTTTTGTTTCATAAACGTGTCAATTCAGTATTTGATCAAGGTAATAATAATGTGTCAGCATCGACTCAATTCATTTCGCCATCAATTTAAAATCAAATCTTGTGCCATTCAACTTTTATATTTAACACAAAAAATACTTCAATGACTTAAAAAAAAGATAGTTCGTAATTATAGCTCCAGGTTAAAGTTCTGTTTTTTTCACTAAACTAAAACTGATTATGAAATCATTGTATTAATTATCATTTTACTAGATCTTGTTCTTTTTAACAGGTTGGGCTAAAAGAAAGACAATCGGACCTGGACCCGATCAGACGACACGTACTCAATATCTACATAATCGATATTTATCTAAAAGATAGCTATTATTTCCAGGGCGTAGCGAGAGAGCGGGCAAGGGGGCATCATGCCCCGGGCGCTAATCAAAAAGGGTCACCAAATGGTATATTTTAGCATATAATATTAAATCGTTTTAAATTGGGTGGGGGCGCTAAAAAGGTGTTAGGCATCGGACGCGAGTTAAGCTCGCTACACCACTGATCATTTCATCTCATTTCTTATTTTGACTTTTTTCAAGATTTTTTTTTTCAGCGAATCGAACTACACGAAATAGCTCAACAAAATAATCACAAAAATAAAATATGATTATAAATGATACATTTAAACGGAAAAATAATACTCATAAAATTCTTTTTCACAATTTTGTCTAAAAGTGTTTCGTTTTTTTTTAAAACATCCATCTGATCATCAACAGAAGTATTTCTTTCAGATGGAGGGAGAAAAACTGCCAACATAGTGAAAAATTTCAACGGCAATATTTTAATACCAGTTTGTGTTCCTCAGTTATCTCAACTATTTTTACAACTATAATCAAGCATAATGCTCTCTCTCTCTCTTCTTCTCTCTCTCTCTCTCTCTCTCTCTCTCTCTCTCTCTCTCGCCAGCTGAAAATTACTGCCAGCGTGTAAATTGTATAGCATAAGCTCTGCTCTCAAAACGTTCGCTCAGAAATAACTGCCATTTTTTTCCTTTCTCTTATTTATACAATCATTTTTTGCCTACGTGATGCAAATCTGGAAATCATTTCAAAATTTTAGGCAGGAAAGATAAAATTAAATCTAATAATTATATTAAAAAAATATTTTAAAATGGGATTATATACACCCTCCCTCCCCTCCTTTCGTACCGCTGATGTTCACTGATTGATGCCAGTGTCTATTGTCAGGGTGTATAGGACAAGTTCACTGATTGATGCCAGTGTTCATTGTCACGTGTATAGGACAAGTCGATTGATGTCCGTGTCTATTGTCACGTATATAGGACAAAAATGTGCGTATTAAACTATAAATACAAACATACAACATTGAAGAACTAAACTAAATAGCCTCAACTTTTTTTCTCTTCTTCATTCAAGCATTATTAGAAGAACTTTAGACAAGTACACATAACGAAGTTCTTGATAAATTGTTCATGTAACTTTATTTAGAAAAGCTTACAAGAAAGTTGTTTATTTATTGTTCAAGAAACATTTTTTAAAATTGTGTTTGATGTTGAAATGAAAACATTTGAATGGAAGGCAACAAGGTTTTTTCGCATACTTATAGATTGCCACTAATGTTTATTCTAGAAAATTCTCACTTTTCAATATGAAGTTGTGGTAGTGTGTTTGTTACTATGGTAACCTTAAGTCTAGCTAGGTAGAAGGGTTGAAAACACAATGTCGGCATCTGGAGATATCGTTAGGTGACTATCAGATTTCAATCTTCATGGTTGCCTACGCTAGGGTGCTTAGCCCAGCCCTTCAGGGTCTGGCCATCGTAAGCAACATCGTAACCATGGCGACCTTCTGCACGCTGGGCCTCAAGGACAGCATGAACGTGACCTTATGGCCCTGTCGGTGTCGGACATCGCCTACGTCATTCTGGACGCCATCAACACCACCTGCCTGCTCATCGCGCTATCGCCGTTGCAGCGCGACCTGCCGGTCAGCATGTACGCCTTTGACAGGCTGCGTCATCTCTTATCAGTACATCTTCCTGACGCGTCCACCTGCCTGGAGACCTACATGGCCATCGCGCGGTGCTGCTGCGTTGCCATGCCGCTCAAGTTTAAGCAAACGTTCTGGACCGAACAGCACCTCCAAGTGTCATCATCGCCGTTGTGTTCGCGTGCAACCTCGTTTTCAGGATCCCTGCTCTCGTCCAAACGGTTTATCCTGGCAGAAGAACGCGGCGACCAACCTCACCAGGCTGATAAGCACCTTACAACACGGACGACTACGTCCTGTTCAAAAGGATCGAGCAAATCGTCGCCAGAACCGTTTGCCCGGTCACTTCCTGGTCATCGCCGTGGTCTGCTGCGTGATACTGACCAGCGCTCTGATAGAAGCGTCCAAGAGACGTAAGGAGATGACGTTTTCAAACGCGAATCAAGCAAATAAGTTACCTTGGTGATATTCCCAAGCCAGCAGTCGCAGGTGAACAAGCCGGAATGACGTCCAAAACTCTCAAAACCAAAGAGATTCAATTGGTCAAGGCCGTGACATTGATCACTGTACTGCTAGGCATTACACTATTCCTGTCTTTGTTTTCATTGCCAAGCGGCGGTCCCTGAATTCTTTCCAGGTAAACAGTACAGAAATCTTCACAGCGTTGCGATAAATTCTGGTCAATTTACTGATTATTGCTCGCGCCGGGGGTAAAATCATAATTTATTACCACTTAACACCAGATTCAGGGCAATCGTGTTAGAAACTATAACCAAAGTACCGAAGAGACTTAAACCAATGGGTTTTAAACGAGAAAACATTGTTTGTTAGTAATGAATATTTTGTAATAAATTTTCAGTCAATTTTTTTTATTAAGAAAAAAGTTACTTTGTAAGATTCTGCTTATAATTGTAATGCATTTTTTTGTGTTAAACATAAATCAACGTTCATTTAATAAAATAGACAATGTACAAATATACATTTTTATTGTTTATAAAATATTCACTGATTAAGTGAGAACTGTTTTACTAATCGGTTTAAAAAATAATAAAAGATGGGCCGAAATAAAAATAAAAACAAAAAAAAAAAGACAAAACTATGTCTGTCTGTCTGTCTTCTATCTGTATCTCTGTCTTCTTGTCTGTCTATCTTCCGTCTGTCTGTTTGTCTTCTGGCTGTCTTTCTCTGGCTGTCTTCTGTCTGTCTTCTGGTTCATCTGTCTGTCTTCTGTATGTCTATCTGTCTTCTATCTGTCTGTCTTCTGTCTGTCTTCAGTCTTCTGTTTGTCTGTTATCTGTCTTTATGTCTTATGTCTTTCTTCAGTCTTCTGTTTGTCTGTCTGTCATCTGTCTGTCTGTCCATCTAATTCATTTATCTCTCTGCCTGCACGCCTCTCTATCTATCTAATAAACGATCTTCCATCAAACTAGCTATCTATCACTTGGAAAGGCTGCCTAACTCGCTTTAGACACCTAAGACAGGTGTAGATCCTAGTTTAACGCTGTATCGGTTTGAAGAGTGGTTCTCAAAGTGCGGTTCGCGGGCACATTTCAGTTGGGCCGCTAGAACATTTAAATGTACAATTATACGATCGATAGTTCATATATAGTCATAATTAAAACTCCGATTTCTCTTTATGTTACGAAACTAAAAACTCCGATTTCTCTTTATGTTACGAAACTAAAAACTCAGATTTCCTGTATGTTACGAAACTAAAAAACCTGATTTCTTATGTTACGAAACTAAACGTTTGAATAAATCTACAAAAGAAAAGGAAAGTCGAAATCTATATAAAAAGTATATTGAGGCAGTTATTCACTTTTTATTTAAAATCGTAGTTGTTCTTTGCAGGTGGGTGAAGAAAAAATCAACATTTTTGATAGTTGGTTAGTAATCAATTGAATTAGTATACTGATTGATTTCTGCGGTAACCATTCATTAAATAAAACGTCAATACTGATTGATTTCTCGCGGTAACCATTCAAATAAGTCCGTCCATGTGATATGGTTAGTTTGAGATCTGAGGTAGCAAAACGGACCAAACACCCAACACATTAAACACAGGGCTCGATTTACCGCCTTGCTCTGCTTTAGCTACTATCCTGCGCCAGGGATAACCAGCTGCATATTCATCCTTCTTGGCTTTGCCACATATATCCCAGCCGGGGATGAAACCATGGACATTCATCCCCGGCTTTGCTTTAGCTAATATATCCCAGCCGGGGATGAAATCCGCAGATATTCATCCCCGGTCTGCCGCGAAGATATATCTCAGCCGGTGAAGGAAAACCAAAGACATTTATCCCCTGCTCGGCTTTAGCTATTATATCCCAGCCGGGGATGAAGCAATAGACATTTATCCCCGGCTCTGCTGAAATTTTTTTCTTCCCGGCACTGGTATTTTTCAAATCTAGCACTGATTAAACACATATGTAGCGTACAATACTCTCTGTATTCCCTACTAAAGTGATACGCAACAAAGGGACAGGCAGACTTTTAAGCTAAAAAGCCACCGAATTCTTAAATTCTCTGCACAGGGGTACAAAACTGAAGAAAAAAGTGAAGTTGGGTTATAAATGCCGCAAGCACCAAATTTGATCATCGCGAAAAGTTAAAACACGAGTAAATATAATGTGCTATTAACGAAAGTTAACAAAACACGAGTGAACATAATGTGCAATTAACGAAAGAGATTTCAAAGTAAAATGAACATAATTACTTTATAGGTTTAGCACGTACGTGTAGAATTTTGATAAAGAGAAGTAGGTTAGTCTACTGTGTGACGGCACACGTCATGTCTTGAAATAGACAAACACGACGCTGCGTCAACACATTAACTTCCTCCACACAATAATGTCTTGAGGGGGTGAAATCCCTGCATTTACCGCGCCGGGTGACACGAACCATGGTGATACCACTGCATTACTTCACAAACTGAAATATTTAAAGGAAACATTATCGCGAGCTTGAATTCAATGAATATTTAGGTCAACCGTGTTATTTGCTTTTTTTCTTTACGATGATGCTGTCTTAAAACTTTGGTTAATTGATGGTTTCCACCAATTAGTAATCCACAGTTCAAGTTTAAAAACTAATAACTCTTTTTTTCCTCATACAAAATAGAACTTCCTTAAAACTTCTATTGTTTATGCTCATCTTCCTGAGCTACTTAAAAAAAATAATTAAATAACCGATACTTTCAAAAGGAATAAAAATATGAAAATAAAGTTTTGAGCCAAATAAAGTTTTGAGCCTAATAAAGTTTTGAGCCAAATAAAGTTTTGAGCCTAATAAAATTTTGAGCCAAATAAAGTTTTGAGCCTAATAAAGTTTTGAGCCAAATAAAGTTTTGAGCAAAATAAAGTTTTGAGCCAAATAAAGTTTTGAGCCACAACAAGCTTGAGCCGTTAAGTTAGTTTTCAAAAATGTAACATCCCAAATCTGTTTTGACCTTTTCTCAGAGGCATAACTAGGGAGGGTTCCAAATTTGAAAGTCACCCCCGGGCCCCAGCTTGAGGTGGGCCCCAAACATTTTTTACATTAAATATTAAGAACATAGCCTCATAGGGGACGGGTGGTCGAGTGGTGTAGAGCGCATGACTGTCGACCGGAGGGTCCCGTCTGAATCTCATTGAGAACCTTGGAACTTTTTTCAGGTCCTTGTAGAAAGTCCCCAAGTCCAACCAGTTTGAAATGGGTACCTGACTTTAAGTTGGGGAAGTAAAGGTGAAGGTTGATGTGCTAACCACACAATCCCTTCATATATGCCGAAACAGATGAATTCTAAACTTCATCTGCCTAAATCAGTTCTTTGGGGCTTAAGGGAACTTACATAATCTCATGTCATGATTCGAATGTCATGGAGACGCTAATCCCCGAGCCCTCAAATTTTTGGTTCGGCACTGCCTTTTTCTAAAAAAATGTTTCAGCTTGAAAACATTAAGCTAAAAGAATATTTACTCATTATTTAAATTATCAATGATGCAGATAATCTTTATTATGCCCAGAATGAAATTTATTTCGTTTTTAAATATTCCTATTGGAAAGAAAAAGATTCAGAGCAAGAGATTATGTGTAAATGAACGTTTCATGTGTTATCATATTTTTAAAAAAAAAAAAAAAATTGATATGGGGGGTTATCAGATAAATTAATAAATGAATCTAGTAAGCTTGGCAACATATAAAATATCAATTCTTCGAAATCAGGGCGTTAATAACACAAAGCATTTGTATGGGAAGAAAAGTGGGGGGGGGCAATCTATTTAATATTACCCTGGGGATATGTGGTTACGCAAGGACGCCATAAATTGAAAAAATAACAATTGACACTGGCATATATATCTTTAAAAAATCTATGTAAGCTTCTAAATCGCTGATCTTTTCCATGTTTTTTGAGCAACTTCAGTGCGCACTGCGCATCAATTATTTTTTCAAGAAGACTGCGACGTTTAAACAATTTATTATTTTCACACCACTTAATGCACAGTCGCCAATCTATATAAATAATAGCGGTGTGGGTTCAGGGTTAAATCGAAAGTAAAAAAAATTAATACAACAGTGTTCCATTTTAAAATACAAACATGAAAAAATCGTATTTGCCCGAAACCAAAATAACCTAGCCTACCGGATCAAGCCTAAGGGGATATAATACTATGCAAATGATAAACAGTTTCATCTTTCTTTTTTTTTTTTTAAAAATCAACTGACATATATTTAGAAAAACCCATAATCTTTGTTTGCTAATCAATTTATTAACTCCAAGTCTTACGGACACTATTGATTTTAACGATGTCAATACTTCACTAATTATTGCTGAGAGAGTTTTAGCTTTCAAGTTGCAATTATTGAAGATTCGAGAGGGGGGGACTTAATTATCATTCTATTAAAAAAACCCAAGATACAAGACAATGTAACTAATTGCTGTATCGCAATGTAAACAGAAAAAATGTTAATAGTCTTAAACAAACTCAAAGATTTTGCTCGTTTACGTTTTGCAAATATTGGTGCCGAGAACTCTAAAAAAGAACATAAATGCAACCTAAAAAAATGGAAATTTAAAAATAATTTTCTTAGAATTAAAACAATCACTTATATCAGAGCTTTTGATTAAAAATAGTACACAAAGATTTTGGTTTAGTAATCAAGCATTACTAGGTATTAATACCTTGTTTAACAGCATTTAAAAAGACAAGTACTTGTATATTATTGCAAACTCTTATTAAGAGAAGTAATAATTTCCAATCTGACATTTTGACTATAAACAGTCCTTTAACAATTTCGTCCACTGCAGTTTCATTGAACAAAAATATATTACTCAAAAAGAATGCACAGAACTACAATCTGAAAATCAACTTAGAGAAAAATTTGATCCAGTCTCTAACTAGGTTTTCATAAAATAGATCTCTCCAAAAAACAATACATGTACGTTTATCAATCTTCACAACTATTTCTTTTGAGTATCTTGATTCTTTGGAGCGCTAACATTTGCTAGCCATTAATTTTAAGTATGAAGTCCACACTTGATACATTAAAAACAAAACTGTGATGAGCACATTCAAAACTCACTGAGAATTGCAGCTGATTCAAAAAATTAGAATATGATAGCATTTGTGTCTCAAAAGCAATGTTATTTTTTGGTGTATTTGATGTGTGCCCCTCAATGCTCTCTCTCCCCCACTGCGACCCTTGGGGGCTTAACGTTTAAACACTCCTGCTTTAAGGGGTTACATTTTTTTATAATAATTTTTTCTTTGCATTTATTTATTTAGTAATGCTTATTAGCCCCTTAGCTCAGAGGTTTTCAACCTTTTTTATGTTGCGGACATTCCAAGCTCGGGTGGCGGACCCCCATAGTCCAAGGTGCCCTGGCCTCAACTTTTCGTACCTCAGGGAGGGACAGAATATGTCTTACGTTTGCGGATGCAATCTACTTAAATTCTGCTAAACGTTAGGCCTAGCATAAGTTATGTGCAAAACATGTAAAAAAAAAAGGGAGTCATCTTCGGTCCCCGTTGCGGTGAAGCCAAATGGTATATGTTCTGGATTATACTAGCGCCGTTTTCTTTTTTGTTCGTCTTTGGCTGCTTGATCATCAGAATCTTCCAGGTTCTGGTCAGTTTTCCTCTTCACAAATTACTTCATAAATGACCAACAACAGTTTAGTCCCGTTGACTCAGATCTCACAGGGAAAAAAATTGGAGACAATGTTTCAGAGTAGAGAGGGTTAAAGAAGGTATCTATCTGTAAAATATTTCACAATCTGATGATGAAAACTCACATTTAAAATTAAATCGACGACTATAATAAAACAAATCTCATCAAATATTTTGAATTCTTTACCAACATTTTAAGAAGTATTTGTCACATAAGCAAGTCACATAACAACATAACAAGCATAATAGGCATCAGGTTCATCGCTAGAATTTTGCACCGTTTCATTGATGCGTTGGCGAAAAGTCCCTATTATAATTATCGATGTGGCCTATTTTCATTTTAAAAATTTATAAAAATCTACTTCCAACCAAAACAATATGTGGGTTTCATTTTAAAATAACATGTGAAGTGTATACCAGCAATTTGATATCAAAAACTTTTGTCTAAGATTATTTCTAGGCCAGTCTAGGCTTAGATTTAGATCTAGGCTCAGTAAGTAAGAAATATTGCCAAGATGACAAGACTCAAAAACAAGTATGCAGTCTAGTTCAGACTTCAAACGAAAATATAAGGAAATACCAGCGAAGTTTTCAGTTCTACACATTGATGTCTGTGCCTGAAACATTGACATAGCTAGTATTTTTCTTTAGCCTAAAGCTAACCAATCAACCAAACCAAGCAATACTTAATACAAGAAAAATCACTACTTTCCTTGACTTGCCCACGGACCCCTTTGAAGCTCCCCACGGACCCCCAGGGGTCCGCGGACCACAGGTTGAAAACCTTTGCCTTAGCTAACATAATATTTAAAATCTTCTTTAATGTTTATATATTTAACATTTCAGTATCCTGGTGTTGCAGAGAGCATTGATTCAGATATAAATAATCTTATGACTGTCATGAATGTATGGAACATTTTACCAGAAGGTGAGGGCATGTGATTTAAAATCATATGTAACAGATCTGTATTGGAATTTTTATAGCACTCGATTTTGTGTGCTATTAATGCATAGGAAGTAATTTTATAAATATTTTATGTAGAAATTGTTAAATGTCTAAGCTAACAACATCTTAATTAACCTAAATGACTTTTTGTCTATATTGATTCTACAAAAAACATTTCATTGCAAAACCTTTTTTTTTTTAACTTAATTTCAAACTGTGAGATAAAAAAGGAAAAAAAAATATATATTGATGACAGCTCACTGTTCACTTCAACTTTACTAGACTATCTGATTATGACTGTCAACCTCTCATTTGATCATTGAATTGAACCAATTAAATTTTTTCAGGCAACCCAAGCTTATGAAAATTATCTTTTATCATCTGTTTTTCAGATCAAAAAATAATTGTCTGCTCTGTATTACATATAGGTTTTTTTTTTAAGTTTTTCCCTTTTTTTTTTTTTGCATAATCAGTTTTTAAGGTTTTTCTCACATTATATCAATAGTTTAAAAAAAGTACTTTACTCCTGTAGTGTACTAGAAATAATTGACTCCAAAATATCAGAGGTTTAGCTCAATTTGAGATTTAATCAAAATAGAGGGGAAAAAAACAGAAGACATAGCAAGCGAAGTAAAGGCTGAACAAATTTTTTTAAACTTTTTTGAAAAATAAATTAATTAGTTAAGCACAAAAGTTAATAAACTATTGCAACTCATGTTAATAATATTACTATGTAAATCCTGTAGGTCTTTATGTTGATGCTGTTGTAGCTGCAGCTAGGAGAGAACTGGCATGGGAAGTTGATTATGTCAGAGAAGCACAGTGTTCTAAGAAATTCAGGTGATATAATTAGTCTTTCATTGAAAAAATAAATTGTAAAAAAATATTTGAAGAAATTAGAATGACTATTCATTATTAGTTAAATATTCATTATTGTCAATAATTAGGACATACATGTATTACTTTCAGCATACTTTTTAAAATTTAACAATGAATAGATTTGTAAGACATATTAAGTCCAAAATATTTTGATATTATAGTTTTGTCATGTCATAGATTACATAAGATACAAGCTGATGCATACACTATAATCTTTATTCATTGTAATTTCCATAAGTATTTATATGATCTCTTGAGATGTTTTATGAAGTGTATATCTATTGCTAAAATATGAACAAAACAGAAACAGAGTTAGAGATTATTTTAAACATTTTTTTAGCACATTTTAATCTTTTCCCCCATTTTTATTATAGTAACTTTACTAAAAAAAATAATTAACTTCGGACTCCTTAAGATTTTAAGCGATTGACTCAAACAATTTTAAAATAGCATATTGTCATTGAGAATACACGAATGTTAAAAATTTCAAATTGACTGGGCCTCAAAAAGTTTTATTTATTTTAAATTTCTCATAAACATTAAGACAAGCACAGGTATTACGACAACATAAATACAGAGCAAGTTGAATTAAGGCTTAAAAATACATTTTTAACACTGATATGTAAACTAATCCTTAACATCTATATTCATTTACAGGAGTTTGCTTAAAGGAGACACTTTTATATATGTACCAGAAGTTATAGATGAACTTAGCGATAAGAATGTGTTAACTACAGAATTTATTGAAGGCTTTCCTGTTGATCAGTGTGTGAATCTCGATCAAGATATAAGAAATAAGGTGACAAATTAGTTATTTTTTCCAATGTTTTTGAAAACATGAGTTTTTACAATTTCAGCCACCGTCCTGAAATGTTTTATCTTAGAATTAGTTATTTTTGTAAATAAAAGAAGTAAATAACAAAGAGAAAATTAGCATAACAATTTTGTTTGATTTATGATTGTTAATGCTCATTACTATGTCTGTTTTCAATAGATTGCAAATGCAATACTAAAACTGTGTTTGACAGAACTGTTTGAATGGAGGTTCATGCAGACAGATCCTAATTGGTCTAATTTTTTCTACAATCCACAAAGTGATAAGGTACATTTCTTTCTTCTCCAAAGGAAGTTTTTTTTAGAGCTACATGTATAAGCCTCAGAGGAAAAGTGGAGCTATATTTCATAAAGAACATATTTTTAGATGCAGTTGATTTTGCATCAAACGTAGTTTTAAATGATTTCTGAGTAAATAGATGTAAAAAATGCCCAAAAAGAAATGGTATTTTGCTTTTTTTTTTTTTTTTTAAATTTGGAATATATCCCTATTTTTACAAGATTTTTATTGTCTTTTGTTATGCATTTTAGTGGACCCTGGAAAAAAAAGACCTTACAGTACATTTGTTATAGTTTCTGTTTATATATGGCCCCTTTGTTAATATGCAGCATAGCATTTTAATGTATTCATTCTATCTTATTGTTTTGTTATTTTCAAAATTATTTCAGTTAATACTCTTGGACTTTGGTGCTAGCAGAGACTTCAGTAAAAAATTTGTAGACAAATACATTCTTGTCATTAAGGCTGCTGCTGAGGGTAATAGGAAAGAAGTTTTACACAGATCACGTGATCTTGGTTTTCTAACTGGATATGAAACAAAGGTTAGATTTTCTCTATTGTTGCAAAACTAAATTAGTTACCAAATAACACATTGAATATATTGCTAAAATTTTGTGCCAGTCTTAACATGTCCCCAGTGGTATGATGAATTGTTGTAATTGGTGTAAATATGAACCAGTTAACTGCGTCATAGCCATTTATGTTTGAGTAAAAAAATATTTGTTTGCATCCTGTATATAAATAATTTAAGGAATTTAGAGCAAATTGTGATACCTGGCCACAAGAAATGTTTAGAGAATTGATTTGGAGAGTATGGTCATAACATGTATTAATATAAATAAATGAACGTGAGGCTGGCAAGTAGATTTTCTAGCAGTTAATGGTCATTATTGCTTCTGAATTGGAATGCATAGTTTGAATACTTAAGAACAAATGTTTCCACTTCTTTCGTGCAATGACCATAAACAATCAGAATTAGTGTTGGTGAAGGGCTGTCTTAAATTAGAAAAAAATCATCTTTATCCAGAATATTATCACTCCCTTTTAGGAAAAGTGACAATTTTTGTACAGTCATAGACTTATTTGTTAAAAAGATGAATTATTTTGTTGTTCAAGTAATAAACATATTATATTTACAACAAAGACTAAAACAGTTGTTTCAATTAAAAAAATATTTCTTTTCTCTGCATTATTGTCTTTTAAATAAGTGATCAGATATTTTTTTACAATGAAATATGCATGAATATCAAAACAAGCAATTAAGCCTGTTCCATTCTGGACACAGGACGTGTTAGCGCATTTTCATGTTATGTATTAGTACGTTTGTTATCTTTCAGTAAATATTTGTAAATTTTGGAAATGTTTATAAATTCAATTGTGTAATGCATATATCGGAAAAAAGATATTAAAAGGACGTTTCTTTATATTTGAAAACAAAATTATTTTCTCTTAAATCTAACTACAAGTGGTTTGTGGTCACTGAAAAATAATTGAAACATTCTAAATTGTAGTCATTTAATTGTCTGAAAACTCCGTCAATTGTTGTTTTATATAAAGTACGGGAAGTAAGTCATGTTGAATAACTGTTACAAAAATAAATAATGATTATGCCCCTTTGATTAGCTTTTATTATTTATATTTAAAATATAAGCAAAATGGTACATAAAAAACTCTTATATTTTGGCCCTGAGAGGTCAAATCGCAAAATGGACTTTTGAAGTACACTTGGCAGGCCAAGACCTACACAATGATATATACATCATGGGTCTAGGACTTATGGTTGCTGAGATATAGGGCGGTCCATTATTAATATAGCTTATATAGTAAAAAACGGTACTTTATAAGGCCCCTTTTACGGCCCTGAGAGGTCAGATCGCGAAATGGAAAAAAAGTCATTTCTTGGCAGGCCAAGACCTACAAAATGATATATACATCATGGGTCTAGGACTTATGGTTGCTGAGATATAGGGCGGTCCATTTTTAATATAGCTTATATAGTAAAAAACGGTACTTTATAAGGCACCTTTTACGGCCCTGAGAGGTCAGATCGCGAAATGGAAAAAAGTCATTTCTTGGCAGGCCAAGACCTACAAAATGATATATACATCATGGGTCTAGGACTTATGGTTGTTGAGATCTAGGGTGATGACGGACGGACAGATCTAGGGTGATGACGGACGGACAGACAGACAGACAGACAGACAAAACGGGGACAATAGAGCATTTTTTTTCGAAAATGCTCTAAAAATGTTTTATATACATTACCAGATAATGGAAGAAGCTCATTGTGATGCTGTTGAAATTCTTGGAGAAGCCTTTTCTGTTGATGTCTTTGACTTTAGCAAACAAAGTGTGACAGCACGTATCCAGAATCTCATTCCTGTGATGGTTAAACATAGACTAACTCCACCACCAGAAGAAACTTATTCTTTGCACAGAAAAATGTCTGGTTCATTTTTATTGTGTTCTAAACTAAAAGCTCAAGTTAATTGTAGAGTTTTATTTGATAAAATTTGGGCAAATTATCAGTTTGAAAGCAATAATAACATTAATTTATAACTTTCAGCTATAAGATTATCATTCAATAGTATATTTTAATCAGATGTATGTCTTAACTAATGCTTCATGTTAAATTTTTTTACACATGATTGCACATGTGATAGTAAATAATATCTGTACACTGTTATTGGTGATAATAATTGTTTTGTAATTTGATGCTAAATACCTTATTTTCCAATTTTTTTTATACAAATTTATGATTTAAAAAAACATATGTTTCTGTAACCAAGTTTATTGTTACATTTTTATTAAAAACCAAAATATGAATTAATTATTGTGAATATATTTAGGCATATGCTTAAAAAAAAAGTAGTTGCTGCGATAGATAAAGGTAAATATTGTTGGTGGGGATTGTAGCAAAAGGCAATTAATAATTCTGTAAGTATTTTAAAAACTAGATGAGAATAAAAATGATTGCTGAACAAAGGAGAACAATTTTTAATAATTTTTTTTCTTCTTATTTTTGTGATTCACTTACTGTCTTATTATATATGCAAGGTTCAAGTGGTGACTTGCATATGTCTACATTAATTAAATGATAAGCATAATAAACAAGAATTCTCTCTGGCATAAGTTGTTCTCATTTTCCTTATTGATGTGGTTTAATTCTGACATGGAATTAAAGGAAGAAAGTTTAAGGCTTTTTTCTTTCAGTATAACAGTTATTCTTAGAACTCCCTGGGATTATGAGATGTTTGTCATACATCCTATAACTATAAACCACTAATAGGATGGTTTTTGCAGTGCATCTTTTTCATCCGTGCCATAGTACAATGGCCATGGAGGCGCCACAGGAGACAAAGTTAGGTGACTAGAAAGGCCAGAAGCTGAACCCACAACAAATCAGGCTGCAGCATGAAGATCTGGTCTTCTACCAAAGCACTTTTCAGCCATCCGGTAATACTTAAGAGCAGTTGGTTGCAACCACAAGTGGGGATGGAAAAAATTTTAATTTATAATTAGGATGAAGAATCTATATGTCCACAATGACAACCCTATTTCTCTATTTTAGAAAATTTAACGTTTGTAAATCTGCAAAGTAAAAAGGGACACTTTAATTTTCTTTGCAAAAACAAAACAGTTGTTAAAATGGGTTGTGAAGCATAGAAGTTGGAGACCCATTGCTTTACAATTGAATGTTAATAGATTTGGACACAGGATCTCAGTGTGGGTTCTGATCAGAAACTAGTACATTGTATAATAACCATTTTTCAGATTTGTTTCTCTATTTGGTATCTTCCCATTTTAAATTATAACAATGCAAATCTGTCATAGGGGCGATGAACTGTTGATCTGAGGGTCTTGGGCCCATCCTTGGTGAGAACCAAATAATTTTTTTCCAGGTAAAAGTTGGTTAAAAGTCACCTCAGCTTTAATTGACAAATTGGGGAAGTTAAGGCAGCTGGGCGTTGTGTTATCCACACAAGCCTTTACATGCCATTGCTACAACAACAGATAAATTATAAAATTCATTTGCCTTCTTAGCAAATACCCTCTTGAGGCATATTAAATGTACATATATTTGCACATATAACAGTGTCAGCTGGCACTTTGCAAAAAATACTTAAATGGAATAGATGCTTTCTTTAATTTTTGTTAGTTTGCATGAAAATCAATTTAGGAATATTCACACAAAAATCTGGTTCACATTTTAAATGCTAATGATGATAATATTGGTTGATAGACTTATCAAAATGACATAGAGGACAATATTGAGCAAAATATTTGGTTTCCTGAATTTTTATTTAATCTATCAAAGTGCAAGGCACACGCTTTACGAAAGCATGACTCCTAGACATATTATAATGAAGGAAGCATGCTCTCCCTCCAGTGATATTTTAGTTTTGAAATTCATTTTAGTTTGTATAAGTTTTGGCTTCAATCATTTTATTTTTATACTATATTCGTTTTTCTTTCATCATTCGTTTTCGCAAAACGGGAAGCAATCATTTTCGTTATCGTTATGTAAATATCACTGGCACAAACGTTTTCGTTTTTATAAGTTTCTACACCCAACATTTTAATTTTTATATTATATTCGTTTTTCTTTCATAATTCATTTTTGTAAAAGGGAAGCAATCATTTTCGTTTTCATTATGTAAAAATCACTGTCTCCCTCTCATTACATTTACATCATTATCTTCAACAGTACATTCATGTTGTCCTTTTATTATCTATTTATTTTACAAATAATTGAGCTTTTTTCACATTTATTTACTACATTTTTTTATGTGAAACTTTAATTAAAAACCAAACATTGGCCCTGTTCATCATAAACATATGTCATGTTACTTGGGTAGTAAGCCAGAAACTAATTAAGTCTTTACTTCTGATAAAACAAGGCAACTGATTATATTTCATTTATTAAGCTCACTAAGATCTCCATCAGGGTCAAATTAGACAGAAGACTGTTTTCACCTAAAGTGAACAAGTTACTGTACATATTTATTTTATTATAGGCTTTTATTTAAATTACTAAGACTGGACGTTCTGTGTAGGAATGGACAGATCTGTGGATGTCACTAATGTCAGAAAAAACATAGTCTGGCTAGTGACTGAATATAAAATTCTTTTTATAAAGATTACAAGACTTCCAACAACAAAGTGTTCACATAAAATCGGTCGGTTAGACCTTGTCTGATCCCTAACAACAGACTTCTTGTGACCAGTATTTACATAGCTGATGTGCATTGACCAGTTAGAATACATAGGACAAAGGTGAATAAAAAAAAAAACATGTAACTACTATCAGGTAAATCTAGTTGATGAAACTCACTGTAGCCATAAATGGACTCTGTATAGAAGAATTAGATTTCTCAAAACTCGCTGGTAAGAGCAGGGGTACACAACTTACAGCCGCAGTGCAGGAGTGGCTAATGGTGGCAGTAAAAAAATTAAGTATTTTTCTTCATGAATACATTTATAGATAAAAAACAGTCTGGTGGCTGTCCTAACTAGAATAGAACAATTAGTGCAGCCATCAGGCTTGAATAGTTACCTCTGGGTAAGAGCAAAAAAACGGCTTTTTAAGAGATGAGACGACAATAAAAGTAAATAAATTTAGTATAGTTTCGATACTTTGTCTTATATAAAGGTTGATTTACTATTGCGAAGTTGGTGTGAAGTTCTTTTTCAACACTACATAGTATAAAAAGTAAAACCAGCATCTTAAGCCTGTTCCATTCTGGACACGGGACTTGTTAGCGCATTTTCGTGTTATGTATCAGTACGTATGTTAGCTTTCAGTAAATATTTGTAAATTTTGGAAAAATTTATAAATTCAATTGTGTAATGCATATATCTGGAAAAAAAAATTAAAAAATGAAGTGACATAATTATGAATATAGCTTATATAGTAAAAAACGGTACCCTAATAAACACTGATGCCCAGCCCTCAGAGGGCATGACCAAAATTATTTAAACCAAATTTATGTTAGGGGGGGATAGATACTTTTGTGGCCCCTAGGGCCCTTATTCTCATATCGCTACATATCAGGTGTAGAATGGGGCCATGAAAATGACATAATTATTAATATAGCTTATATAGTAAAAAAACGGTACCCTAAGAAACACTGATGCCCAGCCCTCAGAGGTCAGATGGACGTTTGATGCAGGAATGGCAGGCCAAGACCTACTAAAAAAGTATATACATCATGGGTCTAGGACTTATGGTTGCTGAGATCTAGGGTGATGACAGATGGACAAAACGTAAATAATAGCACATTCGACTTCTCAAAAATGCGCTAAAAATAATTCTATCCTTATAGTTATTGCAATCATATCCACTAAATAAAAGTGTGAGTGTCAAATTGTATCTCTTGTATTAATGAATGGAATGAACCAAATTTTAACATTAAATTATTATACAAATTTTAACATTTAAGTATTAGAGACTTTGCGTGTTTTTTAAAGTCTATTCATAGCTAATAATAATAATATACTACATGTAATTATAAAAAGTTAAAGACTTAATCCATATAACTTGATTTTGATAAATAAGTTAAGGTATTAGTAATTAATATTAGCCTCACACTTTTATTGTCAAAATAATTTCCATAAATGTTTGTATGAGCTAAGCATAAGAAACATTTGAGTAAGGAATTATTTTTTTTGTACTTTTTAGTACATTTTAATAAACGCCCTTTTTTGAAGTTTTTTTTCTATAGATTTATAGCCTGCATAAAATCGGTCTAGATAATAGCTAAATATATATATCAGTGCTGACACTCGTTTCGCTTTTTGGGTTTTATTTTGGTTACAAAAATAGATTTTAAGAATTTCAGAAGTGTCGAACGCCATTTGGATTTTGTTTACAACGATTTTAATATATACATATTTTTTTTTGATTTACGTTTAAGTAAACAGAAATCAGTATTTTAACATGAGTTATAATAGAAAAAATAATAACTTTTCTGTTGTAACAAGACGAGATGGTACACGATCTTTCAGAGGTAAGAGCTATTTAAAATGTGACATTGGTATAAATCACCCATTTTCGACATCAATTTATTCTTTAGCATGGATATGTAAATAAGTAATAAAATGCATGTCGAAGTGTAAAATATACTTACCTGCGTAGATACTTTCTGGTTATACATATTTTAGTATTAGCATGATTGAAAATGGCCCTTAAATTAATATTTACAAGTTCCCTTGCTGGCCTTGCCTTAGTCTAATAATAAAGACACTTGTTACGGGACCATACGTATGGTCTCCGTATTTTTTTACTTCGGGTACCAGCCGTAGATAATATTGCTCCACGCCCTAACCCTATCCCTAACCCTAATCCTGAAAAAAAAATTCTGAAAAAAAAAATAAATTTATATATGTCATGTTCCTTATACTAAGTTATACCCTAATATAATGGTCACGTATGGTCCCATAACAAGTGCGAATAATAAAATACTTAACGCAGTGGCTTCGGGACCAACCAACGGGGCTCCATATTTTTTTCCGGGGACCAACCGTATATGCGCTCTAGACAGACTTTATTTTTTTTACGGCTGTGATGTGCGCATGCGCGATAGCTGGACTCCGAATTTTTTTTCCGAGGACCAGCCATAGATATTGCTCCACACCTTAACCCCCTAACCCTAGCCCTGAAAACAAAAAATGCGCATATATGGCTGGTCCCCGGAAAAAAAAACGGAGTCCCGTTGGCTGGTCCCGTAGCCACTGTGAATACTTATATAGGCCATCACTTAGACTAATTTATAATTCTATTTCTGTCACCAAGGCTTATGAAGGATTTGTGTGGTTCGCACAATTCACCGCCACCTTTTATTTGCTAACTAATGTCAGGTACCCATTTAAAGCTGAGGGGGGAGGGGGGGACTTGACACCAACATTTCACCATGGCCTATGGCTTAGTTCTCACATAGGGTTGAAACCAGGTCTGCAGTCAATTACACCGCTCTGCCATCCATCCAATCTGGCTCCTGGGTCTGACAATCAATATTCATCAATTTTATGATTATTGCAGGTTTATTTTTTAACATCTTAAGTTATTCTTAGATAAAGATTATATATTTTTGTTATCTGCAAACTTTCAAAATCTCTGTTAACATAATGAAATAGATCTATTAAAAATATCTTCATGATTTAAAAATTAATTTTATAGATTAATATATGAGGTTTTATCAACATGTTTTTTCTTTGGCTCTACAATCTACAGCCCATGTAGCCTATTTAGGGCTCTGGCCTGCCGTACCACTCCTCTCCTCAGTTAGACCCCTCTGCCGGTGATGCACGCAGAATATGCTGCAGAATTTTCGTCTGCCGTAAATCCACCGAAAAATATGCGGTGCGCCGCATTAGCTGACATATTTTGTCCAACGTTAGATTAACCGTCGCATTACTTAATCTTGATGCACATGACCTTGCTGACCATATTAGCTCTGTCTTGAAAAGCTTTTCTGTTGATCACAAAAAGCTGTTCATAACTAGCTGCCATGATGGTGCTGAAAATATGATAAAGACTTCAAAGCTTTTGAAGGTTATCAACACTGTACAGCACACACATTGCACCTTCTGCTTACTACTGACAGCATCAATAAAAATGAAGACGTTCTGCAGATACTGAAAAAGTGCCACAACATTGTAACTGCACTTCATTTCAAGACCGCAATCATAGAAGACGAGGCAGCATTCACAGAGGATAAAGAAATGATAAAGACCCTGAAAGAAGGCATGTCTTAAGTGTGTGAATTGCTTCTTGTAGACGATCAGTTCAGTGCATCAATTGTGGATGCCTCTGAGAGCAGCACTAACGCCATCGCTGACAGTCATAGACACAATCATAAGTCAGTGAAGGCATCATGTCAACACTGATGATGATTCAGTCTATACTTGACTTGAAAAGAGAGGTTCAAAATACTCTCAAGCATATTGGTCGAGTTGATATTTGTCTCCATGAAGATGAAATTGACTTTTTAAGTGAACTCGTTACCTTTCTGAAACCATTTCAAGACCTAACTGATCTCTTCAGCTTTTCAATGCCAACCTTATCAACCTGGTGAGGTGGCTGATGGGCATTGGGCCCCTTCATGCATGGTTTTTTTTCAACTTTAAAAGTAGGATTAGTTGGTAAAAAATATGAAAGTTTTTCTGGTTAAATTTTTTTTAAGTGGGGAAAATCTCTTTTTAATTCTTTATCATGGATTTTGCATAAATCTGTTAAACAATTAGATTCCAATTATAAATATTCTTATATATAAATAAATTAAATGAAAATAATATTTTAGCTCCATTTTCTGAATTTCTCAAAGGCCAAATGAAGTTATTTATTTTTTGTACTATCTATTTTTTAAGCAGTAGGATTTCATTACTCAGAATAAAAAAATAAACTCCATATTAATAATAATACTACTAATTATATGGACCTTATAAATGTCAAAATTCATGATAAATAGTTATAAATCTATCCACTTACACCATCACCATTTTTTGACACTCTTGATATCTTTTTCAGTTTGATATACTCTGTATAAGTTTTTGTATAATTACTGTAACAAAATATAACAGTAGGTTTTTGACTGTTGGACTCAATGATTATAAGTTTTAGACAGTTTTCCCCCCTGACATGTCATATGCAGAAGTTGAGGTTCTTATTTCACTAAATATTTTGCATTGGTAAAGCTTGAATTGTGTTATTCTTTAATCTGAAGAACTATATTATTAAGTGTCATTGATAAATCATTATGATAAGTAATAGGAAAACTTAGTCAGTTTTAATAGTAAAATTTTACTGGTGTATTTGTCACAGACTGTATTTAAAGACAATCTCCCGTGTAGAAACAAACCCCCACCCCTTTAACTTTACTCCCTTTTCATACCCCCCCCCCCACCCTGAAAGAACCGATCCCATCACTATAATTATGCCCGGACCCAAAATAATGGCCGTGTTATAGAACACGGGAAAACGCCATTCCTGTCTTCCCCCCTGTCCACCTCCTGGCACTCCGAATTTAATGTCTATTGTGTCCTGTTCCCCCCTGTCCATCTCCTGGCGCTCCGAATTTAATGTCTATTGTCCACCAACGGCCAAGTGAATCTCTGGACGTAACTGATCATTTTGATTACGCATCTTACCTGACTGTATCCGGTCATTTATAAGGTACCCTGCCCGGTCGCTCGGGAGTTAAATGTATTCTATAGAACCCACACCTTTGTTTAACCACTGACATGGATTGATGTGGGAAAGAAAGGGGAAAAATGGGCCCAAATGTATATAAGGAGGAGAGATTTTCTAATCGAGGTTCATTCCCTTGCGGGAGACCATACGGTTCATTTCCCCATGCTGGGTTCTCCACGTACGGGTCTGTTTTAGACTCCCGGCTGCAAACAGCTCTTTTTAGAGCTATATTTTTATCCGTATGTTTATAAGATTGTAACTTAGTAGACAGCTAAAGCTCCTTTCAGAGCTATATATATATATATATCTACATATATACATCTACGTTGAATAAAGTCAGTGTTTGTTATTATATACGCACCCGACTTGAGTTTCTGCATTTGTTCGTCATGTGGCTGTACATAAATATAAATATTTGACCTCACGCATTCGGCTCAGTTCCTAGATTACCTCATAGACAATGGCCATCACAACAGCCTACTTGCTAGCTTGTGACAGTGTTACCTTTGCATCACATTGAAGATTTAGATAAGTTTAATTCAAATATTAACTTCCGACCATGGTAAACCTATTGAAAAAATAGAATAAATTATCAAAACTTGTGTAAAAAAATTGTTTGCAGAACAATTGTCATAATATACTTTAATGTAGGCCTATATTTGTGATAGTATGATGTCTCTAGTAAGGATGAAATGTTACTGTATGATTCTTTTTGATCCAATATTTTTTAAAGTATCCTTTATATATTTTTTTACCATAGCTGAGTCTGCTGTGATTTAGACAACTCTGGTATCCTTTTCGCTCAAACCTGTGACAGTACCATGCATTTGGGGTTCATAACCTAACTTTTACAGAAATACCTTTATCATCTATTGCCTTTTTTTTTTTTTTTTTACCATTTATCAATCTACCATGCTTATATAATTTAAGCATAGGTTTCAAAAGTCATGATGAGACTCAGTTGAGACAGATTCTGAAATTCATGACTTTAAATACTTTACTCAGACCAAAAGTTTTATTTTCAATTATAGCTGGATTTTGTCATTTTTTTTATTCCAGAGGGATTTTATTAGAAGTATAATTTTGATAGAATTATTTATCATTGATCAAAAACATATAACATGAATTTATTTGGTAAATTTATTTAGGAGGACATGATGATCGATGGAATGGTCAGAGTGGATCTAATGCTAATAGAGGATATCCGAGAGGCGGTAGAGGAAATCGCCGTGGTAACTTTCGACATTTCAAATCTAATTCTTCTAGATTTAGAAACAGACCAGGTCATGTAGATGAAGATGGTGATATCTCTATGGGTGGAGAATGCAACCAAGGAAATAACATGTATGTAATACATTTACTCCCAAGAAATCATTTGACTATAAATCTGTTGATTGTAGGCACACAAAAAAATAATACTGTTTTTTTTTTCCATTTTTGGACCGCAGCAATTCGAGTAATAAATCAAGAAACAGTAGTTATCCTCTTGCAAGAGGGAGAAACAATGCAAGAAAAAATCCTGAAGAATCATGGTTTAAAATAATGGTTCCTTTTGGTGCTGCAATGTCTGAAAATGAACTTTTTGACATGATAAAAAGCAACATTGATACTCCTTTTGAACCTTTTAAGGTAAAGAGACTGATATGTTTGTATTAACTTATTTATTTTTTTAAATCATTCATGTTTAAATATAATTAAATCATTCATGTTTAAATATAATTAAATCATTCATGTTTGAATATAATTAAATCATTCATGTTTGAATATAATTAAATCATTCATGTTTAAATATAATTAATTCATTCATGTTTAAATATAATTGTTTGCAGAATATTCATTGTTTAAAACTATTCTTTTTTTTTTCAATTCAGTACTCAGTTGAGGACAAAAGAGCATACTTTTTTATTAAAGGATTAATCAATGCAGATGCATTACGGGCATTAAGTCGTCGCATAACAAAACCTGATGGCCATAAACTAATACTCCATGTGACCCCTTCAAATAGCCCTTTAGATAGTACGGTTGATGATAACTGTATGCAGAAATTGACGGTAATTTAAGCTGGCATTATTTTGAAAACTTAAGTTGCTTGTTCAAAATATATTTGTTCTTTATTAGAATATATCTGTAAATGTGTAATTATTTTGTTTTTTTTCAGCTTCGACTGAGTGAACGATATGATTTATCTACACAGTTTTTGAATCTAAGTGCATTTTTCGCTGATGAAGAACTTATGAAGGAAAATATATCTCTCCCTCTTAACAGACCCCCTATCATGGCAGCCATTACAAAAATTATAGCTCAACATATCCCTGAGGTTACCATTAATTTTAATTTGTCTAATTTGAAACATGATAATAAATTAAATTTAGCAGGCATAAAAACTTTTAAGCTAGATCATAACATAGTGAAATATCATTGTAATGAAATTGTCAGGAAATTATTTGACACTTGGTAGTATCATTTTTGTTTCTGTCTTCTAGTGCATTTTATTCGTTATTGATATAAATGCATAGGTAAATTAAATAATTTCACTAAAAAGTTTTTTCATGCTATAAGTTAGACTGTATCTGTATTTAGTGAAATCTTTTTATAATGAAATGAACGTAAACAGAAATAAACTAGGGAGTTAGCACTATTTAAGTATCGCAGTGGCTACGGCACCAGCCAGCTGGTGCCCGTATTTTTTTTTTTCGGGTACCAGCCATATATGCTGGTTTATATTATATATATAAATATTTTTTTTTTCGGGGCTAGGGTTAGGGTGTGGAGCAATATCTATGGCTGGTCCCCGAAAAAAAAATGAAGTCCGTCTAGAGCGCATATATGGCTGGTACCCGGTAAAAAATACGGGCACCAGCTGGCTTGTGCCGTAGCCACTGCCTTTAAGTATTTGCATATTTGTACTGCTGAATTACTCCATTGTAGTAGAGTTCCTATGTGTGTATCAAAAATAAATTATCAAATACATGTAAAGTAATTATGAAAATATTTATTCAAGACATGATGTGTTTTTAATTACTTTTTTAAAAAGGATATGTGTTGCAAAATTTCATAATAAATGTATGCATAAACAAGTGCTTCAAAAGAATCATTCTCATCAGTATTTTCCCTGTTGAACTGAAATTGACCTCTGCCTTTTTTTTTTTACGTTGCATAGACTGTTCCTTATAATATAGCTAATTGGTTGATTGTAAATTACAATTTAGTCGCTTCCTTTGCTGGATAATCTTTCTGAAGTGGGCCATAGTGTTATCTTTAATTAGATTTACTGCCCTTTTAGCAACAAGTTTGTTTGGATGATGGTTCACCTCCTCTTTTGCTGTTCATTATAAAGATCCACAATCTCATCTGTTGTGAACTCTCCACTGTGGTCTTAAATCAGCTCCTCCAAGTCTTTGCATCGTCTTCATTTTCTCAAGGCCACAATCTAACCCACTCTCAGAGTCAATTCTGTGTCCTTAGTGATTTAAAAACACCTTGAAAGAAGCTCCTGTTTGTACATTTTCTGATCACTTACTCATTCATGGGTTGAAACAGAGGATTGGTGTTGGGAGGTATAAATTTGACCTTGATTAAGTCAAACTCCATGTTCAAGTCCTCTTCCACACCCGTTGGTTATTCATAAGCAGCGTGTATCAAAGGGGTAGATTGTTTTCTTCTTGGGATTTATTCACACCTGGGGCTTACACTTAAGTAAGCCATTCCATAAAGATGGTTCTTGTTATCCATGCTTTGAATTTAGACTTCTACCTTACATGCATTTTGATATTTTGGATATTGATGTGTTTAAAGAGGATTTTCTGATTGATAGGCTAACATTGGTGTAATTTTGAAGTCACCACAGCGATATTAGACTATCCTTCATTAGTTTTTGGCCAAGCAGCTTAAGTTACTTTCCTTGGATTTGGATAAAAAGAAGAAATGTAACTCTAAAATTTGAGTTCTTTGCTTCTGCACCTTAGTCACACTGACTAATTTGAGTAAATTTTTGATTGTATGATGGTGGAGTTAAATTATTGTACCAAGCTGTACTTACTAGCGATGTCACACCCAACCGCTATTTTTATGTTTTATAATTATTTCCATCTAGTTTCTGCTTCCTAGCGTTTTTGTTGTTTTCACTATTACTTTCTTGGAACGCGTAATTTATGGGGTTAACAAGGAAAATGAGTGAGATAAATTGAAAAAAGTGTCACTGCTAAGAAACCTTTTTTATATATAGAAAGGCCAATGAAGGCGAAGTTGCACATACATGCAAAACTAGGCTAGTGCTAAGTCATGTTAATACTGTGTCGCTGTTGTTTGTCTCAGAAGTTTACCTTTCTATTTCTTTATTCATAACTAGTTGCACTGTTCGTCACTCGACAAAAAAAGTCAAAATTGTTTGTTTTTAACCTGAATTGTTCGTGACCTGGGGGTGTTTGTAAACTGAGGTACCACTGTACTTAAAAATTTGTTTACACTGAAGCTCATAATAATGACATTTCACTGTACTTGCTTAAAAATTTTTAAATGCTTGAATAGTAAAAAAAAACATTAGGGCTAGATAACCTATTTTAGTTCTGATAATAAGCCTAACCCATAAATTAATTATTAGTCTAATTGTAAATGGAATGTAAACAAGAATTTTTCTTGAATGTATTGCTTTTTTTTTCATCATGAAAGCTTGTGGGCCTTGATATGAGCAAAAACAGATTGCTTTCTCTTGGTCATATGACTGACTTAGTCAAGGCTACACCAAATTTGTCCTGCCTAAACCTTGGAGATAATCAGCTGCGTACTATCGATGAGCTAACAAAACTTAAAGGTTGGCAAAATATTGTTGAAATCATTTTAAAAGGCAATGATTTTTGCAAGAATTTCAGCAGTCAAGAAACATATTTAAGGTAAAAAAATGAAGTTAAAAGAACCATAACATGTTTAAAATAGTTATTAAAACTTAAAATATCAGTCAATGACAAAATTCTTTAAATTTTAAGGACCATTTACTGCTAAAGGATTTTTAAAAATTATAAAGCCAATCTGTTTGATAAGTAATATAAAATTAATACATTTTAGATATCATTGTGCAAATCAATATTAACTGAAAATGATTTGATCCTGTGAGGTTTTTCAATAAATATCTTCTGCAGTATATTTTAAAACCTTTCTTTTAAATGTAATAGATTTGTATTGTTTGTTCTGTACTGTACTTGTTTTTTTTAAATATGATCTGACTCCTAATTTTACACTTGTCTAGTTTCCTGTCCTGTTTCTATTTTCCTCTTTTCTTTAGCTTGTAAAAAATAAATTTCATTTTTTTTATAAATATGGAAACTGGCTTTTTTTTTTAATGTTAAAATTTATAGTAGGTCACAATGCCAAGTTTGCAGACCTCTCAAATATCGCCTTTTAACAATATATCTTTTTCTTTTCTCCACCCTCTATCGAAATGAATTTATGTTTTTCATAGATTTCCATTATGTATACAACCCAGCAATACATTTCACTGCCAGCTTTATTGACTAGCTCTAATTGTGTGATGATGTTAATGATGAATACACAATATATATCACCAACTTGACGATTTCTGTGCATCGCCTAGAAAAAGTCAAGTAAGGGAAGTTGTGTTATTCTGTAAGTCATTAAACAGTAAACACACAATATATACATGTCCAGGTATCTGTCACTGTTCCACCTGATGGCCAGTGAAGAACTTAGAGATAAGTTGTGTGTTCTAAGTTAATAAGTTGAAATATTCACACAATATCATACCATTGCATTGTTTTTGGCAGTGAAAATGAGTTACACAAGAATTTCCTTCACAAGTGTTCAGGTCATGAATCGTCTTTTAATAACTACATGAATTAGATAGTTATACTTGTCTCTACATTTTACTTTCTGTCTAAGACATCCAGTGAATTTTTTCTGCATTTAATTTCTTCATGAGCAAATGTTTTTCTCATGATTTTTTTCACTTGCTCCAAGGCAGCTTTATTTTTTTCTTAATTTCTAGCTGTCTGTCTACCGAGTGAAATTATTCTACATTTTACTTCTTAATTTGCTAATGTTCTACTTTCTTCTGTTTTTTTTCACTAGCTCCCAGGCAGCTTTTTTTTTCAATTGATCAAAAGATGCTGTGTGTATTTCTGTAAATAACAATTAAAATCTGTTTCTTTGAGCTTACAACTTAAATGAAAAAGATTATCTTTTTTACATATATGAAACATAAACATTCTTAAATGATAAAAGTATTTCTTTCTGAATTGTTTATAAAAGGTTGATTGAATGAATTATGTTATGAGTATTACGTGGAGACTTTTTAACCGTCACACTGACATTAACAGATTTTGGCAGCAGAAAAGATGAACACTCGTAATAATCTTTTTATCATTATTTAACAGTAATTAAGCTGAAGAAAAGAAGAAAAATCTTTGCTCTATTATTCCAAAAATGTATAAGAAATCCTGAGTTTTTTTCTTTTTAAACTGTTTCATCAAGATGGAAAAAAAAATGTTGTCATTTTCATTTATTACCTCAGAACAAATCATTTTAATTTAAAACTGAAGTATTTCATTACAACAGTAATATTGTTATGCATGGTGGTATCTTAGATTGTGTAAGCAGGCTGACTTTATTCTTTATTTTACTTAAATATTCCCCCCCCCCCTTCATTACACATCTAAAAATGTAGTTAGTTGTTTCATTAGTAATTTTCAAAATTCTCTATTAATAAAAATTATTCAATCTTATCACACTCGCCTGCCTGAACAATGCCAGTGCTATTCGCAAAACATTTCCTAAGGTTCTCAAATTGGTATGTGTTTTATGATTATATATTATATTTATTAAGTAATTTTTCTCCTCATGGATTTTAAACACGTTTTCAATTTGACACAGAATGTAAAACTTTGCTAATGCAGTTTTTTAATTCACAGGATGGAACAGATTATCCTCCACCTATCACATTTGATCTAGACACTGATCTTGTTTTACCAAATGTCAAGGCTAGTACATTTTTAAAAAGTATAATTCAGTTCTTAATATAGAAAAAAATATTTTGATACAGGGTTTTAGTGTAGTAAATGTCTAGTGTTTGAAAGTGTTGAGTGCCTTGTTTAATTTTGTAGCGTTTAAAATCTTTGATAAATACATCCTTTATTGGAAGTAATTTCACTTCTTACCTGTAAGCCTGGTTAACTACTATATCTTTATAGCCATTGATACATTAATTTTTCATAGTGATTTATAAAAGATAACTTGTTTTTAAGTTTATCAGTATATTTTATAATTTTAAAAAAGGATCTATTCATATTTTTTTAGGACAGTTTTTTTGGTAATGATGATGTTAAAAGCTTGGTTGTTACTTTTTTGAAAGAATACTATTCTATCTTTGATTCTGATCATCGAAAAGATCTAATGCCAGCATACCATGAAAATGTAAGTGTTTAAGCAAAAATTAGTTCTAAGAACGATTTATTAAACAGACTTCACTTTAGGCTAGTTATAAAAGAAAAACATTAAAGTATTTTTTCTCTCCAGGCTCAGTTATCTGTGTGTGCTGTAAAGAATCCTCACATTGACAGGTGACTTGAAAATTATATTTTCTTTGTCAGGTTTTTTTTAAAAGGTTTTATTAATGAAATTAAATATGGCATGTGTAGTATTTAAATAGTGTTTTTTTAATTATTCAGCATGACATGTTTAAAAATATAATAAAAGAAATAATCAAAATGATTATTATTACAGAGGCACACAATAGATATTTAAAACTAATATGAAAGAATTGATACAGGTTTTTCTCTTGCTAGAGCCATTAAAGTGTTGCATTTCTGAGCCCCCTTCTGTTCATTCCATTTTCGTCTTTTCCATGTTCAGTTTACTTACACCTGAAACTTTTTCTATTATATTCTGAGAAAATCCTCACTTTTGACTGCTGCTTAAATTTAAAATCAATCTAATAATAATGATCACAATACAAAAATTATTTTATAAGCAGGCAACCAACACTTGGCAGTTACATGGACGAAAGTCGTAATCTTAAAGTTATTGGACATTATGATCAAGGTGAGACTTTCATAATCATTATATTCTGTTAAAGAAATTTTCAATATCAAATTGAAAAGCACCAAATCAGATTAATCTAATTGTAAGTTTTCAGTTGTCTGTTCTGTTGCTACTGGAGTCAGATTTTAAGATATCAGAATGGAAAGACTGAATAATATGACCCAGTCTATTGTAGTGAGTTTTTTTCTTTTTAGATTTGCAGAGTGAAATCATACTGTTAGACCTAAAAAGAATGCTAAGTCCCATTAACGCTGTTTCCTTATTTATAAAATTATTCAATATCTTCCTTCATTTAAGAAACAACTATCTTTGGATTACTGAAAACTAAATAAAATTTGAATAGCTTAATTTATATTAGAGAATATCATTTTCTTAATTTCTTCTTTTTTTTTTTTAACTGAAAAATTTGGGAGAAAAAAATGAATAACCTGTCTTCTTGTTGAATATCATTTCTGGAACTATAGACATGGGTTCATTATTAAGATTAGAAAAAACTCTGGAAAACTGACAAGTGGTAGATATTTTTATTAATCCGCTTAAGGCAGAATTGAATGTTTTTATTTATGTTGACGTAGTGTATGTTATATTTTTTAAGGTGACATACGTCATTATAATTAAATTTTTTTAAGTAATCTTCATTACATGCCTTTGTAATTAATATAATGTAACTTGTCTAATACAGCACTTTTTTTTATAAATTACCAAATGAAAAATGCAAAAAATCTCATAGTTTGAAAAAAGCAGCATTTGACATAGCAAGTCATTTTATAGTATTGATGTTTTGCATCTTTGATTCTGTAAGCTGCTTGCAATGTCCCCAAAAAAAAAACCCACAAAATAATTTATTAAGACATTTTTTGCATTCACTAATATGTAAATAAAATAGTGCATTATATTTTTTACAACTTTAGATAAACTTGCCAAAAAAATCAAGTCTGGACTGTTATCTGTCATCTCATGTTTGGAAAATCTTCCTAAAACAACACATGATTTGAATTCATTCAAAGTTGATGTGACACTTGCTACGGTAAGGCTAATATCTTCTATTACTAAATTGTCAGGTTCACGATTTAAATATTTAAAAATTATGAAACAAAACATAGGGTGACATTTTTAATAATACATGTACATTTTTTTTTGGTGTATGCATAAAGTTTTCTTAACTAAATTCATAATTGTTTTTTTTTTTAACTTTATTTTAGCCTACAATGCTTTGTTTTGTGCTTCAAGGATTTTTCAAAGAAAGTAAGTTGCTTGTTTGGTCCTTAATAAAATGAAGTATAAAGTACGCTATAAAAATGTATGCTCTGAGCTTACTGGTAAAAATTTTATAATTATTTCCAATTATTAAATATAAATGCCTTGAAGAACACAGACACACAAAAGCATACAATTTTTCTTTTTAATTTTTTTGTAAAAATAAATTATAAAAATGCTGTAATAAATTTATTTACAGATTTTATGTATATTTAAAAAGTCTGTATAGACACAAAAAGTAATACTGAACTGTTTTTCTGTAAAATAACTGAAATGGACAATGAATGATGCTCTAAACTTTGTAGGCTTTTACTTAGACATTACTTCATTATTTTGCTTGATTAATAAGCATTCAGAAAAACATTAACTTTTACCTGTTAGTTTATTTTTATTACTCTGAAATACTTATAATTATTTTGATTACATCAATCACATATTAATCTTTATTTTCTATATATTTTTCTTTTTATCAGTTGGTTCAGTTATACAATTACTGTCTATACTCGCCTATAAGCCGACAGCACATATAAGCAGACCCCCTAAAGCCACTTTAAAATAACCAGTTTTTGCAAAAACCAGCATATAAGCCATCCATACAGTTATTTAATTTTACTCCATATTTTTGGTTCATTGAAATTTGTTACTGTAAAGATGTAAAATGCTTACTATTATGTTACACACCAGTAGCAACCTGTAACCAAGGCTGGGGCTAGCGGTGAGGCCAAGGTGACTGGTAGATAATGTGACTTTAGGGGATTCCTTTACGACTGCCTTAGTTTGAAGGTGTTATTTATAAGAAATCAGACTGTGTACTGATGATAGCGGCTTCACCACTAGCTCTAGCTTGGTTATAGCTCGCCACTGGTGCACACACAACCACGCGGTCGTTTCACTCGCACTTTATTCTATGCATTTGCGTATAGAGTATGTCTAAACACAAATTTACGTTTGATTACATTTCATGAGATTGTTATTATAGTATTAGTTAGAATTTTTTTTTTTTTTATGCCATTTTTTACTTTGAAAATGAATTCTCCATGGTAATATTCATACTCGGTATAAGCATCAGCTATGCATACATTTAATTTACTTTGTATATATCTATATATACATATCTCTATAAGTACTCTGTACACACAAACAAATAAAGAGTCAGATAGCGATGAAAATGTGTGGCTGGAAAATTGAGATTAGTGTCTGTCCTTATGTCCATTTTGTTTTATGCGCATATAAGCTGACCCACTGATTTCAGTATTGTATTTTATAGTTCTAAATTTGGCTTATATGCGAGCATATACAGTAGTTTTAATAAGCTGTTTTCTAAACTTGCAGTAAGATGCACATTTTTAAATAGCAATGAAATAAGTAGTTTTGTTAAAATGATGGGCAAAGATAAATATGGTGGAAAAATTGTAATATTCTATACTTACCATTGACAGATGATTCCAGAACTGACAAGCCTGTTATAAGATTGTTTACTAGATCTTTTATTACAGTGCCATCAGGACCTGGGTAGGTAATTTTCCTTTTTATGTCTTTTTTAAAACTTAACTGTCACATGCCCATTTATGTCTTACCAATGAATCATTGTATTCTCCACAGAATGGTGATAACAAATGATCTGTTGACCATTTCTAACACAACAGTTGCTCAAAGTAAGGTGGGTATATTTCATTGCTAGAATGAATTATTTCTGGAATGATCTTGTTTACTCCTTTTCTAGCAAGGTAGATTTGTCCTTATAAAAAATTATATTTGTTTACTTTTTTTAACCGTTACGTATGTTATTTTCTATGTTAACTAATTAGGATAATTCCACATCACAAGGTCATTGCACAGTGCCATCAAAGAATTATTTTATCATCAAATATTATTAATGCTCACAATTATGGCTGGATCCTTGGTGTAGACACACCAATTTAACTTAAGCAGCCATGACTAAAAATGATTGTAAATAAATCTGTCAGTGTATCATGGACTATCAATAGATAGCTACTACATGTCCCAGACATTCACTTAATGTACTGCTGTGTCCCAACTAGTTTGTGAAGCTGCCTTCTAGTAGTTACCATTTCGTATCTTATAACAGATTTTATACAGATTGGACAACATTTCTCAGCCAATTTAGAAGGATTGAGTAAATGGTATAACATTTGTGATATTAAATGAGTAGTGATTTGCTTGCTGCCTCTTTTGACACATTTTCATATGGAAAAGATTTTAAGTAGTCAGTGCAAGATTGTGGGATAAATCTTTTTTTTTGTAATAACCTTAAGGTTCAGTCTCTGGATTAACTAAATGTAAACTAATTGTTATAATTTGTTTTAATCATTGTTATGTTACATTTTTATCATAGTCAAAAATATATGAAAAACAACATGAACACTGACAAAGGATAACTGTTCTCCTTAAATCTTTTTATCTAACATTAACATTCACTTCATAACTTTCACTTATCTTGTAAAGTTTGTGTTTCACATTAGTTTACTTTTCATAGTTTTAATCATTGTAAAAAAATATGAAAAAATAAAATAAAATAAAGCTATAAATGATTCATATCATTCTGACAGTCACTTGACAGGTTACTGTCCACTGTCCGTATTACTAGGCTTTCAAGAGTACATAATATCATGTTGATTTAACTTTAATATTGTAGATAATTTAGTCTCAGCACTACAAATGGCGTTGTGCTGACCACACAATCCCTTTGTGTGCCATAGTTACAGATTTATTGAATTCTACACTTCATCTGCCTTGATGGCTTATTAGGCTAAGGATACTACTACAAAGAAAAAGTTGTGCAAAAAAAAAATAATAATAAGGTTTAGGGGAATGCAGGATTGAACTAATCAAAAGAAAATTGTGAGGCTCATTTTTTAAATGGCATGTTTAATTACCCAGTGTTGTTTATAATTTTTTCTGAATACAAATTTACACATTCAATTCTTGTTTTCAATATCAGCAACTGCAGAATGCTGGAGGTTACATCTGCTCAGAATGTCTTATAAAATAGTAGCAAATATTTTAGCATAGCTGGAAACTTAAGACAAAACTGTTCTTTTTTTTTTAAACTGAAATAGGTTTTTGGGCATCTTATTGGCATTAAGTCTAAGTAAAGTAAAATGAAAGTTTCATTAGCCCGAAAGGACCATCTGAGCCAATGAAATGTACTCATCTGCTTCTTCGACCATGGTTATTCTACTTTGTATTATTAGTTATGAGAAGTGAAGTAAATTAAGGACCATTGGGGCAGATGAGGTGTAGAATTGCCATAACCCATGTGTTTGTTAGACAATGATGTGTAGAATTGCCATAACCCATGTGTTTGTTAGACAATGATGTGTAGAATTGCCATAACCCATGTGTTTGTTAGGCAATGATGTGTAGAATTGCCATAACCCATGTGTTTGTTAGACAATGATGTGTAGAATTGCCATAACCCATATGTTTGTTAGCACAATGTCCAGCCTTTATTACCCCAACTAAAATTAGTACCCATTTTGACACTGGTTTGACTTGAGGGACTTTTAACAAACCTTAACCAGGAGCTGGAACAATTCCTTTTGTTTTCACCAGATTAGAACCCTGGGCCGTCAGGTCGAGAGTCGAGCTCTCTTCACTCAGCAATAATTCCCTTATTTAAGTCTAAAGTGACTAAATTTAAACAATCAAAAGTCTTTATTTTCAGTGCCATAATGAGCTTATGCTTTTGAATAGAAATGTATAACTAAGTGAAATACATTTTGTTTTATCAACATATAACATATCATGTAGACATATAGTTCCTATAAATGTTAAACTCTGCAATTGAATTATAAACAATTAATTATTCTTAATCAGAACTATAAATTTGCTAATGTTTTATTACATGTTTCTGTCAATGATATATTCTCTGATTTAATATATTTCCTTATTTAGAATGCTTTTAAAGTTGCTGCACCAACTCCGTCCTCAAGTCCTGTGTCCAGCAGTCAGAGCGTTCATCTGCCTAGCACCTCACAGTCTCTTGTCCCTGCTGTTCACACTCCAGAACAGTTAAAAATGATTGAAAGTTTTATGGCTGACTCTAAAATGAATGCTGAATATTCATTTCAGTAAGTTGAACTATTTAAACCTTATGTTGTGTGTCCTCAGCAGTGTGCCAACACTGTTCATCTCAATATTCGGTTTATTGCACTCTTTTTACCAAACAATTGTTTGAATGAAACCTCATTTCACTCATTCCACCTGTATGGAATTCTTATGGAGTTTAAAAGTGCACATTCCAGAGTATAATATAATATCATGACAACATTTTTAAACTAGCTACAAGGAGTGACTATAATTATAAACAAATTAATCAATTTATATATAAAGACAAATGAACAAGAAAATTTATTTCAGAACAACTGAATCAGCAAATTAATATTAAAAAAATTGAAACAGTAAGTTTATCTCAAAAAAAAATAAACTGCGAATTTATATTTAAACTAATACAGACACATAATGTTTTAAGGCTTCAGTGTTGTTCAAGTTTAAGTCTTCAGTGTTGTTCAAGTTTAAGTCTTCAGTGTTGTTCAAGTTTAAGTCTTCAGTGTTGTTCAAGTTTAAGTCTTCAGTGTTGTTCAAGTTTAAGTCTTCAGTGTTGTTCAAGTTTAAGTCTTCAGTGTTGTTCAAGTTTAAGTCTTCAGTGTTGTTCAAGTTTAAGTCTTCAGTGTTGTTCAAGTTTAAGTCTTCAGTGTTGTTCAAGTTTAAGGCTTCAGTGTTGTTCAAGTTTAAGGCTTCAGTGTTGTTCAAGTTTAAGGCTTCAGTGTTGTTCAAGTTTAAGGCTTCAGTGTTCAAGTTTAAGTCTTCAGTGTTGTTCAAGTTTAAGGTTTCAGTGTTGTTCAAGTTTAAGGCTTCAGTGTTTTGATTGCCAGTACCAAGTGAGTTCATGGATTTTTGTCTGACGATTAGCATTTTGTGAATGTTTCAAAGGGCTCTAATATATCTATTACACTCTTCATCAGTCCTTCCTTAATGTCAGACAAACAACCTAGAATGTGTCTGCTGACCTCTGTTCCATTACTTAAGGAACACAATTCTACAAAATTGGATGTTACTGACTTCAGTATTATCAGAGTAGTTGGTAATAGGCCGTTATACTTTTTTTTTTGCTTAGCAAGTATTATGAGCTCTTTGTTTTTGTTTACACTTGTTGAGAAATTTCATGCGGAAATAAAGTATGGAATTCTTTTTCATTCAAACTGTGGGACAAAACCATATTAATATTATGACATTCACAGCCCATCCTTGACATCTCTTTAAATGCAGCCTTCAGATCGCTCGCATTATCTGATACAACCATAATAGGGTGAAGCCGCAGTGCTGATTAAACAGTCCAACAGATCGTACTTGGCTCGCGAGCTCTAATTTGTTTGTGTCTAGCCTAGACAATAGTTGGTCAGTGTGTATGAATCATCAATGTAGTTCACCTTACCAACACCTGGGATTACATTATGTCATCTCGAGTGTAATGTCTCGAGCTCATGGTCACTTACTAATCTCTGGTGCTAATGGTCTATTTAAGTAACAAAGGATTAATGATTATAGGTTTCATCTCCATGGGGTTCCCGCTTAGTACAAAATCCGTCCCTGTGCAGCTCTCTAGTAGTAATACCATTTTGAAAGCAAATTATGAAAAGGAGGTGGGGAAAATGTATATAAAATAATCTTGGGTAGTTCATAGTCAATTTATTATTGCCTTGTCTTTGTCAGTCATTACCTTGTATCCTACATTTAAGTCACTGTTTAGAAAAAAAATAAAAAAAATAATTTGTTAAAATTTGAAGACATAAAAACATTCAGATGAATAATCAGGTGATATTTATGGATCTTTAGAGCAAAGTAAAAGTGCAATGTCAGTGTTTTTAATTAGCCATTAATCAATGCTTACCTGGTAACCTTTGTATAGCTTTCTCGACCAATCATCTGATTCTGCTTGATTTTTAGAGTCATTGTAAATGAGCACCAGTTAACTAATAGTGTAATGGTTAATGCCACTGAATATAAATTGAACAGATGCACGATGACTATTTAAAAAAAATCATTCTGTGAAGATAAGCCATAAAATGCTCCATATCCTACTCTTGTTTCCAGTGTGTGTAAGGATGAGATGAAATCTCTTAGATCCTATAAAACGGTTTTTATGGTGCCCTTCTTTCATCCCCACCATAAATCTTTTGATTGAATTTAGTGGATATTTTAACAAATCATTATATTCATTGCAATGTTTTAGGTGTTTGCAGGCAAATAATTGGGATTATATCAAGGCTGGACAAGAATTTACAGCAATGAAGGTAGCTACTTATAATATGTATAGAGTATATGTATGTTGAATACAGTTATTTAAATTATGTAACAACAGTAGAAAATTGACAAATCTAAATCGCTCGCATTATCCGATACAACCATAATAGGGTGAAGCCGCAGGACTGATCAAACAGTCTAACGGATCGTACTTGGCTCGCGAGCTCTAATTTGACGGCGTCTAGCCTAGACAATAGTTGGTCCATGTGTATGAATCATCAATGTATTTCACCTGGGATTACATCATGTCGTCTCAAGGAGTGTAATGTCTTAAGCTCATGTTCACTTATCTAATCTCTAACCTTTTTGTGCCAGAAGAAAAATCCAGACATAAAAAAAGAACCTCCAGAATAATCTAAAAATATAGCCAATCGTAATGCCCATCTTTGAATGATCTGAATCACCTATGGTGTTGTGTAGTCTTTATCTGAAATTATCTGACTGGTCTTACAATTGATTAGAGGTATTTGTTAACACCAATTGATACCATGTATTGTCATTATAGAATTTGGGATGATTTTATAGTAAGATTGCATACAATAAGCATGGAGCTAGCTAGACCAGTTGAGAGAAAGAAGTAGCGTGTAGGCAGTAGAGTAATCATGGTACAAGTTGAGACTAATTCAAGCCATTCTATTTACTATCACAGGTTCCTTGATACCCTGCAATATACCTTTTACACTGGACCTTTTACACAAATAATCAAAATTTTATATTTAACAAAATAGCATTTCCTTATACATGTATAACTAGATGGCTAAAAACTATCTAGATCTAGACATAAGTTGGCAGCCCTGATCTAAATTGAAATGTTTATAAAATAAAGAGAGACTACTGATGTCAACTAATGTTTTCTTTTTCTTTTATAGACTCAAGGCAAGATTCCTCCTGAAGCATTTATTTAATACTGAATTATCCTGTTATTGTATTTTTTAAATGTGTTTTGGATTCTCTGTTAAAGTACTGTGCAGCCCAAAAAAGTTGTACATGTAACTTAAAATATTTTATCAAAATCCCTGATTTTAGTAAATTGCATTCAAATGAATAAAGTTCAAATGTTATTTAGAGAGTGAAAGTGTGAAACATTGTTGACAGTTTAATTTTATGTTTGCTATTATTTAATTAATATGAATTTTTTTTTTTGTTAAAAGTGACAGAGTCAATTCAGTTATAATTTTTTATAGTCCAAGTTTCATTTGTTAAAGATGGCTGCTTGAATCATTTTTTTGTTCATGTTTTTGGTTCTAAAAGCCATTAATTTAATTATTCAGTTTAAAAGTTTTTTTTCTGTAGTATGTAATAAAACTATATTTTGGCTCCATGAATGCATTAAGTGATGTGGGCCGTAACAATGTCTCACAAATTGTTTCACAGTTTGGCTGATTTTATGTTGTTTTTTTTTTACTTATGGCCAGATGTACAGGAAAATCATGTTTTTATTTATTTTAAAATGATTCCATTGTGTTTGATAATTGCACTATTATCAACTGAATTGTAAGAAAGTTTGCTAAAACAGATTTTGAGATGTAAATAAATATTATATGTTTTTTAATCTTGTTATTTTGTTATAGCTAATTTTATATCACACCTATGAACACATGTGCTGCTGATTAATCACCAATAATATGTTGAAAATTATGCAATTAAAATTTTTCCAGCAAACCGTAAAGTCATTAATTTAACCCAAATGCTTTTACTTACCAAATTCTATAAACAGAAATTTGTAAGAAGCAGCATTTTATTTTTGGTCTTTGTATAGTATATATGATTCAACAAAGATTGGTTACTTTTGAGTAGTTTAAATACACAGCTGGAACTGGAAGCAATAGGGAATGATTTAGTTCATCATCACTGATCAAAACAACCACGAAAGAAAACATGCAAGAACTGTCTTGTTAACTCAAAATTATAGCAGCTGTGTGACATAGTAATTTCTTTGTTTCATTTTCTGACCCTGAAAATAACAATTAATATGAATGGAAGCCTATTAGCGAGTGTTTCAATATTTTAAAATTAAATTAGTTTATTTGACTAGTTTATTTACAAAGTTGAAATTCTATAATGAACTGCAGTATAGTCAAAGTGGTTGTCACACAATAACAATTGTAATATTATTTAACTTTCAGATCATAAAAAAAGCCATGCAAGATTTAAAAAAAAACATTGTTTGATAACAAAATATAAGCAGAATTATGTTCAAAACAGCTTTTATTCTTGGTGCAATGCCTGGTGTAAGAATGTGACATGAAAATTTCAAATTGTATAAATCATGTCTTTATATATCAACGAAAAGAGTATTGGGTGAGCTCTCCATTGATGTAAAAAACTATTCAGTCAGTCATTTCTAAAAAAAAGTTACAAAGAAAAGGAGGAATAATGTGTCAAATATTTATTGTTTTGACTATTTTAAAAGGAATACAAATAAATTTAATCAATTTAGTACCAATTAAAATTTTATCTAAAAAGCTTTAGAAATACACTACATGTATTTATGACAAAATATTCAGTATTATTGCAATTATCACCGCCATGTTCGACTCAAAACATTCCACCAGCTTTCATTACGATAACAATTTTCTCATTCTAGAAACGACTCCTATGAGCTTTGTATTTTGTCATCACTTTTTTTTCTAAAGTCTGCTAAGGCCCTAGTTAATTTCTAGTGGACTAGTTATTCTAATGTGTCAATTACAAAGCGCTGTAGTCTATGTAAAACTATTTATACGATCAACTGATGGCGGCCTATAAAGCTTATATTATACGCTATATCGAAATTAAGCCAGGGTAAAAATTGTATTTTTACATAAGACGTCATGCCGCCTCCAGTAATTCAACCTCCTTGGTTTGTGCCTCCCGGGTCGGATTTTAAAACTTTGTAAAAGTATCCGGTGTTATTTTGTAAAAGTATCCGGTGTTATTTTTGCAATTTTTTTCAAAGCTAAGTATGAAGCTTTTTTTTTTCGTGTTTTTTTGTTTAACATACAAACAACTTAGTTAATTCACCATTCAAATACAGGGTGTCCTTAAACTGTACAACCCAGTTGCGACCTTCATCATCATCATGCCATATACCGATGTGGTCGTAGGGGTAACGCATGGATCCAACAAAAGACATATATCTCCATATTTGGCTATCATGAGCGACTGTCTTTAATTCATTCTTTAGGAAGATGTTGAACAGAACGGGCCGGAGAAGGCAGCCTTGACGGACTCCAATTGACATCCTGTAGAAGTCCTCAATAAATCCATTGAATTAGACAGCACGCTTGACAGTAGACTGCTTCGATCACTTGTACCAGCCCCTCTTCAATGTTTTAACTTCTCATAACTTGCCAGAGTCTCTCACGCCATACTCGATCAATGGCTTTTTCAAGGCTATGAAGTGTTGAAGTTCGCGTTGGTGCTGTATGTGTTTTTCAATGAGCAAACGACATTTGAAGATCTGCTCGATTGTGCCTCTGCCTGGTCTGGAATCTACCTGTTCTTCTGCCAGTAGTTCTTCAGCTACATACCACTGACACTTCTTTTCTAGGGATTTATTTTTATCGAATTTTGCACTTCACATAAAAAAGGAAATAATTTTCTGCAGCAGTATTACCCACAAAATATTAGAAAATACAAATTTATGCAACACTACTTCAAAACAGAAAAATGACTATTGATTGGTGTGAAGGTTGTTAGGTGTCTTGATGTTATGGGGGTCTGACTGCAGTTGCAGTCAGACTGAACCTGGAGACATTACTGTGGTAGCGTGTCACTTAATTTTCACACACAAACACTAGTTCAATCAATGCACAATTCAATGTTGCTGATTCATTATTTTATTATCGTACGTAGACATTAACAATATCATAAAACTTTATACGAAGGTATATGACATAGGCACATCTTAGAAGTATCTAATAAACTATCACTTGCTAGTCTAAATCAAATTAATAACTTCTTCAAAGTTGAATAAAATATCTGTCCTACACGTATAGGAACTAAAATGTAACTAAATCTACAAAGTACATCTTATATGTTCATGAACTAGAAAGCAACTAACTCAATCTACCAAGCTTGTCTCTAAGCAACTTAATATATGACGTCAACTAGAAAAAACTACGTCACATAGTAACATAAAAATTAACACTCTCTTGAGCTACTAGAAAAGTGTGATCAACACACATGCACAAACCAAAATTAATTAATGAATACTTAAATCAACTTTAACTCCTTGACAATTGGGTTAGAAAAAATAAATACATGCCAATTGATAAATTTCCTTCATCTTAGACCCACCATAGGCAAACTACGGCCTGCTGGCTAAGTCTGGCCTGTCCAATAGTTAAATCCGGAATACGGTCTGCCACTCGTTTCAGAATAAAGCACAGCACAAGCCTTTCGTGTTATGATGTTTACCTTTAACTTTAAATATTGTCAACATTCCATGCATCTGCTCACCCCTAAATTAGACATCCATTTTCAAAAAAGTAAAAAAAAAAAATTAATTAAGGTGATACTGTTATTGTTGCGTGAAACCACTTGGCTCAAAGTTAAATATAGAACTCAGTGTATGAAACCCGTTCGTTCTGCGAGGCAAGAAAACGGTAGCGGCTGATTTCGTTGTGCGGAACCAGTGCAGGATTTACGTATACGCTACCATAGATATATAAGACACAAGATATAGCTTAGGGTCCCCACTTTCTTGGAGCCAGCCCCGTAGCGTGAAAATTCTACAGGAGGGGCCAGGCATTCTATTGCAGGGGCCATGCAATAGCAGGGGGGGCAGGTAATACATTTTACTAAGTAGAACAAATAAGGAGGGGGCCAGACAAAACGTAGGGGGCCGGCCCCCTGGCCCCCTCCGCACGCTAAGGGCCTGCTTGGAGCCCCCCCCCAAAAAAAAAATTGTCACAGTGACCGATTGTCATCGATGCTTAAATATTTGGCACTGACATATAATATCTGGACTTATAAAGGGCCCCGTTTCTCAAATAGCTTAAAGCCTTATTAAGTCTGAATCCGACCCTGTGCTTAACGATGGCTAGGCCTATGTACAATCTGTGGGCCTATTCAGGGCCGTTTTAAGGTCATCGTAGGCCCTATGCACTTTTAAAGTCGAAGGCCCTCCCCGACTTCATCTCTATACCTATAAGAGGCATTTGCTGTCTGTCTGTTTGTCTGTTCCCTTATAACTCGAGATGCAGACAAACAAATAACGTGAAATTTGTTACACATACACATAATTACATGGGGAAGGTTATAGGACAGGTTTCGTTTCATATCGATGGGTAGTTTAATTGTAATTATTTTTTTTTATTTTAGTATTTTACTATATTAAAGTAATCTCGACGGCGCCATAAATAAAATTCCTCTGTGACGTCATTTCCCGATTCGAATAAAACTTGCGCGCTGGTGCTGTATTGTGCCTTTGTGATGCAAAGAATTGTTGTTGTTTTTTCATGCTCCCTGATTTGTACAGTTTGAGGAAGATAAAGGAATGAAGAAGGATTTTAGAAGAAGTGTGAAGCCATAATAATAAGTATATATATATGTATATATATATATATAGAGAGAGAGAGAGAGAGAGAGAGAGAAAGAGAGAGAGAGGGAGAGGGAGGGAGAGAGATAAAGAGAGAGAGAGGGGCAGGAGGGTAGGAGGGAGGGAGGAGAGAGAGAGGAGGGAGGGGGATGGACAGGGTGGAGAAAAGGAGGGAGAGAGAGGGAGATGGGGGGAGAGGGAGTAGGGGGAGAGAGAGAAAGGAAGGGAGGGAGAGAGAGAGGGGAGGGAGGGAGAAAGAGAGGGAGGGAGAGAGATAAAGAGTGAGGGGGCAGGGAGGGAGAGGGAATGAGGGAGGGAGGAAGGGGGAGAGAGGAGGAGGGAGAGAGAGGTGGAAAGGGGAGGGAGGGAGAAAGGAGGGGGAGAGGGGTTAGGGAGGGAGGGAAGGAGAGAGGGAGGATGGACGTTGAGAGAGAAGGAGGGGGAGAGGGAGATGGGAGAGAGGGAGAGGGAGGGAGGGAAAGGGAGAGAGGGGAGGGAGGGAGGGAGAGAGAGAGGAAGGGAGAGAGGGGGTAGGGAGAAAACAGAAGGTAAACAGAAAACCTTATTTGCAACTAGTTTTTAATATTTTTCAAGAATGCACCGGCATTTCTTTGCGATTTGAAATCTAAATAAACTTTCTGCATTGTTAACTATTCCATGCAGACTCTATGCAGTGATGAGGTAGTAATTCCAGTGTTACATCATGCTCTTCGCATTCGTTGTTTATCGTTAATCGTGTGCTTCTTGTTTCGTACAAAATTTTAAAAAGTAACGATAGTACTTTTAAACAACCATGTCTGATGGATACAGGAGGAAACACGAGAGTGGATTTCAGAAGCGGAAAAGGAGGAAAAAGAAAAAGCATTGAAAATATTCGGGGTTCGTTGCTGCAATTTATGACACTGATTGCATTACTGGTAAAACTAGTAATACTGGTGATAATGACACAATGTACACCAACAATCCCACAATGCCAGAAAAAATGTTGCCGGATTGTGCTGAAAAAAGTGAAACAACCGAAACAAGTGTTACAAAGGAAAAGGTATCTGCAAATTCTGTTAAGGGTCATGCTGAAGCTGTTGTGTTTGATTTGCCTACAGACAGACTGCATATTAGGAGATGCCAATTTGAAGCATGAGCTACATGACAAAGAATACAGTTATTCAAGTGATCCAGCTGATTGGGAGATAACTGCACATCACAGAAGTTATTATGCTGAACATCTTCCTTCACAAAATTTGGAGTCAGATTTTACTTTAAAGGGTAGACAATTTGGTGACAAGATCTGATATGTACGCAAAAATATTTTGCTAGAACGTTAACAAATGGGGAAATTGTCACGCGAGACTCGCTTCTCTATTCTCCTTCAACGGGTAAAGTGTTTTATTATGTTTTCTTATGTGTGCAAGCTGTTTGACTACAAGACCGTTTCGAGATAGCGTTAATGTGTGATTTGTAAAGATTTGGTCAACAAAGGTAATACAAAAGAGCTCTCACAAACGGACTATAAAGAATGTACACAACCATGGGCCTCGCTAGGAATTTTTCCAGAGGGGGGCAAAAAAATACTTTTTTTTTAAACTGACAATGCCATACAGGTTTATTTCTCAATTAAATCCAAGTTAAGTATAACAATATTTATTTATATTGACATAAATAAATGTATTTGAAAATTCAAATATTTTGGTTACAAGCATGTTCCAATTTTAATTTTTAGATCATTTTCGAAAAAAAAATGCTCAATTGTCCCCGTTTTGTCTGTCTGTCTGTCATCACCCTAGATCTCAACAACGATAAGTCCTAGACCCAAAATGTATATATCATTTTGTAGGTCTTGCCCTGCCATGTGTGCACCAAAAGTCCATTTGGCGATCTGACCTCTGAGGGCCGAATTAAAGGGCTCATTAAGTACCGTTTTTTACTATATAAGCTATATTAACAAAATGGGTGTGCAAAGGGGCGTAATCATTATTTATTTTTGTAACAGTTATTCAACATGACTTACTTCCCTTTCTATTTATACATGAAAATGCTCTGAAACGTCCTGTTTTTACAGGCTTAATTTTTGCTTGTTTTTTTTTTAATTTGGCCTTCTGTAGCTTGATTTGTCCTTCGAAAATGTTTTTGGCATTCAGGTTTTTTTTTTTTAATCTGGCAACTCTTGTTAGTTTATAATCGTCCTTAATTGGATATTGGAAGGTTTGTCTTAATATACGACCTTTCAAATGAGTTGAAATTGCTGCTGATCATTGATTGTTGGACCCCTGATAAAAATTATGATTTTTAGACCTGACAGTGGTGGAAACAGAGGCTTTAGATATGCTTGGTTATCAGACTATTTATCGTGGGTTGTATACTCGCAAATGTTAAAAGGTGCCTTTTGCAAATTTTGCGTGTCGTTTCCACAAAAAATAATTCCAGGAGTTCAGGGAGCCTTTGTCATCAAACCATGCACAAAATTTAAAGAAGCACATGGCACAAAGGCTCTTATTAATGATGCAAGCTATTTTGTTGCATTATTGGCAGCCAAAGCAGTTTCTTTAGATGAGTTGTTGAACTTATCATTTAAAAGACAAATTCAAGAAAATTGCAACAAACTGGGTCAAACCATTTCTACAATCCTTTTTTGCGGCATGTATGATTTGGCACATCGTGGAAAAGAATCACATTCTGGTAATTTTTACACCTGTTAGAGTTTCGTGTTGAATATGGAGATGAAGTTTTAGGTAATCATTTGTCAATTGGTTCTTGTAGTGCTAAATATATCTCGGCAACTACACAAAACACTATGATCGAAATGTGTGGGTCTCTCTTGTGTGAAGACATTGTTCGTGAAGCAAATAATTCAGTTGCAATTTCTATACTTGCCGACTAGACAACATAATTTCAGGCATTGAGCAGATGTCACTTGGTGTTAGATTTGTCTGAGAAATTAATCAGCGAAGAAAACTAATTCCTAATGTTCCTTTGCTATGTGAAACTAGATGAACACATAAATTTTAAAGCTTGCGGAATTTCGCTGAAAATGTGACAGAAATTGTTAAACAACTGGAATATTTAGAACAATCTGGAAAAAAAGAAAACAAGTTGCACATCGGTTACTTTGTGCTTAAGAGGTTAGAGTTGGGGTACATTTGTTGTTTGATTAGTTACGAAAATATTCATCAAACCTAGAAGCTGTGACCCAAATATTACAGTCAGTGCATTTAGATTTACTGGCAGTACAAAAATATATTGAAGAATTGTTGACTACATTGGCTGTTGATCGACAGAATTGTGATGAGAGGTATACGGAAATTTAGTTACAAAAGGTGTTGTAGATGACACAGGTGTCGATATTCAACCTCCACGACAAGCTGGAAGACAAATGAACAGGAAAAATGCAAAAGTTGATTTGCCTAAGGATTATTTTAGAATAACTGTTTTTACACCCTACCTTGATTCTATTAACTGGAAACTGGTTTTTGTGTAGAAAATAAACCAGCATTTTCCCTTTTAGTTTTGCAACCCTTTTTGATGACAAAACTAGAAAGACTCGCATTTATGGATCAAGCAGGGGCTATCATTGAATATTACTCATTTGACAATTTAATCGAGGAGATTGAAACCTTGTATGATATATGGAAATGTAAAACTAGTAAAGGGGAAAAACAATGACTCTTTGTGAGGTTTTAGATAAAACCAATTTTTCCCCCACGAATGAAATGGCTTTTTTGACATCATTGACTTTCCCAGTAAGAGCATGCACAATCGAGAAGTCATTTAGCACTCTACGACCAGTAAAAACGTGGTTACGCTTAACAACTGGTGCTGATCATTTATCTGGTCTTTTTATGATGAGTATCCGCAGAAAAAGAATATCTCAAAACAAGGACAAAATTAAAGGAAATGTTATCAATCGATTTGGACAAACACCAAAGCGTTTACAATGTTTGTTCCAGAGTAAATAGTTTAAAATTACAATATTATTGCTGTATCAGTGCAATTTATAATTTTATTTTCTTAGTATAGTAACTGTTTGATACTGAAACCATTCTTTTGTAAATTACAATAATGTAATAAGTTATACTTGCGGATATAATTCTTTTTTATGTTTGATATATGAACATGTTCTTCAATGTAATAAACTTTCAGTGATTTTTTCCAAAATTTGGGGGGGGGGGGAACTAAACTTTCAGGAAATTAAAAAAAAATGTAGGGGGGCGAATGTCCCTTGCCCCCACTGGCGGCGGAGCAGGGGTGGGGCGGGGGGCAGCGAACCCCCCCCTAAAACTGTTAAGGGGTGGCGGCCCCCCCCCCCTTGAATTTTGGCTTGCCCCCCCTTAAAATATTTCGTTCCGCCGCCGGTGCCCCCCCCCCCGGAATACGCCCATGTTCACAACGCAAACAACAGTGACACCGATTTCATGATGAAGTTGTTGATGATAATGATCCGGGTTTAGGTATGAGTCCTAGTGAAAAATTCCGTACTCAGTCTATTTATGTTATCATAGATAGACTTATTACTGAGATGGGAAAACGGCGAGCAGCCTACACAACACTACATGAAAGGTTCAACTTTCTTCTGTACAGATCTCTGTCAACTGATAAACAATTTCGAAAGCCTAGTCACTAATTGAGATTTACCCATCATATCTGGACGAGGCATTTACTAATGAATTTCTTTTGTTCTCAAGGATGTTTGTTGACAAGAAAACTGTGGCTGAAATGCTCACATCACAGCTACAGAATAGGTTGGTGACAAGAATTCTTAATGTAAATATTGCATTCCGGATCTATGTATCAATTTTTGGAACAAGTGCTGAAGGGGAACGTTCCTTTTCTAAACTCAAATTGATGAAAACGTATCTTTGGTCAACGATGGGACAAACACGACTATCCTCCCTGGCATTACTCTCAATTGAAAAGGATTTGTTGAGGGAAATGACATTTGATGACACAATTTGCTAAGACAAAGAGCCGAAAAGTTAACAAACTGTAATTTATAGATCTACAGCACTGCAGCTTGACTTGCTCAGGTGCTCATCTCACACGGTTATATATAATTACTTTAATACAAACATTAAATTTTACTGGCATTCTGAACTTGTTTTCACTTTATGTTCTGGCTTTCGTAGGCCCTTGAAAAGTTTGTAGGCCATAGGCACAGTGCCTACTGTGCCTTGCTGATAAAGCGGCCCTGGGCCTATTTGAGGCCACGTTAAATGTGGTATAACTGTATAGCCATTGACCAAGGGCCTTCATCTTAAGTCGGGCATTACAAACAAACTCAAATCACTGCAGAGTTCAGTGAACATATTTCATATGTATTATGTCAGGTATTTTATACAAATTTACTTTTTTTTTTTTTTACAAATTTTTATTTATCCGCCTTTTTAGTGGAGAAAGGAAGATATGGTTAAATAGTTTAAGAAGAATTAGTCTTTTTATTTTGAATTAATCTTTTTCTTTTTTTTTTTGGTTGTAAATAAGTGATTCAGTTTTCGTAGGCCAACATATTATCGATGAAAACTGCTCATTAGTCCCTATAACTAGTTTAAATTTATTGCGTGGAAAATGTAACATATCTTGTCCTAATTGTTTAGGCTATATCCAGTGCTCGATTTAAGAAAAAACCAGTGTCGGGGATGAAAAAAAAAATTCTCCAGAGCCGGGGATAAAAGTCTATGGTTATATTAGCTAAAGCAGAGCCGGGGAAGACAGTTCTCAGTGCCGGGGATATCTCCGGCATCCCCGGCGGTAAATCGAGCCCTGGCTATATCTGTTGCCTTTTGGCCGTATCGATAACTTCTCTATGTTAATGCTATATACTACAAAATACGAATAGCCAATTTCATAAGTAAAAAGTATGATTCGGTTTGTTGAATTTTAAACGAAAAGTATTTTATTCCACTTTGTTTACAACGCTGATTGCAGCACGAAAAATGTCTTCAGAAGTTGATACCTTGGTTGAAATGGGCTTCCCAGTCAATAGGGCGTAAGTAAAAGAGACATCATGTACTTATGATCAAGTACAATCTTATTATTTCAGTTCCATAATATAATGAACATTTGATTTTTTTTTACAGCGATACAAATAAGGCACTTGTTACGGGACCGACCGTTCGGTTTCCGTATTTTTTTTACCCGGGTACCAGCCGTAGATAATATTGCTCCACACCCTAACCCTATCCCTAACCCTAATCCTGAAACAAAAAATTCTGGAAAAAAAAATAAAATTTATATATGTCATGTTCCTTATACCCTAATATAATGGTCACGGTCGGTCCCGTAACAAGTGCGTACAAATAATTATAAAGTTATGACTTCACGGTAGACTTCACTCCCATTTATAAAAACGCAGTGGCTACGATTACATCAAGCGCCATTCTATTATTTCTCATTTTTTTTCGGGTACCGGCAATTATATTAGGGTTAGCATTAAGGTTAGGGTTAGGGTTAGGGACAGTATTAGGGTGTGGAGCAATATCAATTGACGTAACGCGGAAAAAAAAAATACGAATTACGTCTTGACATAAGCGTAGCCTGTCCCTTATAAAAACTAGTTATAATGCTTTTAGCCGATTTCACTTAGCATGTCATATATTTTCATCTATATACTCTTACATTGAGTTTTTGAAATTACTGACTTAAGTATCATTCATACATTTGTCTTGTTAGATAGATGCCTGGAGACCAAAGCCAAAGTGCAATGATTTAAAAAGTCTAATGATACTTTTTAGTTTTTACTATTATCTGAACTGTTTAAACTAGTTATTTATAGGCTTGCAGGGACTACAATACTACATAATTGAAGTTAACTCCAATTAATTCAATTCCATGATCATAGTTTCTGTTGAATATAGCTATTGAATACACCTGTAAGCATTCTCTGATCTGCTAGAAGCCATATTGGCGGCTATCCCTAGATTATTAGATACTGAACAGAGATTTCAAAAAGAGAGTTTACACTTTTACCTAATTAATTACTGTATTGTGATACAACTTTTGTGGGCCGATGTATTGGCACATCATTACTATAAGCCTGTTAAAAGGTTCTAAATTTCCTGTATAGAAACTCAGGATTCTTTTGAGGTGGAAGCAGCATTAGCTCATGAAAATCAGACCTAATTTTTTTGTTTACTCATTGTATTATCATATTTCATGTTTTCATAAGGACTGTGTGTATTATCATATTTCATGTTTTCATAAGGACTGCCATTTTTAGCGGATCATAGTTACTAACAAAAATCACCAGTGATTATCCTAGTTTTTTACCCAAAACAGAAAATAATTTTATTTAGGCCAAATGCATTACATTACATAATGTAATTATAGATTTTTTTATTTAATGTACTATGTTGGTTGAAAAATGTGAAATATATTGTCAAATATAATTCTTGATCCATAATTCTTTCCTTTACATTTTAAAATATTTCTTTTAAAGTATTTTTCCTAAGAATGTCATTTCTACTGTTCATTTACTTGCTGTATGTATGAATAACATTATTACCACAACGTTACATTTTTTGTTATATTTTACAACCAATTTTTTTGTCGAACAGGAATCACATCATTATTTTTTAAAACTTAACTTTAATTTAAGCTCCTTTCATACATAACCTTTGAATCTCTAGTGATGGTGAAAATTTTTTAAATAAGTTAAAATAGAACTTCCTTCTCTAAAATTTGAAGAATGGGGCCATTTTATTCATGGTGCTAGATAATAATATCTTTGTCCATAAAGAACAATAAAAATTATAAAAGTTAATTAGAAACAGGTGATATTATTAGTATTATTTCTGTAACTTGTAGACAGTGTGGTTACATGTCTGACTTGCATTGTGGGGATGCATCATAAAGCCTAAAACATCAACTTGTGAATTTTTACTTTAAAACCCCATTGCTTTGGGATTAACATTATTAACCCATTCCAAATGTAGTGTAGTGTGTAATTACTTAAAATGAAGTCACACTCTCATCATTAATCAGAATATCATTGATAGAGCTCCAACAGATAAGTAATACACTTAGAAGTTTTAAAGGTGGGAGCTTGAACTTTCAACTCTTTTTATGCTGTATGTTGTTGAGCTATAAGCCGGTGTTAGTCTCCTTACCATGTTTTGATGTTTCTTTTTTTGTTCTTTCTTTATTCCATGACAATATATTACCATAACAAGTATTAATAATTGGACAATGTGTCCGTGCTTTCCAATACATAGGCACAGAGCACTGGCTAAAACTGGCTACAAAGGTGTGCAACTTGCCATGGACTGGTTAGTATATTTTTTATAAATACGTTATTATAGTCATACTCATTAACATGTCAATGATGACAAAATATAGAAAATATATAGCATATATTTATTTATATTTATTGTAAGTTTTAACTTCTTATTTCAATAATGAGCATTTTCACCTATAGGGAGCTTAAGTACAGGGCGATCCCAACCTCTGGTTAAAAGAGTTGAAACAAATGTGTTGGTCAGTGAGGCCATTAAAAGGGGATTTGTGAAGAAAAAAAAAAGACATTTGCAAAATAACAGCTTATTCTTAACATACTTTTATTTTTAATATGAATTTTTAAAATTAACTATTAACTAAAAATAAAACAAAATGAGTCATATGTTGATATGGACAGTTCTTTGTTGAATTATAAGTTGATGTGGACAGTTCTTTGTTGAATTATAAGTTGATGTGGACAGTTCTTTGTTGAATTATAAGTTGATGTGGACAGTTCTTTGTTGAATTATAAGTTGATGTGGACAGTTCTTTGTTGAATTATAAGTTGATGTGGACAGTTCTTTGTTGAATTATAAGTTGATGTGGACAGTTCTTTGTTGAATTATAAGTTGATGTGGACAGTTCTTTGTTGAATTATAAGTTGATGTGGACAGTTCTTTGTTGAATTATAAGTTGATGTGGACAGTTCATTGTTGAATTATAAGTTGATGTGGACAGTTCTTTGTTGAATTATAAGTTGATGTGGACAGTTCTTTGTTGATTTTCTCCAACTGATGCTAGTTACTTCTATTTTTATCTTTTTGAACGCTTGTTTTTATTTCAAAGCAAATTTTGTTCTCATCTTCACCACTCGTTTTATGGTTTTTGTTTAGACTAAAACTTTTTTCTTTAAAACCTCACAAGTATGTCAAGAAACACCCATAATTATGTATGTAAACATACAGCAATTATAGCAGAAAAGTATGTGGTAATTCTGCTCCCTTTAGTAATTATTTATTTTATAAGCTAATTTTTAGTTGATCACACCGCTATATTCTGAACACATCTTTACAGGTTGCTAGCACATTCAGATGATCCTGACATTGATGAGCCTTTTGAAGAACCAAAAAGTTATACTTTGGGAAAAGGTAATAAAAGTAGCTCCAGTGGTGTTAAAATCTAGGTACATACCACAATTTGTTTCCTAGTATTAAGAATAATAATACTTTGTTCATTGCAGGAGATGAGACACCAGAGAATACAGTCACTAAAGAGGAAGTTCCATTACAGGCAAACTGTTTAAAATGTGAAGAGTACGAGTTGGAAAGCTAGCTTTACTTTTTGAATTGATACAAGCCAGTGGTTTTAATAAGCTGTTTGTTGATAAATAACAACAGCAGAAGCCATAAGTTTAGTCTCTTTTGTCATCTTAATCTCTTTGTTCAAATGTGACAGTAAAAGACATGTTTTTTCTTTCTGTATTTCATATAAAATTAAAAATTGAAATTTGAAGATGTGGGAAACTTTTAAAAAGTGAAATGGATGCACAGGCTCATGCTGCTCGCACACAACATGCCAACTTTACAGAAAGTACAGATGAAATAAAACCACTAACAGAAGAGGAAAAGAAACAACAGTTGATTAAGTATGCTGTTGTGTGATAATTAATTTTTTTTATCAGTTGCATTCCATGAGTCATGAAACAGATGTCTCAGCCATTTACTTTTTGTTAATTTTATTGACATCACTTCTGTTTGTTATCATTTCTTCATTTTATAATTTATTGGATAAATTTTGACTTTTTTTTAACTTAATAATATAATGTCAGAGTAATTAACTCCTAAATTTTGAAAAGTCAAACCATCATAAGACAGGCTGTTATACGTCAGTGATATAATTCAGGTCTTTCTCATTTTATATATTGCCTTTTTTAAGGGCAATTTTTTTTTGCTTAACAAATTAACATTATTTAAAATTTTATTTAAAAAAAAATTAAAGTAAAAATTTAGTTATTGTTTTGTTTTAGTTTTTTTTTAAAAATAATTTTCACATGAAATATCAGATATCAAGAAAGATCCAAAGATTAGTCAGTAATAAAATTATTTTTTGCATTATTTATAAATTATGTCCCATACTATGACTGTATTACTTTATTAATGTTTTTCTCTTAGGTACTCTTAAAGGCTTTTCAAAAAAATTCCTTAGAAAGTGATGAATAACACTTAGGTTTAATTTTTTTCAATGCAATATACTCAACTTTCTGGTTCATCATATTTTATATACACAGCATGTGTGCTACTACCAGACACAGCAAAACCTTGGCAAATTATTTTCCTTATATCACTAAAAAGATTTAAAAAAAATAGGCTCTATACCATGAAAAGTTTTGAGTCAGGTAGTAATGTAATGGTTTTAAATGTAAGAAATATGATGATCTGGCTTGTTCATCATTTTATAAGAAATATTTAAATATTAACTCATTCATACGTGTAGATTTTTTCTTTGATCCTTTTGCATTTCTGAAGTGTATAAAATGATGACAGGATTTGGTGGAGTTCATAAAATAATGAAGCCATTTGGTTGTCTACAATTATATGAACTATAAAAGTATTAATTAAAATTATCTGAGTATTATTTTAGTGTGTTACCAAGTGTAGAAGGTTGTTGACAGCTGACCACTGGAACGTACAATCACAATTTGGTGACTAATGCATAGATTGAAGTTCGTGTGGTCAGTCTATTTTATTCTTGTTTTACTTGAGAAGCTTGAACAGTTTAGGAACTTACAAGAAACTATTGTGATTTGTGACATTCATATTTGGAATAGGATTATTTTTATTTTCTATTTATTTTACTGTGTCCTGAATGAGCTCATGTTTTGCTTGGCTGATCTTGTGTGGTTATACAAATAGATTCACAACATCAGCATTCAGTTGGATGATCTTGTGTGGTTATTCAAATAGATTCACAACATCAGCATTCAGTTGGATGATCTTGTGTGGTTATTCAAATAGATTCACAACATCAGCATTCAGTTGGATGATCTTGTGTGGTTTTACAAATAGATTCACAACATCAGCATTCAGTTGGATGATCTTGTGTGGTTCTTCAAATAGATTCACAACATCAGCATTCAGTTGGATGATCTTGTGTGGTTATACAAATAGATTCACAACATCAGCATTCAGTTGGATGATCTTGTGTGGTTTTACAAAAAGATTCACAACATCAGCATTCAGTTGGATGATCTTGTGTGGTTATTCAAATAGATTCACAACATCAGCATTCAGTTGGATGATCTTGTGTGGTTCTTCAAATAGATTCACAACATCAGCATTCAGTTGGATGATCTTGTGTGGTTATACAAATAGATTCACAACATCAGCATTCAGTTGGATGATCTTGTGTGGTTTTACAAAAAGATTCACAACATCAGCATTCAGTTGGATGATCTTGTGTGGTTATTCAAATAGATTCACAACATCAGCATTCAGTTGGATGATCTTGTGTGGTTATTCAAATAGATTCACAACATCAGCATTCAGTTGGATGATCTTGTGTGGTTATTCAAATAGATTCACAACATCAGCATTCAGTTGGATGATCTTGTGTGGTTCTTCAAATAGATTCACAACATCAGCATTCAGTTGGATGATCTTGTGTGGTTATACAAATAGATTCACAACATCAGCATTCAGTTGGATGATCTTGTGTGGTTCTTCAAATAGATTCACAACATCAGCATTCAGTATCCTTGTCACTTGTGATTATCAAGATTTAAATAGAACCTGTCCAACTTAGTATCCGTGTTTTCCACAGTATTTATTCTTCTAGATAGTTAAAATATTTTAATAGTAGATGTAACAGTAAAAAATTGACATTGTTCTAACTAGGTTACAAGAAAAGCTGAAACAAAAACGTTTGGAAAAAGAGGATATGGAAAAGAAAGAACAAATACAGCAAGAAAAACTGAGACGACATCAAGGACGTGATCTGTCATTAGCTAAACAGAAGTGAGTATTTGGTTAATATTGATGAAATATTTTAACAGCTTATTTTCTTTTTACTTCATATCAAGCACCATAAAATGCCTAATAAAGGAAGCCTGTAAGCTCTTAATTTTATATATAACTGCTGCAGATTGTGGCTTTAACCATCAGAAGGTAGTTTCTACGTGGCTCATATCTGTCCATTTTATCCTTTCCTTACTGTATGTTGCTCATGTCTGTCCATTTTATCCTTTCCTTACTGTATGTGGCTCATATCTGTCCATTTTATCCTTTCCTTACTGTATGTGGCTCACGTCTGTCCATTTTATCCTTTCCTTACTGTATGTGGCTCATGTCTGTCCATTTTATCCTTTCCTTATTGTATGTGGCTCATGTCTGTCCATTTTATCCTTTCCTTACTGTATGTGGCTCACATCTGTCCATTTTATCCTTTCCTTACTGTATGTGGCTCATGTCTGTCCATTTTATCCTTTCCTTACTGTATGTGGTTCACATCTGTCCATTTTATCCTTTCCTTACTGTATGTGGCTCACGTCTGTCCATTTTATTCTTTCCTTACTGTATGTGGCTCACATCTGTTCATTTTATCCTTTCCTTACTGTATGTGGTTCACATCTGACCATTTTATCCTTTCCTTACTATATGTGGCTCACATCTGTTCATTTCCTTGATATGACACTGTTGCAGTGACTGCCGGTGTGACATGACACTATGTAGCGACTGCTGGTTTGACATGACACTGTGTTAGATACCATTATCTACCCTAATACTCAAATGGTTTAAAAACATTTTTTAATAACTATTCATTACTAATTTTAAGCAAAACCTTAGTTCTCATACTACTCAGACCACCAAAAATTTGTTTCATTAACAATAATCATTGTATCTATGACAATATATATCAACACGCCAAGTCATTTTCTGCAGTTTTGTTGTAAACTTTAAGGCCATTGGGAAGAACTTTCGGAGTTATGATTAATAGCATGAATCCTGTTTACATTTTTATTTTTATAGATTGGAAGAGGCAGAAATGAAAAAACTGGCAGAAGAACGTCGAAGACAAAAAAATGAAGAAAAAATGGCAAGGTATATGTTTTTTTTATCACAGTCATTCTTTTTGTGTATATTATGTTATAAGTAATTTATTGTGTGTATATTATACATAATTCTTTTTGTGTATATTATGTTATAAGTAATTTATTGTGTGTATATTATATGTAATTCTTTTTGTGTATGTTATGTTATAAGTAATTTATTGTGTGTATATTATATGTAATTCTTTTTGTGTATGCTATAAGTAATTTTGTTTTTGTATGTTATAAGTAATTCTTTTTGTGCATGTTATAAGTAATACTGTTTTTGTATGTTATAAGTTATTGTGTTTAATTATATCATAAGTAATTCTTTTTGTATACATTACTAGTAATTTTGATTGTGTATGTTTCATAGAAAAAAAAATGTTAAGATGTACACCCCCCCCTCCCAGTTTACAATAGAAATGTTGACTTTAATTATTTCAGGCAAAGAGTGAAAGATCAGATAGAGAAAGATAAACTGGACCGAGCTGCTAAGGTAAAAACTTTTTATAATTCTTATTCATCATAAGTATGTGGATATACATTTTTTTATTTTAAAACCTTATTATGTTAAAATGTATTGAACAGTTGCTGAAGGAGAAAGAAGAATCTACCTCAGGCGTTTCAAGTAAATCATTAGTTGAATCAACATCAGATTCTTCAAAAGTCCAGACTCAGAAAGATTATCATGATTGTAAACTACAGGTAGAATTTTACATTCATTTTTTATCTATTTCATTTTAAACATTGCTAATTAATATTAGGCAAATAATCAGCTCAAAGTAAACAGTATTTTATATGTGATTGTTTTTTTTTGAGTTCAATGGCTTGATTGTATATCTGAGTAAGTTTTTTTATATCTCGTTTATTGACCTTTTTGTAAGTGACAGTTTTGAATTATTGGTTGGTCATGTGGGAATGGTTTCTGTACATTTCTAGATGATGGATGCCACATCCATTCAGCTCAAGTCCATCCATACCTTGTTAGTACAACAATGTCCTTTGAGAACAGAAAACTAAAGCTAGCTCTTAGCTTGGACTTCTTAGTGTTCATCTGATCAAAAAGAATTAATATCAAGTTTAATATTTTTAACTGTTTATGATTTTTAAATCTGTCAATCTGTTTGATCAATTCACTTAATTTAGCTCTAATTCACATCCTATTCATCAAGAGTCCTTTAAAAATTCTATTTTGAAAAATTTTTAAAGAATGAGATTCTTTGTTTGCTCAGCATATTTAAATTTTTTTTTTCTTGAGGTAAATGTTACATGGAACAATATTTCCATATACAATATAGCATTGTATAACAAATAATGTCAAATACATTATAGCATTGTAGGTTATATTTATGGTGCAAGAGAGGAAATAATAGAGTTGAATAAGGTGAAGATTGTTTGTATTTAGTTGTTGATCTGAACTCTGGAGAGCTGCATGTTCTAATTATACATTGAAATGTTATTATTTAAGGAGTGAATAAAAGCCCACATGTTTATTTACAAGTATTAAAGGTCATGATGACACTAATTGTTTAGTACATGTATTCACTTTTTTCAGTTTCATAACTCATTCCCATTTGAGAATAAAAAACGAGAATAGTTATAGAACATCTATTAATATCTAATGAATTAGTGAATTACTTCTATGTGAATGTTAACTTTGGGTATAATTAATGAATGGTTAGGTTTGGTAGTTATGAAAAATATGTAATAAAAATATCAGCTTTATACAGTATATAGATTTTTTTAAAAGCTCAAAGATTGCATTTTTTTCAATACTTTTTATTATGTTCTATTTTATGACAATGTTTGTCTATTATGCCTTTAAATTAACTAAGAGAATTTATTAGTGCTAGTTTTTAGCATGATAGATAATTAATATATGTAATGTTTTTAAAGGTTTATGTTTTTAATTTGAAATAATGGGAGTCGTGGATGAAGCTAAACAAGGAAAACTGCTTCAAAGCATCTGTAATGAATTTAGGGTTTTGTGTTGTAAATTTTTATTTTTTTAACTTAAAATTATTGGATTACATGTAGAAAATGGAGAAAAACTGCTTGAAAACATTCCACTTTACCAAAAAATGTTGCATATAGCAAAAATGGTGACATTTATTTTACTTCTTCAATACTTTTAGTTTATTCTGGCATGACTACTGACTGTTTTAGGAGGCCTTTTGACTTGTATTTAAAAATGTCATTCATCTATTTGAAGTAATGGATATATTCATGAAAGAATTAAGCTTTTGTTTTTTTGAAAAATAGAGTAGCCAGACTAATCTTTATTACTCTAAGTGCAGGTTGGTGATACAAAGAATATTAATCAATTTACTTTTCAGAAAAAGTTTAAAATTTTTAAGAAAAACAGATTCATGGTGTTTTCTTTTCTTTTGAAGAAATTGTAAATTAAGAGTACTGATAAATATAACTTGTAGTAAATTAAGTTCATCATTAACAGTACACACTAAACCAGTGGTGCAACCTGGGGGGGGGGGCTCAAGCCAAATCGGAGTCTTTCTTTTGTATCATCAATACATATTTAAAGTTACAAAAAAGACTCAGACTCATAATAATAATAAATGTGAGCCCCCCACCCCCCCCAGCATTTTTCGCTGGTTGCGCGACTGGACTAAACATAGACAAATAAAATGATACTAAAATATTTGTGCACATGTTAATTCTAAATGAAAGTTACTTCTCTTTTAAAACAATGTATAGCCAACCTTTCTGTTTTTGATTTGAACTGTGAGGGTGTCATTTGTTTCACAGATTAGACTTCCAAATGGTCAGGCCTTAACGCAAACATTTGGAGCTAAAGAATCATTGAGTGCTGTCAAATTGTATGTTGAAATGAATAGAACTGATGCAACTGGTCCCTTTTCATTAATGACTTCATTTCCTAGAAAGGTTTTTAGTTCAGAAGACATGGAGAAACCTTTGGATGTGTTAGGTAAGAATTTTTCATTCTATTAAATTTTCTACATTGGAGTTCTATGATGTATACTGTATAGTATCAAAATGAATTTATGAAGCAATTAGAATATAGTAAATCCCAGTAAATCCAATATATGTACTGTGAGCCACAATTAGAAACTTGTAAATCACAGTAAATCCAATATATGTACTGTGAGCCACAATTAGAAACTTGTAAATCCCAGTAAATCCAATATATGTACTGTGAGCCACAATTAGAAACTTGTAAATCCCAGTAAATCCAATATATGTACTGTGAGCCACAATTAGAAACTTGTAAATCCCAGTAAATCCAATATATGTACTGTGAGCAACTATTAGAAACTTGTAAATCACGGTAAATCCAATATGTGTACTGTGAGCCACAATTTAGAAACTTGTAAATCACTGTAAATCCAATATATGTACTGTGAGCCACAATTAGAAACTTGTAAATCACAGTAAATCCAATATATGCACTGTGAGCCACAATTAGAAAATAGTAAATCCCAGTAAATGAGCCACAAATTTAGTGTTTGCTAGATGGTCAGTTTAGTCAGTGTGCTGATGTTTGTTTGTATAGCTGATGTTTGTTAATATCTATTATTTGAAGTGTGTTTGTTAATGTCTATATAGCTGATGTCTGTTGATATCTATTATTTGAAGTGTGTTTGTTAATGTCTATATAGCTGATGTCTGTTGATATCTATTATTTGAAGTGTGTTTGTTAATGTCTATATAGCTGATGTCTGTTGATATCTATATGTTGGTATCTGTATGTTCTGATCTGTTAGTTAAAGCCTGTTTATTAATGTCTGTTGATATCTGTATGTTGGTATCTGTATGTTCTGATCTGTTAGTTAAACCTGTTTGTTAATGTCTATATAGCTGATGTCTGTTGATATCTATTATTTGAAGTGTGTTTGTTAATGTCTATATAGCTGATGTCTGTTGATATCTATTATTTGAAGTGTGTTTGTTAATGTCTATATAGCTGATGTCTGTTGATATCTATATGTTGGTATCTGTATGTTCTGATCTGTTAGTTAAAGCCTGTTTGTTAATGTCTGTTGATATCTGTATGTTGGTATCTGTATGTTCTGATCTGTTAGTTAAACCTGTTTGTTAATGTCTGTATAGCTGATGTCTGTTGATATCTGTATGTTGGTATCTGTATGTTCTGATCTGTTAGTTAAACCTGTTTGTTAATGTCTGTATAGCTGATGTCTGTTGATATCTGTATGTTGGTATCTGTATGTTCTGATCTGTTAGTTAAACCTGTTTGTTAATGTCTGTATAGCTGATGTCTGTTGATATCTGTATGTTGGTATCTGTATGTTCTGATCTGTTAGTTAAAGCCTGTTTGTTAATGTCTGTTATAGTAATAGTTATAGAACATCCATTAATATCTATTGAATTTGTGAATAAATTAGTTTTAATACTTTTACGTGAATGGTAATTTAGTGTTAAAATAATGAACGACTATAATTGTGAATTATTTCTTTAAAATCGCTGTTAATGTTTTACATCTTTATAGAAAAAATAAGTTGTTTATGGTTACTTTGTTTAAATACAAATACATGATTACGCTGAAATAAGTATTCCCTTACAATGTTTACAGACCATCAGGCCAGATTTAATGGAATTAGTATTATTCTATAGTCACAGCTATTTTATGGAATTATGTGGCTAGCACAAAGCCCACCTGCTTTTACTTTACCCAAAAAAATGTCTTTGATCAGACTTGAGAAAGTTGCACTACTATGACTTAACCCAAGACAATCCAGTTGGCAGTCAAATGCTCACACTGCCTTCATGTCCTTACAGAAATATTTATTTATATTATGATTTTTTTTTTTTGGACTTAGTACAAAAATCAAATATAAATATTAATTATTATTGATCTTTTAATGACCAGATAAATACAACAATGACAATTTATATAATTTTCTTTTCACTTTGAACAGGTTTAGTCCCTTCCGCTGTATTAATGGTGACCAAGCAACAGTGATGAGAAACTAGATACGTGTCTGTAATTGAGAGGAAGAGTACTTTATTTGAATATTGCATCATAACATGGAGCCTATCTTATTATATATGATATAAGTCTAGCTTATTATATATGATATAAGTCTAGCTTATTATATATGATATAAGTCTAGCTTATTATATATGATATAAGTCTAGCTTATTATATATGATATAAGTCTAGCTTATTATATATGATATAAGTCTAGCTTATTATATATGATATAAGTCTAGCTTATTATATATGATATAGGTTGATACAAAAAAGATCAAGTGCATTTTTTTCTAAATGCTAATAGGTTAAAGGAATGATATGATGTTTAGAATTATGAAAATGTAGAAAATGTATTTTGTCAGTAGTGGTAATTTAAATACATTTGTTTGTATTTGTCCTATTTAAAATATTGCTTTTTTAAAAAAAATTATCTTTAAAGTCTGATTAGATAAATTATTTTATGTTCAATTTGTTACATTTTGAGGAATTTTCATAAAATCTTCTGGTGAAAGTACATGTAAATGCTTATTTATTTTGTGATATTATTGATTTAAATTTGCTAAATGTAAACAAACAGCATTTATTGGGAAGTATTGCATAAACTTTGATGATAATACATTCATTCTGTATAGGAGTAAGGTATTTATTAGATACTGTATTAAAGTTCCCTAATCCCTAACGGGCCGTCAGGGCAGATGAAGTGTAGAAATTCATCTTTTTCTATAACCTCATCTTATGTACAGGTTGTGTGGTTGGCACATCTTATGTACAGGTTGTGTGGTTAGCACAACGCCCAGCCGCCTTTACTTCCCCAACTTAGGTCAGGTACCCCTCTAAAGCTGGGTGGACTTTTGGGACAACTTAGCACCAAATTTCATCCGCAAAAAATTCCACGGTTCTCACTGAGGATCGAACCCTGGACTCTCAAGTCAACAGTCAAGTATCTACACCACTCAGCCCACCATCCCACATTGGATACTATAGACATATCTGAATACAGATTGATCCTATTCTTAGATCTAAGCATAGATTGATCCCAGTGCAATACTTCTGTCAGCTGATCTGGGCCTCTGACAATCTCCACCTTCTGAGACTTCACCCACCAATCATTTTAAAACAGTCATTATTGGGTGATTTGGGATAAAAAGATATTAATTATGTTACAGCTCTTTATAGGGTACAAAAGGCTAAATACGGCTCTCAATGACCTCATCTATGGCCACCCCGACTGTATAGATATCTTAGCATCTCATTAATACACAAATCTAAGCATTTATTTGATATAGTACACAAGTCTAAGCAGTTATTGAACTCATACACAAATCTAAGAATTCATTGATCTGGTCCACAATTCTAAGCATTTATTGATAAAAATTGACAAATCTAATCATAGATTAATCCTAAGCACAAATCTAAGTAGAACACAGGTGATCATATAAAGCCAGTTGGTAGCCAAATCAATTCCAGGTTAATTTATTCACAGAAAAAAAAACTACAATTGTTTATGAACTATTTATTGTTATAGAAGTAGTATTGTCATAGAAGTACTATTGTCATAGAAGTACTATTGTCATAGAAGTACTATTGTAAATGAAATATTTCTAATCTGAGCCCCTGGCACCCACCTTTACATCCGCATATCGCCGTGAGAGTTCACTGATCTAGATATACAGTAGCATCACGTAGACCCCACGAATGGACATTAGTGGTATGACTACAATATAACCCTATATCCAAATATAATATTTGGTGGAGCTTTGTATCACAAATAAAGAAAATATGGTCAATTTTTGTTGTGCCTAAAAAAGTTCACCCTCCAATCTACACGAATATTTTAGAATGTACAAATTATCAAATATTTCTATAAAGGTTTCACCATTACAAATAAAAGTGACATAAGTATAATATTGATAATTGTTACAATTTAATTTTAAATTTAATGTTAAATTTTTCAATGGACTTGCAAGTGGAAGTAAATCTTGTATCACTTTAATTGCACGCTCTGCACAGAAATTAGAAGGCTTCGTTGGTATAGAAGTTGGATCTGCGGACCATAATCTCTTTAATGACTTCAAAGTCTTTGCATGCTGCTTACAATCTTATGATAATTATCAAAGTCAGTAGTATTGAAACACTAGGCAGTGAACCAGATGTCAGCCCACGTACCACTGATGAAATCACATGCTTCCATAGCTGTTTGCAGATACTCATCAGAACGAATGATGACAAACAATAAATTGACCTTGAGTTCCATCTCTCATTACTGATTTTTGGAAGTGATTGAAAATTTACTTTTTGTAAGCTTCCTCTAGTTTTTAAAATCCTGTAGCATTATGTTAAAGCCATGTCATCTCGCCAGCACTCTTGTTCTGATTTTGTTAGTGGTGTTCCAGCATTATCACATGATGTTTTGAGTTGTTCATACTTTACTGCTATTGTTGAAACAAACGAGTAGCTGATGTTTGGTGAAGTTGTTGATGTACTAAAATGATCATTCACGACATGTTTCAATATTGTATCTAGAATGTGGTGATATAATCCAGTGTATACAGCTTTTTCTAATCCAACATCTTGAAAATGTTTCTGTAACAGTGTGACTGCACCAATTCTTCTTCAAGTATTTGCTGCAGTGGTGTCAGAGACAATCATTTTTATTCATTTAGGAAAAGTGGAGAAGAGTAGTATGGCAGACTAGGGTTCTAAATGAGATGTAAAGCCAGAAAAAGACAGTTTTTTCCATTGAATATTGTCTCCCCTTTTGCATTTGCCAGCTGAATAACAGCGAGTCTGATCTCCCTTTTTTCATTTTTTTTTCGGAGTGGCTACGGTAACATCAAGACGGAGTTTGTATTTTTTTTCCGGGTTACATCAATAGATATTGCTCCACACCCTAACCCTATCCCTAACCCTACCCCTATCCCTAACCCTTTTCCTAACCCTAATATAATTGCTGGTACCCGAAAAAAAAAATGAGTACTCCCGCTAACCCTAATATAATGGCTTTATTTTGTATGGTCTTTCCATCAAATTGTTAACACCAGTGTTCTTTTTTAAAGTTTTCCTTGAAATTACTTTATAATTTTTCTCCTTCTTTCATTAGACTTTTTTGGACCTTCCTTGTACTCAATTTTGCTGCAGTCACTAAACGCACTGAAATATAAGTTTTTTGTCTATTAAACTTTAATGGTTTCTCATTATCTTCAATACACTACTACTAGTACACTGTTCTTTGCTCACAAAATCTTCTTTACTCACATAATCTTCTGTATCCGAGACACTTGATTCAACACTTTGTTCAGTAAAGCTTTCTGTGACTTGCACTTTCCCTTTAAGTAATTTCATTTTTCTTGGGTGAATCTTTAGTGAATCATCTTCAATAGCATACTTTTTCTTTTGTTGAAATCTGAGTGCAGAACCACTCTCCTTTCTCATCTCTTAATTAAACATCGCTGTGAAATCATAGTTTCCAGGACTTCGATTATGTCTTTCAAACTTCTTAACAACATTGTACGATCATGTCTTTTAAGCTTTTTACATCAGAAGCAATTGTTTCATACCTGTTCACGATTTGTAGTTCCATTGGAATTTTTCGCATTTGATCAAGACTGTCAACAGTCTTTGGTGATTTAATGCCTTTTCAGAAATACACTAGATTTGAAGTCCAAATTCTCTTGCTCGTCTCGGAAGCTGGAGCATTTTTGACAGAACTGCTCTGAGATAATCCAGAAATGACACAAATACTAATTATGCATATAATAGTTGCCAACTAAAATACTGACGGTGCATGGAACAACAAAGAACAAAATTACAGTTAAAATACTAAATGCGGGTATGACATACGATTTACTGGGCATGTGGAGGGTGACCTTTTTTAACAGTTGAGGGTTGTTATTCATATTTTTTGTTTAGATATGATAAATATCCACTTGTGACAGTATGGGGAATAAAAAATAATGAAAAAATTTTTTTTAGTGATATACCTGTTGGACATTGTACATATATTGAATTTGCAACATTTCAGAGAAGAGGATGTATGAAAAAATGAGGTCGGCAAATTGTTCCGTTCCAGACAAATACTAATAAAATAATCGCAAGCGTCAAGATCAAATCCACAAATTCTATTTGTTCAGATATTGCTGAGAATATCTCACCATCTTCTCGGTTAAATTTCTGTCTGAATCGTAATACATCAAAATTTAATCAGGACATAACATTGTTCATATGGCCAAACCACAGTAATTGGCATTATAGAATTCCCAGCCAGTATGGTAACAATTCGACTCTCCTGATGTATATTTGATATCTCTTGATTCCCAGCCAGTATGGTAACAATTCGACTCTCCTGATAGTATATTTGATATCTCTTGATTCCCAGCCAGTATGGGAACTATTCGACTCTCCTGATTGTATATTTGATATCTCTTGATTCCCAGCCAGAATGGGAACAATTCGACTCTCCTGATAGTATATTTGATATCTCTTGATTCCCAGTCAGTATGAGAACAATTCGACTTTCCTGATAGTATATTTGATATCTCTTGATTCCCAGTCAGTATGAGAACAATTCGACTTTCCTGATAGTATATTTGATATCTCTTGATTCCCAGCCAGTATGGGAACAATTCGATTCTCCTGATGTATATTTGATATCTCTTGATTCCCAGCAAGTATGGGAACAATTCGACTCTCCTGATTGTATATTTGATATCTCTGGATTCCCAGCAAGTATGGGAACAATTCGACTCTCCTGATGTATATTTGATAACTCTTGATTCCCAGCCTGTATGGGAGCAATTATACTCTCCTGGTTGTATATTTGATATCTCTTGAAAGGGACATTAAGTATCTGTAGTGGTCAAAATAATGTACCCCCCCCACTCCCCGATAGTAACTAGTTATGTTGCGGACTAACTATTCAAACTGTTTGAATTGTAGCAGATGTACGGTAGGGGCTCTAAAAAACATCATGTAATGGTACATTAGTTTGACCCTATCAAATTGTTCAAGTTTTCCTGTAGTTTAAATTCATATGTCAATAATCCAGAATATGAGAATTCCTCTTGTTATCAACGATCTTAATCTAGATTTACTAAGTGTAGGTACCACAAACTGATTTTTTAAAATGGGTTTACAGCTTTTTTCAACATGAATATTGCAAGAACTCGAGAATCTAAGATGGTGGACATCAAATTTATTACTATAGCTCAAGTAGTTTAAGAGATATAAATTTTTGAAAATGTGACTTTTTCATTTTTTCACAACACCTTCAAAAGTGCCATTTTTGCCAAGCGTTATCTGCAAAAGTATTTCCTGTACACCAAATCATTTACATTCAATACAAACACAAATATACATAGAATAAACTCAATTTTTTTCAAAGGTGTAAAATTATAATATCATTAAAATTTATAGCACTGAAAATGGGTTTTCATCATTTTTTAGAAAAAATAAAAAGGGAGATAAATTTTCAAAATTCGTGACATTTCAAAAAATCATAATAAAATTTGTAATCAACACACATAAGAACTAATTACATCAATCTGTAGGGTAACTTAAGCTCTATACATTCAATTAGTCATAATATCTTAATATTATTTATGATTAATATAATAAAGGTTAGAAATAGGTCGGGTAATAAAAAACTAAAAAATTTGTCATTTTCAAAAATTCACAAAAAAAGAACTGTTATGTATATATTCAACATTTATATATAAAAATGTAGGATATACATAGTTCTTAACTATAAAATAGTCGTTAGACCAATTACTTGTATATATACAGTACAGGGATGGATAAATCCATTCATGTAAAAAATCAATAAAAATACTTTTCATTAGGGAAAAATCCACTATTAAGTATTATTTGAAAAGTTATATTAGTAACAATAGTAACCGTAACATTAGATGCATACATTACAATTATATTCTAATTATTTCATAAGTCATGGAAAGCTAACAAATAATTTACGCATTTTACCACTACAGGAGCTCACCTAAATAAGTGCAACTTTCGAAATTTAAGTAATTTTACTTTTAAGTTATATTTTATAAGCATATACCATTTAAATGAGTTATTAATGTACCATTTAATTGATCAGTAGGACCGGATTTAGACGTCATAAGGCCCTAAGCTATTTTGGATATAGAAATGTTCCCTTAGCCCTACTGAAGTTTAGTATTCTTCTGTTTCTATAACCTAGACATATGAAGGAATTGTGTGTTAGCACAACGCCCAGCCGCCTTTAATTCCCCAACTTAAGTCAGGTACACATTTAAAGCCGGGTGGACTTGTGGGACGACTTTGCATCAGATAACATGTCGACAGTCGAGTATCTACACCACTCGGCCATCCATCATTTGGGATATGGGGCCCTTTATAATTCCAGAAATTAAATGGCAGTGTCAAATATTTAAATAAATATGACAATTGCTCACTCTAACAATTTTTGGGGGCCTCCTAAAAAAGTGGGGGTGCTAAGCTATAGCTTTTGTAGGTTATATATAAATCCTGCACTGTTGATTAGCATCATTCCCTTCTTTTTAAATTTTATCTTTCAATACCTCTCATAGTAATAAAGGTTTATTTCTGGAGCTTTTCAAAACACATCTGTTTTGTTTCAATTCATGAGATAATGTACTGTTTTGTTGATCATTTAGTGATTTTAACTCTAATTTCTTCTTGATATAGTACTACTATTTCATCAAGGACATTTTTTCCAATTATTGACCCTACCCAGGCCCGTAGCCAGGTCAAAGTAAGCAGGGAGGCACCAATACCCAGCAAGGGGGCACCTTAACCTTTTCTATATTTTTCCTCTTTTTCTTCTTTTTTTAAGCGGGGGGGCACTCCACACCTAGCCGGGGGGGGCACGGCCCCACAGTGCCCCCACCCCTGGCTACGGGGCTGACCCTACCATTAAAAGTTTTATTTGTTTTTAATGTTTTATTATGTTTTAATCTATTTCTCTGTTTGAATGTCTGTTGTTTACTTAATATAATAAATAAAAAAAATGAATGAAAAGTTCATCAGTTAATCTATGTAGTTTTGAAAGAACAGACTCCTTCAGGGGACTGTGTATATTTCTCTTATTCACTCTAAAAGTTGCAAGGCTTTAAAATATATAACCCACATTCAAAATTGGTCCAAATAAGTTACATAATATACTGCTGATATGGTATTTAAACACATAAAAGTCTTTTCTATGTGTTACTTAACTTGATTACCAGTTCCTTTTTTTTGGATTTGTGAGAACCATGTTTAATTAAAGCTAAAAGATGTTCACACGTCAATAATACTCAAACTGAACTAATATTAATAATAAGATACTTAATAATAATACAAACGCATGAGTGGCTAAGAAATATTTTAATAAAAAATACAGGCGTAACAGTTACATGAGTCCATGACTTGCCATTTTCCTCTTTCAAAACCAGAGTTGAAGAAGTCATGTATTACTAGTCTAGTAGACAAGGCAATAAAGGTATCCCTCCAACTAGCACAGAAACCTTCTATAAAGTATTGAGTTGTGCACCGTCTGATAAGGATAATTATGACATTTAAAAATGGTTCTGACTTAAATAATAGTGAATTTAAGCATATACTAAACATACACAGTTATATTACAACAATAATTGAAAAAATATCCATTCAATAATAGTTATGTTAATTCGGTCGGCCTACAATCTACTATATGTTTACATTGACAACCAATTATCGACCACATGCCCTGTTATATTTGTTTAAATTTGAGACAATAAAACTATCTAACAACGGTAAAAAATATATACTAGTCAATTTTGAATATGTTATCTCTTAGAAAATATTATTATCTCTCTAAAAAAGTAGCCAGAAAAAATAGAAGTGTCCGCAAACATGAGGGGTATCGTTCAATGTACAAAAGCATCAAAATGGCCTCGAGGTTTATCATATTAAAGTTATTATAACTACAACAATAAACATTTCAAAAGAAATATAAAGCTAAAAGAGTAAGGAACAAATAATGTAACTATTTACCTACAAGTTTTTATCGTTTTTACTTACCAACTAGGTGTTTAAGTCCCAATAAAGTTCAATTCATTGTGACTGGTGTAGCGTTGCTAACTTGATTGTCGGCCATTTTCACGGTCGTGCAAGAATGGGTGAAAAATGTGTGTTATATGCTATTTCTTAGCGCTCTGCGCTTTTGGGCCATGCTTACAAATTAAGTTTTATTATAACAATTTAAAAGCAAAATGGACGGGCTTTCTAATGATACTAAAGAAAAACCTTCAAAATTAAAAAATCTCAAAATAATTTACTTTTTATTATGATTTTTTTATATTAAAAATATTGTTAAATATAATTTAATTAAATGTTTAGTATGGTTGTAAAGGACATTCATTTTCGCACACATTGATATATTTGACATTACTGTAGGACGAATGGCCCAGAATCGCACGGAGATTGAAATTAGGATAGTCAAATTAGATCGCGCGTCGGCCGGTAAAAAGTGACTTCGGTGATGGTTTTCATTTTAAAAATGTAACCTTTTGTTCTAAATCTACGTAATTAAAATTTACATATTATTGTAGGGCTTACAAAATAGTTTAAAATGATATAATTGTTTATGAGATTTGATCAGTTTTAAGTAGAGAAATCATTAAGTTAAAACTATCCAAATATTGACTACAGTGACGCAAAACCACGATTTTGAGCCAGTTTGTGGTACCTACTAAGTGGTTATGTTGTTTCAAAGGTTTTATAGAAAGGACTACAAAAGACTGAACATTGAAGGCATTGATTAATTGCTTTTTTTTAAAGTATCAGCACAAGATCAATGGCCACCACCAGATGCTACCAATATCATATCATAAATGACGGCTCATGTCCCATTATGTTGACGAAGTAGGAAATTTCAGGAAACTGTCGATTACACAATCATCAGCTGCCATGGCAGAACTGACAACACCCACGAAGAGAACTACACCATATATCTCATGTACAGAACTGACAACATAGCTACAACATATATATCTCATGTACAGAACTGACAACATAGCTACAACATATATATCTCATGTACAGAACTGACAACATAGCTACAACATATATATCTCATGTACAGAACTGACAACATAGCTACAACATATATATCTCATGTACAGAACTGACAACATAGCTACAACATATATATCTCATGTACAGAACTGACAACATAGCTACAACATATATATCTCATGTACAGAACTGACAACATCCACTAACATAGCTACAACATATATATCTCATGTACAGAACTGACAACATCCACCAACATAGCTACAACATATATATCTCATATACAGAACTGACAACACCCACTAACATAGCTACAACATATATATCTCATGTGCAGAACTGACAACACCCACCAACATAGCTACAACATATATATCTCATGTACAGAACTGACAACACCCACCAACATAGCTACAACATATATATCTCATGTACAGAACTGACAACACCCACCAACATAGCTACAACATATATATCTCATGTATATAACTGACAACATCCACCAACATAGCTACAACATATATATCTCATGTACAGAACTGACAACATCCACCAACATAGCTACAACATATATATCTCATATACAGAACTGACAACACCCACTAACATAGCTACAACATATATATCTCATGTGCAGAACTGACAACACCCACCAACATAGCTACAACATATATATCTCATGTACAGAACTGACAACACCCACCAACATAGCTACAACATATATATCTCATGTACAGAACTGACAACACCCACCAACATAGCTACAACATATATATCTCATGTATATAACTGACAACATCCACCAACATAGCTACAACATATATATCTCATGTACAGAACTGACAACATCCACCAACATAGCTACAACATTTTAGCATGCGGATCTTCGATGAGTTTATTTTGGCTCCAAATGATTTTTTTCGCTATTGATTAATAACGTTTGTTTAATAATGTTTGTTTAGTAAAAAGTTTGTTTAATAACGTTTGTTCAATAAATCTTTTGACTATGTAACGACTCTTAAAGGCATTTATTTTATTCTATTAAAAACCATAATAAGGCTCTCATGACCACCCTGACATATATACATGGTGTTCACCTGACATATGTACGTGGTGTTCACCCTGACATATGTACGTGGTGTTCACCCTGACATATGTCCATGGTGTTCACCTGACATATGTACGTGGTGTTCACCCTGACATATGTACATGGTGTTCACCTGACATATGTCCATGGCGTTCACCTGACATATGTACGTGGTGTTCACCCTGACATATGTACGTGGTGTTCACCCTGACATATGTCCATGGTGTTCACCTGACATATGTACGTGGTGTTCACCCTGACATATGTACGTGGTGTTCACCTGACATATGTACGTGGTGTTCACCCTGACATATGTACGTGGTGTTCACCCTGACATATGTACGTGGTGTTCACCCTGACATATGTACGTGGTGTTCACCCTGACATATATATGTACGTGGTGTTCAACCTGACATATGTACGTGGTGTTCACCCTGACATATGTACGTGGTGTTCACCCTGACATATGTACGTGGTGTTCAACCTGACATATGTACATGGTGTTCATTCAAAGTGTCCAAACATACAAACATATTCAGACACAAATGAATAGTCTTTCATCAGTGTGCCTTGCGACTTGTAAATCAATCTTGACTGATATTTTATCACCCCGTTCATAACCTTCCCCCTAACCCCCGTCCAACCAGATATAGCCCACCCTTAGCTGATATCTTGTGTAGAGATAACACTTTCTGAACGGCCCAAAGTACACAGGTACATACACACAGGCATGGATCAATTCTGAATGTGCAAAGGTTATTTGATTACGTGTCATCTGACAGATCACTTGGTATAATTACCTGTTTCACCTTGGAGCAAGTCCTAGTCTCGAACTATTACAGTATCTCAAGCTAAACATCAAAGTAAGTGTACTGTTTCTTTGCTCAATGTTTCTACTGAATTTTTTTATAGAACTTTTCTAATATAATTTATACAAATAATATTGACTTCAAATAGTACTAAAACCAGTTATTGATGTCAAGTTTACACCAACTCACCAGTCAATGGACTTGAGTTTAGAAAAGTTTTATTTTTATTAATGGAAACATGCTGATGACCTTGCAAATATTTTACATGTATTACTAGCACCAAGATTACATCCAATCTCGTAATTAAAGACCTACAAAATAGTTAAATACCATTGTTATAGAAAATAAATCCCACAACAATCTCCAGATTTGTCCCTCCAGATCAATAATTTTATAAAATTCATATAAGTTTAAGTTTAAATTCACACACAGGTACACTTACATATATGTACACACAGGTATACTTACATATTCGCATGAACACAATCTAAAAAAAGTTCCACTTGTAATAAATGTACACCATTTAAATGGATTTTCAAAACATTAAAAATTTTTTTTATGTGAAAATATTAGAAACACAATGTGCAGCCAATGATAGTGATGTAGAGAACACAATGTGTAGCCAAGGATAGTGATGTAGAGAACACAATGTGTAGCCAATGATAGTGATGTAGAGAACACAATGTGTAGCCAATGATAGTATACTTCATTCAATGTACTAGTGTACTTTTTAATAAATGCGCCAATGTAAATTTGTCACTGAAATCAAAAGTACATTTTATATACCGCATACAATGTAATGTGCAAGAATGTACATTGTAATGTGCAAGAATGTACATTGTAATGTGCAAGAATGTACATTGTAATGTGCAAGAATGTACATTGTACAAGTCAAAATACAAAACTAATTGGCAAATATAGGCCTACATGTTACAATACTTCATTATGCGTACGTGCAATAATGTAATATGTAGATGAAAACTAATTTCAATATAATTTCAATATATGTTCAAGATCTAATGTGGTAATCACAGGCTGAAATACAAATTTCAGTGGTCAGATGGTATTTTACTTATATAAAAACAGACGTCACTGTTACGTAATAAGCTTTGCAGATTTTGATGGAAAATAAATAATCAGAAAATAGTTATAAAAATCTCTTCAAACTACAAACCGAAGTCCGCCTCTGGCCCCCATCCCCCCGGGCCTGTCTCTATTTTAATTGCTAAGGACGTTACACAATTAGCCCAATGTTACACAATTAGCCCAATGTTACAGAATTAACCCAATTCTCCTTGATCAACTGGCATGTCTAGTTAAAACCTTTTTTTTAATGACTTGTATTTATATGTTTAAAAAGTACCTATGTTGACCTATATAATTGACTGTATTACAGGTTTGTACAAATGGCTAACCAGTGCCCAACCACTACAGTAGTTGTAGCAACAGTTGCCGGGGCAATAGTTGCCTTCTTAATAGGTTACAAAGTAGGACAGAGAAGAGCCGGTAGCAAAAAACCTTAAAACTTTAGAAGTAAGTCTGTATAGTTAGAATAATTATTATGCCTTGTGTGATACAATGTTTATTCAATTTTATAATTGATTTTGACTCTATCTATCTATCTATCTATCTATCTATCTATCTATCTATCTATCTATCTATCTATCTATCTATCTATCTATCTATCTATCTATCTATCTATCTATCTATCTATCTATCTATCTATCTATCTATCTATCTATCTATCTATCTATCTATCTATCTATCTATCTATCTATCTATCTATCTATCTATCTATCTATCTATCTATCTATCTATCTATCTATCTATCTATCTATCTATCTATCTATCTATCTATCCGTCTGTCTGTCTGTCTGTCTGTCTATCGGTAATATTAGTAATATTTAAATGATATCATTATTAGTTGAGAAAATTAGATTGACATCAATTTGTCAATATATATATATACACACATAAACACACACACATACACACACACATACACACACATACACACACACATACACACACACATACACACACACGCATAGGTATTTATTAACACAAAACACATAAACTAACACACACATGCATATACACACAGGTTTTATAGTTACTTTAAAGTCTAATTCGTGTTTAAATGAAATGTACCATACATTGTTAGATGACATTAGTAATTGTGATTGTAATACTGGTAACTTGTGGACACTGCCCCCATACATTATCAATAAGTAATGTTAGCTTAATAGAACTAGTCATGTTATATTACATAGAATAGTCATGTTATATTACATAGAACTAGTCATGTTATATTACATAGAACTAGTCATGTTATTTTATATAGAATAATCATGTTATATTACATATAACTAGTCATGTTATTCTTCATGGAACTAGTCATGCTATTTGTAAATTACACAAACTAGACATGTTATTTTACTTATGTGGATAAATCTCAAACAATTAAAATATTAAGTTTTTTCTTTCCCTCTCTTCCTTTCAGCCATTTAATTCAAGTAGATGTGATTCAAGAGTGTAGGAACACATCACGGTCTCCTACAGATCAATTCAAGGTGGCAGCTGTAACTGTAGTTGTATCACCGATAGTGATATTATTTATTAATGTAAATTAATGTTTAGCTTTTTATATAACATTTTCTAGTAAATTGTACATCAGTTTTAATTGTACATGAAAAAAATCTACAGTAAATTAAAATTATGATTCTTTTTGAAGTCGTCTTCATGTGTGTGATAAATTAACACATCTTACTTTCTAATCTACCTGTCATTAGTTACAGATAATACGAATACTGATAAATAGTTTATATTATAAACAGGGCGACTCAACGTGTTGGTTTCTATTTGTTGCTTTTTAAAAGACCAAAAAGTAACAATAAGATTTTGTAAAAGTAAAAAAAAAAGGTAGATTATCTTTTCTAGATAGATTATCTTTTCTAGGCAGATTATCTTTTCACAATACTCTGTATGGGCCGCATTCATATCGGAGGCACGCGTGCAAAATAATAGTTGGGAGGTTAAATACAGTTATTATATTCATTTAAATAAACTTACCCTGTTCTCTGGGTGCCAACTGACAAGTACGGACGCATGTTGAGGGGTGGGGTGGGGTAAGGCGGTATGGACGAGTAGTGGAAATAAGGACGCAAAAATGATTATACTCGATCTACGAGTGTGTTTGTGCCGAGAATTCCGAACTATCTATATACATAATCGTCTAACGTAGACGGTGGTTCGACCGACAGACCTTCACACCGTGCGGTGTAAAGTATGTTCATGGCAATAAAAGCCACATGTCTGCACGTTACAAATACACTGCACCGCACGAGTTGAAAGCGTACATCGCTAAACAAAAAGTCTGAGTTCTACGTCACACCTTCGCGGAGTTAAAAAAAAAACCAGCGCGCGTCATCGACCGTCTCTATAAAAATAGTCTGGGGAATTCCAAAATTATAGAAACTGAAAAGAGACAATGTATGCTAAATGAGAGTATGTTTGGTGCGCATTTTGTTCATCAAATGAATCTTTCTTGAATAAAAATGAAATGCTGGGGAATTCTAAACACAACAAGGATTTCTTATTAATGAATTAAGATTTTTAATGGTTGCGGAAAGGGGGGGGGAGTCAAGCAGACGATTCGAGATGCAACACCGCTATTTTTAGAGCATTTTCGAAAAAAAAAATGCTCTATTGCCCCCGTTTTGTCTGTCTGTCTGTCCGTCATCACCCTAGATCTCAACAACCATAAGTCCTAGACCCATGATGTATATATCATTTTGTAGGTCTTGGCCTGCCATGTGTATATCAAAAGTCCATTTCGCGATCTGACCTCTCAGGGCCGGGCTTCAGGGTTTATTAGGGTACTATATATGTCTTATATATTATATATAGATTATAAGCCAAACAAAGGGGCGTAATCATTATTTATTTTTGTAACAGTTATTAAACATGACTTACTTCCCTCTCTATTTGTACATGAAAATGCTCTAAAACGTCCTGTTTTTACAGGCTTAATTTTTTGCTTGTTTTAACCTCAAGTCTCTCTTTTTTTAAATACGTCATGCTAAACATGATAAATTATAAAATTATACAAAAAAAAACTGTTGGAATGGGGGTGTATGGTTGGGAAAGGAGCGTTTAACGGGGGGGGGGGAAGAGGTAGGGAGAAGTGTAACGTGGTATTGTAAACAGGGTTTGTTGTATGTACATTGAGACCCACTGCGATTCGAGCATGTCTTGAGTGGAAGGGGTTTGGCGGGCGAGGGAGGGAGGGAAGGATGGGTGTGGGGCTAAGTGGAAGAGAATTGGAAATAGAAGAAATAGTTGGATGTTAGATTCCAAGTTTAATGGTCGGGGGTTGTTTTTGTTAAGATCCTATGCCCATAATGAGGATTATTTTCTTTGGGATGAACTATATAAAATATGAACTTATTTGATGTATTATTAAATGTCCCTTAAATGTGTTTTGGCTACAATAATCTGTTCATGTCATTTGGGGCCACTTCGAGTAGATAGACAAGCTGTTTTTGTATAAAGATTGATTGTTAAAGCGCTGGAATATATATCACCATTTTCAACACCAACTGCGTGCCTAATAGCCGGTCCGGGTACCGGGCATGTTCAGCTAGTTATCACATATTATGGATCGTCAAATCAAGTTGCTAGTTCACGTTTTACAGTTAAGCAGGTGACAGAATAGTTAGACATCCTAGAATATCAGATAGATCGCAATGCAGAATTTCGTTGGGAAAATATCATTTGCACAAGTGACATTCCTTTCTATATTGTTACAGGGAGGGTTATGTAGGCTCTCCGGTGAGTTTTGTTATAATTTTGTCCCTATTATTTAATTAGGCCTACAGGATATAAATTATACAGGATGCAGATAGTCAATTTAAATTTCATTTCTGAAAGTGTTAGTGTTAGGGTTAGTGTTATTTGAGTTATTCAGCTATCAATAGTGTATTTATATTTAGGCGCTATTCTAGTAAAAAGAAAAAAAAACTCGAATGGCGTCATTTTTCTAAGTAGTTTTTTTTTTTTATCAAAGAACTTTTAAAATAGCTATGCGCTTTATATTTATATATACTGTGGTTTGACCTACTTTTGTGCTCTACAGCTTAATAAACTGACGTTGGCGAAGCATTTTTTAAAATACTAAATAATAAAACCAGATTGCGGTCCTCAGCAACCTATTTTATGTCAACCTCTTCTATAAACGTATATAGTCTATCTATCTATCTATCTATCTATCTATCTATCTATCTATCTATCTATCTATCTATCTATCTATCTATCTATCTATCTATCTATCTATCTATCTATCTATCTATCTATCTATCTATCTATCTATCTATCCATCCATCCATCCATCCATCCATCCATCCATCCATCCATCCATCCATCCATCCATCCATCCATCCATCCATCCACCCATCCATCCATCCACCCATTTATCCATCCATCCATCCATCCATCCATCTATCCATCTATCTATCTATCTTTCTATCTATCTATCTATCTATCTATCTATCTATCTATCTATCTATCTATCTATCTATCTATCTATCTATCTATCTATCTATCTATCTATCTATCTATCTATCTATAAATATATATATATACACATGGGCGTCACTAGGAATTTTTTCAGGGGGGCACACTAACACTTTTTCTAATTTAACTGACAATGCCATACAGGTTTATTTCTCAATTAAATCCAAGTTAAGTATAACATTAATTATTTATATTGACATAAATAAATGTATTTTGAAAATTCAAACATTTTGACAACAAGCACAAGCATTTTCCCACTTTAATTTTTTTTTTATTTGGAATTCTGTAGCTTGATTTGACCTTCGAAAATGTTTTTCGCATTCATGTTTTTTTGTTATCTGGCAACTCTTGTTAGTTTATAATCGTGTGTCACTGAGTGAATTTTTTAATAATCCTAAATTAATTCAGACATTCAAAAATAAAATTAATATAAAAAGATGGATATCAGAAATGTTTTTTACAGGCTCAATAAAACGAAAAGTAGAGCAATCGCCGGATTCCGAAAAGCCGTTATTAGAAGCAACTATTTCTAATTTGATTATCGCTGTCATTTCTTCATTTCCTAAACTGGATATTGGAAGATATGTCTTGACATAAGACCTTTCAAATGAGTTGAAATAGCAGCTGATCCGTATTGTTGCATACCTAATTTTTAGAGCTGACAGTGGTGGAAACAGGTTTTAGATATGCATGATATCAGACTATTTACCGTGGGTTGTATACTTGCAGATGTTGAAAGGTTCCTGTAGCAAATATTGCGTGTTGTTTCCGCAAAAAGTAATTCCAGGAGTTCAGGGGTCATTTGTCATCAAACCATGCACAAAATTTAAAGATTTCATCGAAGATGCACGTAGCCACATGCAAAGCACATAGCACAAAGGCTCTCATTAAGTATGCAAGCTATTTTGTTGCATTATTGGAAGCCAAAGCAGTTTCTATAGATTAGCAGTTGAACTCATCACTTAGAAGACAAATTCAAGAAAATCGTAACTAACTGGGTCCCATCATTTCTACAATCCTACTAATGGGCATGCATGATTTGAAACATCGTGGAAAAAAATCAAATTCTGGTAATTTTTACGACCTATTAGAGTTTCGTGCTGAATCAGGAGATGAAGTTCTTGGTAATCATGTATATATAGATGTATATATGAATATTGAATATATATATATATATATATATATATATATATATATATATATCATGAATTTATTTCTTGTTAACATAATATAACTAGGCAACTAGCTAACTCTTTTTGTTCTTAATTAGTAGTACTGGATGTCTCGGGGCAGTTGACTTATACAGACGTTGACGGTGAATTTCTGATGATTAAGGACAGTTGACTTAGTTATTGAATGATACAGAAGTGAATATCTGATGATCATAATTCTGTACTCGGTGCTTGCATAGTTATTAGTCAATATGGTGGTTGACTGATGGTAGTTTAAGAGTCTTGATAAGTTATTGATGGTTGATTGATGGTAGTTTAAGGTACTTGATAAGTTTTTGGTGGCCGCATTCGACTGACTGATAGTGTACTTACGTTTTAACCTACAAATGGTTGTACTTATATTTTGACTGACATATGGTGTATTGATATTTTGACTGAATGATAGCTATACTGATTTTTTTAAAATTAAAATATCTCAAAACTGTTATCTTATAATTGTATACCATCAACATAAAAATATTTAAAATTTTTTAAATAACTGTAGCATTGACTTAAAAATGTCTTAATATTTGTATTTAATCAAAAGTCGTATATTTTTTTATAAAGCGTTATAATGTATTCTATCATAATTTTTTTTATGTTGATACGATTTCTCTATTTGTGGTATATCTCAATGTTCTAAATCCGTAAATTACATAACAACTCATTTATTTCAATTGACAGTAAAAAAATTGACTTAAATTATAAAATGGACTGATGAAATTGTGAAGTAAATATATCCATTTGATGCAGCTATTAAGAGTAATAAGGAATTCTTCATGCACTTTTAAATACTCAGAAAAATATATTATGCATTTTACAAAATGTTTTTTTATTATAGTCTAAAAATGTGATAATTACCGGACATTCTTTTATCAAAACATCGTAATATAAATATATAATATAAATATATCAACTTTGAAACAAGTAAGAACATTATCAATGACGTATATAAAACAAAATGTATTTTTCATAGTCATATTTTTATCAAGAGCAATTATAATCTATTATAAGTTATTACAGTTTAGATGCAGGTGCCTTATTCAGTCTGTATTTCTGTCAATTGGCATATATATATATATATATATATATATATATATATATATATATATATATACATATATATATATATATTAGTATATCAAATGGTGGATCTATCTGTCTTGAGAAACTTCATACCGGTTTGACAATAATCCTTATTGCAGTAAACAAACAAATACATTTAAGTATAATTTAACAATCCAGACTCCAGTAAATTTCATACAAATAAACATAATATAATTAATTCAACTTGTTTTTATTTTATTCCATTCTAGCAATCATGCAACAGCAATAAATAATTTCAGGGAAATTTTATTACATCACTTGTGAGTCTGTCTCATTGAGTTTGTTTCATTAATATTTGAGATTGTAACATTCAATATTGAAAAAATCAATTCAAGAAACAGTGTGCGTATTTTATGAATGAGTATCATGGGATGGCAGGAATGACACGACTTTTAATAACACAGAGAAGAATATAGACAAGTCAGCTTTTGATCGAATAGGGATGAGTTTATATAGTCAAGTTTAGATCTTACAGAGAAAAACCTCAGAGAAAATATCGCCAATTGCATGTTTATAGCTGAGAAATGAAAACCTTCTGCTAATTGTTGAATTCTTTAACCGTCGATATAATGTAATGCCATTTAAAAAGTGTATTTCTCTATTGCTTGTTTCCTGACGTGGTGTGTATATTTCAGCCAGTTATGCTATTACAGCTAAAATGTTCATTGTTATAATAGTGGAGAGATTATGGAAGTAAAAAATGAAATAGAACACTTTTCAGTGGACAGGAGAATCATCTAATGATTAGAACTAATGCTAAACAGACATATGACATATAATGTGACATACACTTATGATTATAGAGACTGATGGCATGTTATTTAATATAAACAAATTAATTATGAGATAGATGACATGTCATTTAACCTTTACATTGAAATGGGTTCTCTAAAGACTGAACTAAGACTATAGAAATATATAACATGCTATTTTATAAATGCATTATATAGATAGGTGACAGTCATGTCATTCAAATGAACAACTGAATTATCGATTGATTAGAGCAGAGGCTATCGAAGCAGATAGATTTCATTTGATATCAACATTGAACATTGGCAAATGTACACATCAGTTATGAAAATATATCAATAAAACAATCGTTTGAACTACAAAGGTTAATGCATTTTCCTCCAATTGTGGAATTAGTTGCTTGAGATTATTTAACATAATTTATTCTCTTCTATACAGATTTTTTATAACATAATTATTTATTTGTTCCTTGAATTTATTTAACATAATCCATTAATTGTAATGTGAGATTATTTAACATAATTAATTGTAACGTGATATTATTTAACATAATCAATTAATTGTAACGTGAGATTATTTAACATAATCCGTTAATTGTAATGTGAGATTATTTAATATAATTAATTGTAACGCGATATTATTTAACATAATCAATTAATTGTAACGTGAGATTATTTAACATAATTAATTAATTGTAACGTGAGATTATTTAACATAATCAGGGATTTGTAACGTGAAATAACTTAACATAATCAATTAATTGTAACGTGAGATTGTCTAACATAATCAATTGATTGTAAAGTGAGATTGTCTAACATAATCAATTGGTTGTAAAGTGAGATTGTCTAACATAATCAATTGATTGTAAAGTGAGATTGTCTAACATAATCAATTGATTGTAAAGTGAGATTGTCTAACACAATCAATTGATTGTAAAGCGAGATTATCAAATCATCAACGATGCAGAGATCCCCGACGTTTGGCACACTGACAGGTCAGAATTCTCCAGAAAGTTCGCCTGAAGTTGACGTTGCATAGTGCGTAACACAGCGGGTTGATGGTACTGTTGATGTAGCACAACCAGTAGCCTGGTGATACAGAAATTAAAAATACAAGTTATGACAACAATTAAATATGACTGAAAATATACACATAAATCATCATAACCCAACAATAGTTATTACATTGATAATTTCAGCTGATGTTAGAATCAGTAAGAGTAGCCACTGAATTTCATGAATGTCATAATTTAATCTAAGCAGGACAAAGAAAACATATCACAAACATTCTTATTTTATACAGGCTAGTCATTAGTTTATGATTCACTTCTTTAAGTGATATAGTTTTTATTACAACAAAAACAAACAAACAAACAACAACAAACCAACATCTATTGAATAAATGCAGCATAAACATTATATCAAATACATTTTAAAAATAAAAAGATAAAAAAGAAAACGCAGTGGCTACGGTTACAGCCAGCGGTAATCCGTATTTTTTTTCCGGGTACCAGCCATAGATGCCCATGCTTATTATTGCATATTTTTTGTTTTCGGGGCTAGGGTTAGGGTTAGGAATAGGGTTAGGGATAGGGTTAGGGTGAGCTCCAGCTATAGGACCATAACCCTATCCTAACCCTAATCCTAACCCTAACCCTAGCCCCGAAAACAAAAAAATATGCAATAATAAGTATGGCTGGTACCCCGAAAAAAATACGGATTTCCGCTGGCTGTAACCGTAGCCACTGCGAAAAGAAAAACCTTTTAACACAGACTTCTACGAAATCGCTTAGATCACACACATATTTATTATAAACAAAGACATGGACTGAAAAAACGCGTGAGCACCAATATGGATAAATTATCTAATTTATATTTGGCGCACAAGCATTTTTATCAATAAATTGTTATGAATTTGTATAATCTAAGCCCTTCTAATGCAAGATAATTTATTAACTTTTCTAAAATATTTTTCTAATTTACTCTTTATAATTTCAAACGTATTATCTTGTTTTTTTTTTAAATTGTAAATATAAATTAACAAGTGACTAAAAAATCTGTGTTTCATAGTTTCTTATACTTTAAAGTTTTGCAAGAATTTCAATTTCTTTTGTTGGTAAAGTTCATATGGAATATTAAAAATAGAGCACAAGGCTGAAAACAAACAAACAAAAAAATACTTCAGAACTTAAAATACAACAAACTTCAGAACTTAGTATACAACAAACTTCAGAACTTAGAATACAACAAACTTCAGAACTTAGAATATTCATGAAACCTTGCTTACTTAAACTCCATAATCTATTCCTACATTTTCCCTCTTTATATAAATATTTTAAAAAAGTAATTAGCTTCGGTATCAATAATAATTTTCCGTGTGGAGAGGCCAAACTCCCATCGGGCGCCTCTCCAGGTGGCGGATAAGGGAAAGCTCACCATATATGTTGAGTGCCGATAAAATGAAATTCTCGGAGTGGATCAAAACAGGCAACTACTGCCTTGTAGTTAATGGAGGGATCCACAAAGGCTAAGGGACCTAACCTTAAACAAAGGCAGCTACCCACAAGGCTCGACATTAAACAACTCAAGAAGCAAGGTGAAAATTCAAGAATTTGCAGTAAACCAAGGCCTTAGACAAGGAGACTCCCTTTCGTGCATACTGTTCAACTTAACCCTAGAAAAAGTCATAAGAAACGTAGAGTTGGATAAGCGAGGAACAGTAACACACTACCTCAGAAGTGAAAAAAATAAAGACTATGAAAACTGGAACAATATTTACAGAACCCATCCAGTACTTTGCATATGCAGATGATATAACATTAATAAGAAAGCAAAGCAAGGATGTAGCAAAAGCATACATAGAATTAGAAACAGCAGCTCAGAAAGCATGTTTAACAGTAAACGAATCAAAGACTCAATACATGCTATTACAAAGAAATGAAAAAGAAGGAAAAGAAAAATCTTTCAAAATCAGTGATAGAGCATTTGAAAGAGTAGAAAACTTTAAATACCTGGGATCAACCATAAGTGAGAAAAATGATATGATGATAGAGATCAAAAACAGACTAGAAGTAGGGAACAGAAATATTACACATTGCATACAATACTCAAAAACAAACATATCTCCACTCTCCAGAAAACTTAAAAAAAAAAACCATGTAGGCCTACAAAACAGTGAGCCGACCAGCAGTAACATTTGGTACTGAAACAGGACCATCAGCAAACAAGCAGAAAATATGCTAAACTCTTGGAAAAAGAAAATGTTTAGGAAAATGTACGGTCAGTAAGGGAAAATAATGATTGGAGAAGTAGAATAAATTAAGAACTATACGAGTTATACGAAGCACCAAATATAACAGCTGAAATCAAAATGAATAGATTGAGGTGGGTAGTGCACATAGAAAGAATGGAGAACAACAGAGGTCCAAAGGCAATATATAAAGCAACACCCAATAAGAAAAAGCTTAAGGGCACACAAAGAAGGAGACGGTTAGATGAGGTGAAAAAAGACCTTAAAGCCATAGCAGTGAGAGTGGATGAAGAAGACCATTGATCGGGAAAAGTGGAGAGGAGTAGTATGGCAGGCCAGGGCCCTAAATAGGCTGTAGAGCCAAAGGAAGAAGAAAGAAGAAGATCTATACTAATTTATATAACTAACACGAAAGTTTTAAAATATTGTTTTGTAATCGAGAATACACAAGTGTTCAATATGTCAAATCAATAGGGCTCAGAGAAGTTGGTTATAATTGATTTCAAATTTCCCAAAACATCGGCCTGTCTACCGCTAGACTTAAATAGAAGCCTATACAAATATACATTTTTTTGCGTCTAAATTTACACGTAATTTTAATTGTTGAAAGTTTTTCTGTAAATTTAAGTGTTCATTTTCTAATTATCGTTAATTGTTCAGATTTCGTTGACACGCTAACTTATTATTCACAAAATAAATGAAGAAATGAAACAAAACATTCAAAACATTGATTATTGTATATATGGACTCAGGCTTGTAAAATTAACTGAATTTAATCCGACAATATTCGCTCCTGTAACAAAATAAATTATAGATTAGTCTTCGTCTCAAAACGTTTGCTTCAATAATGCACAATTTAGATCAAAGTCAGTCGTTGACCTCTGGATCATTTGAATTATTTAATCCTAGTCACTGTGTCCGACAGCAGGCTAAAGTGTTAATTTTGATTACTGCAAGTATTTTTTATTGCAGCTGTTACATTGTTACAAGTATTTTTAGTGTAACAAGTCATTATATGGAGAAAGAAACATTAAAATGTGTAAAAGTTTGGAAGGTATTGACTCTGTGGGCCCTTTTGAGCTTCATTGGCCCCGGAGCGATGTACCGACTGTTTCTGTCCAGACCTGGCGAGAGGAAACAATAATTTACCGCCATATTTGAATCCACAACGATAGTGAACGGTGGCTTAGTATTTTGTGGGAAAAATATTGGAGGAACTAATTTATTAACAATCGACTTCGACGAACTAATTTATTAACAATCGACTTGGAGGAACTAATTTATTAACAATCGACTAGGAGGAACTAATCTATTAACAATCGACTTGGAGGAACTAATCTATTAACAATCGACTTGGAGGAACTAATCTATTAGCAATCGACTTGGAGGAACTAATCTATTAACAATCGACTTGGAGGAACTAATCTATTAACAATCGACTTGGAGAAACTAATCTATTAACAATCGACTTGGAGGAACTAATCTATTAACAATCGACTTGGAGGAACTAATCTATTAACAATCGACTTCGATGAACTAATTTATTAACAGTCGACTTAGACGAACTAATTTATTAACAATCGACTTAGAGGAACTAATCTATTAACAATCGACTTGGAGGAACTACTCTATTAACAATCGACTTCGATGAACTAATTTATTAACAGTCGACTTAGAGGAACTAATCTATTAACAATCGACTTAGAGGAACTAATCTATTAACAATCGACTTAGTAAAAAAAAAGACTATCGCTGAGAATCCCAAGTAGAATAAAGTAAATATAATTTATTGTACGATATTGTCTAATGTCTACATTATATAAGGCTTCAGAAGCGTGCGGTAGGTTTTCCCTGTGTGATAAACAACTTCGAAATGCCGTCCTAAATTATTTTAGCTTTAAAATAATCTTAGATTTTGCTGGTAACGCCACCTACTTACGGTGTCGCCCTGATGCAACACCTCTGTGTGTGATAGCACGAAATGGCCTTGTGACGTTTCAACGTCAGTAATTTTCATAATCACTTCTCCACATTAATCATTTGAGTCAAGTTGTCCACATACATCCCCAGTCATTTGAGTCAAGTTGTCCACATACATCCCCAGTCATTTGAGTCAATTTGTCCACATACTTCCCCAGTCATTTGAGTCAATTTGTCCACATACTTCCCCAGTCATTTTAGTCAATATGTCCACATACTTCCCCAGTCATTTGAGTCAAGTTGTCCACATACATCCCCAGCCATTTGAGTCAATTTGTCCACATACTTCCCCAGTCATTTGAGTCAAGTTGTCCACATACTTCCCCAGCCATTTGAGTCAATTTGTCCACATACTTCCCCAGTCATTTGAGTCAATGTATTACATTACAGCCCGCTAGGCGTGGAGTGCCCCTTCCCCCCCCCCCCGCAGCTTAAAAAAGAAGAAAAAAAATAAAGAAAAATTAACTAAAATGAGGAAAAAAAAACAAACGTTCAGAACTGTCACATCTAAAAAAAATTTTCATCTTCCCCCCTCCCACTCTTATATTGAATTCACTTTTAAAAAATGAACACATTTTGTTTGTTTACTGAATGACTTCCTGCGTGTGCGCATGTCCGCTTTCTAAATTTTCTAAAATTTTAATTACGTAAAGACTAAAGGCTTAACTCTTCCGTGACCGATGTTTTTTTGCCTTTTTTTTTTACTATCAGTGGGTTGCTCTGTTCAATGAAGTTTTTGTTTGGACAAGGAACATCAGATAAACAACAGGTAATTACGTTAAATGACGACTGTGAGAAAATTGAGCGCATGGAGGCAATGAACACATATTTCCAGTTGCTAGAGAACATGACAGGTGAACTGGACAAACGCTTCGGTGCTATACAATCAGATATTGCCAAAGCGGTATTGGCAACCAGTGTGAATTCGCCTACCTTTATGGACATGGCAAGCTTGCAGCCCCTTGCCGATCTGGCAAGTATCAAATTAGATGAAGAATTGCAGTTGGCGAGAAAGTTTTTTTTTTAAATAAAAAAAAAAATATGTCGACGCCAAATTAGTATATTTACGTCAACGGTCATGGAAGCCATGCAATCCATAAAAAGATCATTGATCTTACACGAACCATTGCTGTTTCAACTGCAGCATGTGAGTCATCATTCAGTTCTTTGAAGAGGATCTTGACACCGCAGAGAATGTCAATGTTGCATGCCAGAAAAGCAGACCTTGTTCTCATATCATTTGAGAATATATTGGCAAAGAAACTGCAGTCTGATGGTGACAGTCTGTTGCTACGCCGCTTTTGGGAGGCTAGCAATCGTCAGTTGCATTTATATTGAGTACTGAATGTCAATTTTGGGAGGCTAGCAATCGTCAGTTGCAGTTGTACTGAGTACTGAATGTCAATTTTGGGAGGCTAGCAATCGTCAGTTGCAGTTGTACTGAGTACTGAATGTCAATTTTCTTTCCAATGACACCTGAACGATGAAGTAGTCTGTACTTTAATTAGATTAGGTATCTAGGTCCTAAGTGACTCTAGCGATGTTCGACCATTTTCTTTTTATATCTAGCTTAGTTTTTTAGTTGTTAACTTTTGTTTTATCGTGTATTGCAGTCATTCTTTTGATATGTTTAACGATATACATATTATAAAATACAGTAGTACATTTATGTATATGAGTTAAAAATTTCACTTAGTTATAAGTTTACCAGTGATTTTAATTTTTTTTTTTTACTTATTTTGTTTATTTGTGAATGACTTAAATTTTTCGATTGGTTATATAGTCATATTTGGAGTGAGGATATTTGCAGTTGATTGAGGTCTCATTAACTTGGCATAACTTTGCTATGATTTGATTTTCTATCGCACATGGAAATGAAATCCATATGTTTTCAACCCAAAGTTTGCATTTTAAAAATTAACAGTTTAAATTAAAATAATTATTAAAAACTATTATTCTGAAGATTGTTTTGAAGAATGTAAATAACGAATGTTTTTTGATAGAATTTCTTTTAAAATAAAGCAAGCAATAAGCAATAAAACGATAATATAATAATGTTTACATTTCGCAACATTTATAAAATATTAACTAATAATTATTTACACTTTTTTTCAAACTTAAACACATCACAACAGTCAGTTGATTCCTGCATTGTTCAAGTTAAACACATCACAACAGTCAGTTGATTCCTGCATTGTTCAAGTTAAACACATCACAACAGTCAGTTGATTCCTGCATTCGGAACTTGAAGAGATGTTTAGAAGAAGGGTGGGAAAACTGAACTGTGGCCCACAGTGGGCACTTAAATTTGACTTAAGGCCGGAGCAATAGCAGATAGATATATTGTTGATATAGAGTATTGATGTAGAGTATAACTAATGTAAACGGGATTGATGTGGAGGCAGGAGCTGAAAGTAGTTAGGCAAAGTCTGGTTTAGAACAATACTTGGCGTTGAACAAGTGTTTATATCATAAGGCCTAATATATTTGATAACTTCAGGAGATGCTAAATTTATCAATATAGCCTGATACTTTTAGTTGTACATTTCAACTTAAACACATCACAACCGTCAGTTGATTCCTGCATTGTTCAACTTAAACACATCACATCCGTCAGTTGATTCCTGCATTGTTCAAGTTAAACACATCACAACAGTCAGTTGATTCCTGCATTGTTCAAGTTAAACACATCACAACCGTCAGTTGGTTCCTGCATTGTTCAACTTAAACACACCACAACCGTCAGTTGATTCCTGCATTGTTCAACTTAAACACATCACAACCGTCTTTTGATTCCTGCATCGTTCAACTTAAACACATCACATCCGTCAGTTGATTCCTGCATTGTTCAACTTAAACACATCACATCCGTCAGTTGATTCCTGCATTGTTCAACTTAAACACATCACATCCGTCAGTTGATTCCTGAATTGTTCAACTTAAACACACCACAACCGTCAGTTGATTCCTGCATTGTTCAACTTAAACACATCACAACCGTCAGTTGATTCCTGCATTGTTCAACTTAAACACATCACAACAGTCAGTTGATTCCTGCATTGTTCAACTTAAACACATCACATCCGTCAGTTTTCCTGCATTGTTCAACTTAAACACATCACAACCGTCAGTTGATTCCTGCATTGTTCAACTTAAACACATCACATCCGTCAGTTGATTCCTGCATTGTTCAACTTAAACACATCACAACCGTCAGTTGATTCCTGCATTGTTCAACTTAAACACATCACAACCGTCAGTTGATTCCTGCATTGTTCAACTTAAACACATCACAACCGTCAGTTGATTCCTGCATTGTTCAACTTAAACACATCACAACCGTCAGTTGATTCCTGCATTGTTCAACTTAAACACATCACAACCGTCAGTTGATTCCTGCATTGTTCAACTTAAACACATCACAACCGTCAGTTGATTCCTGCATTGTTCAACTTAAACACATCACATCCGTCAGTTGATTCCTGCATTGTTCAAGTTATCTCAACAGTTTTGTAACATCTAAGCTTCATACGAAACGACGGGATTAGATTTCATGAACTTCATCAACGTAAAACTGAATGTTGTTTGTTTAATTGTAATTTTTTCCATCAATTTTCATGTTCAATTGCTGTTTTCTTCATTATCTTCTTCTAAACATCTTAACAAACAAGAGTTTGAAAAGTTAAAACGGATGATATTATTAAAAATAATGTAGTACCGTTAATAGAATTTTAAGTTAGGTTTTTAAAAAATTATTTCGGAAAACCCCACCTTCCTGAGGTGCCCCCTTGCTGGGTATTGGTGCCTCCCTGCTTACTGTGACCTGTTCCTATAGCAGGCCAATGTATTTCATGAATCTATATATTAGTTCATGCATCTAGTACCGCGGTTCCCAACCGGTGATTTGCATACCCCAACGGGCTATGAAAGGGTAAGCAGCGACTTGTAACTTTCCTTAGAGCGGCCCAAAGTTGAAAGAAGGTCGCCAGCGTTCTGTACATGGAGAAAAGTAGCCTAGGAAAGTGGAAAGATGTGTCAATTGACTAAGGTAGAAATTCACAAAAATTACTAAAAATAGATTTGTTAGACTGCGCATGACTGCGCCGCTCGATGCGCGCACACATCGGGTGTACAAACAAACTTTTTTTTTTCTCAATAACTTATAAAGAGTTGGATGAGATTTGACCTCTGTTTCATTAAGGAAATTTGATTTTTATAGTGAAAAGTCACATTGCTACTGTAGGAAATGTATATCTGATGGCTTAACTGTTTGATATTGATGACATGAAACGATTTTCAACAAGATCGGAACAATGTAAACAATGAGTATAACACTTAAGCATGGATACATGCCAAGAGACATGCACTCTACAAACATTTTGTCGGAAAAGACACAATACAGTGTAATGAAACACATATATACCTGTTGCCAACATTAACCATCAGTGTAAAACACAATACACCCACGCAAGATAGCTTTTAAAATACAAAAGAGGTTAGTTTATTAACCATGAAGAATAAAAGGTGCGTGTGGGAGTGGTGAGAGAACCAGTTTTGCTCCTACACATTTGTTAGGGGATGGGCTAGTCCAGTCATTTGTTAGGGGATGGGCTAGTCCAGTCATTTGTTAGGGGATGGGCTAGTACAGTCATTTGTTAGGGGATGGGCTAGTCCAGTCATTTGTTAGGGGATGAGATAGTCCAGTCATTTGTTAGGGGATGGGCTAGTCCAGTCATTTGTTAGGGGATGGGCTAGTCCAGTCATTTGTTAGGGGATGGGCTAGTCCAGTCATTTGTAGAATGTACATAAATAAAAATAAATTAAATACTGCTAGCTAAATAAATCTTTTTAGATTGTTATTTTTGTAAATCTTTTGCTAATATCAAATAGTAGAAATTTGAACGTAAGGACAAAACAGCAACATATTTTCTTCCAATGACAACTTGCGAGCTTTTCATAAAATGGTTATCTAATGGAGAAACAAATATTGCTTGACATTTTTCAATCTTCCTAACTGTTTCATGTTTTGGTGAAGACTCAACAATCAAACATGTGAAGAATCTAAAAAATAAAATTCTTCTATATTTTCCTGAAATTGAAAAGGAAAGTGCTCAGAACAATTGTATTTAAACTATTTTTCTATAAATAATACAATTTTATACAAAATAATGTTAAGGTTGCAGAACTTTCTGATGACAAGAAAGAGAAATAATTTGAACTTGCGGCGGTCAGAACTTTTACAGCATGACTGGACTGCAATATTAGCCATTTCTAATACAGTGTGCTTCAAGAATACGAGACTTGAGTAATGTAGCGTTGTCAACATTGTTATTGCCTTGTCCATTGACTTATGTATATAAAATTCATTTATTTGCTTTGAATGCAAGAAAAATTAAAGAGCGAGAGCGACCCTAGCCTGAGGGTGGTGTCATACTGGCTGTCAGGAGCATCTCTCCTCGCATAACATATTTGATGGCACAAAAAAAACCCAAGTATCATGTTAGAAACGTAATTACATTCATTTATGAAAATTAGTAGCCTTCTTTTATTCACGATCTTTCGTGTGCGGGGTACGCGCGGACATACCTTCGCCCCCAAATAAGGTACAGTCGCGAAAATGGTTGAGAACTGCGGATCTAGTAGTTCTACGTAATACAGGTAATATATCGGTTTGTTCATCTTTTAGGCCTATGTAATACAGGTAATATATCGGTTTGTTCATCTTTTAGGCCTACGTAATACAGGTAAAATATCGGTTTGTTAATCTTTTAGGCCTACGTAATACAGGTAATATATCGGTTTGTTAATCTTTTAGGCCTATGTAATACAGGTAATATATCGGTTTGTTCATCTTTTAGGCCTATGTAATACAGGTAATATATCGGTTTATTTATCTTTTAGGCCTATATAATACAGGTAATATATCGGTTTATTCATCTTTTAGGCCTATGTAATACAGGTAATATATCGGTTTGTTAATCTTTTAGGCCTATGTAATACAGGTAATATATCGGTTTGTTCATCTTTTAGGCCTATGTAATACAGGTAAAATATCGGTTTGTTCATCTTTTATGCCTATGTAATACATTTATTACCTACGTAGATCTATGAAAGCGTACGTTTAATTAAAAAAATAATGAAATTGATAATTTTTTCCAGGACCTATATTTTCATAGCTGGTTGGAATATTTATTTTATGAGTACAATTATATTCACGAAGAATTATAAAATATTGTCTAAGTGACATTAAAAATGTTTAAGTGTATTATTTCCTAAAGTTTAGTTCTGAAATATTCTGTTTCTAAAAAAAAATCCATTGTCCGTGATTAATGGCACTGTTCCTAGAAGCAATATGTCACCAATTCATGTTTCCAATTTCAGGATTGTCACTGATTTGACAATGTGGGACAACTCAGTTTGTGTCACATTTTCTGCCAGCCATTTTTCAAAACAATCTTGGTGTTATTCAACTTTCCAGGTTGTTGTTAGAAAAAAAATCAATTAGAATTAGCTGATCAAATCAAACTTAATCGATAAAATTCATCAATTTTGTTTAGATGATATTGTTAGATAACTAGATATTTTTACCATGCGAGAAACATTTTCATTTTTGATAAACAGGACTCATGTTAAAATAAAATTCTCCAATAGCCAAATGGACTTACGTTTCTAGTTTGTTAATGTTAATCTGTCTGTTATTATCTCTCTATCGATATGATTTTCTGTTTCGTGTCTGTCTGTGTAGATTAACATTTGCTCACTAATGCAAATTTCGTCTTCAAAATTTGCAATATAAATATACACCCAAATATAATTCCTGTAAATTCACGACTAAGACAATATAATTAAAATACAAAGAAATCATCAGATAACTGTGGTCTAGTGGGAGTATTACAGTCGACTCAAAACACCATTTATCAATCACTAAAAAACAAACCCGCACACAATAGAAGAAGCAAACATATTTTCATAATTTAATCTGTATAAAGCGCTGTTTTGATTTTTTTAACAACGAGAAAAAAAAAATTGTTCTAAAAATTATCTAGAATTTGTTATTACTAGGGCTGTACCGGAATCCGATTCCGGTTCCTGTTAAGCCGGATTCCGGCAGTTTTAACAAATCCGGTTCCGATTCCGGTTCCGGTTAAAATGTGCCGGATTTAAGCCGGATTTCTTTGTTGAAAGAGGTCAAGTTAAATTAGGTACAGCTTTATTAAATAAATTTTTAAAACGAAGAACCTGTTATTTTATTAAAATCCGGTTCCTGTTCCGATTCCGGCAGGATTCAAATAATAAATCCGATTTCGGTTCCGATCCTGCAGGATCTAAAAATTAGAATCCGGTACAGCCCTAGTTATTACTATAAAGAATTGAGGGAGAAAATATAATTTGTGATGGAAGCAATTCAGATAAGTTTGTATGAATGAAGTATTTCGCACCGATTTCTTTACCCTCAAAGCATATCTCCATAATGGTGTCAGGTATAAGCTTATAGTTGTTACAGATGTGACTTCCCGCGCGACGTCGGGTATAAGTTAGCTATGTTTACATGTCAGATAATGAATTTTATTGGCGGATAATTTACCACACCCAAACATTTGTATAGAAAGTGTCTGTTCATGCAGTTTTGGTGAAATATGTCTTGTCATATATTAGTCTGCAAGAGCAGATCACATAATGCACGTCGCGAAAGACCTGAGCTAATACAAAATGATTATGAGACAGATGTCTCAAAGGACTTGGGTTTGTGAAGACATATAATTGACAAATGATTTTGTGAAGAAAGATTATGTGACAATTAGTTTGTGAAGACAGATAATGTGATACATGAGTTTGTGAAGACAGATAATGTGACACATACTTTTGTGAAGACAGATAATGTGACACATTCATTTGTGAAGACAGATGCTGTGACACATGAGTTTGTGAAGACAGATAATGTGACACATTCATTTGTGAAGACAGATGCTGTGACACATGAGTTTGTGAAGACAGATAATGTGACACATACATTTGTGAAGACAGATAATGTGACACATTCATTTGTGAAGACAGATGCTGTGACACATGAGTTTGTGAAGACAGATAATGTGACACATGAGTTTGTGAAGACAGATAATGTGACATATGAGTTTGTGAAGACGGATAATGTGACACATTCATTTGTGAAGACAGATGCTGTGACACATGAGTTTGTGAAGACAGATAATGTGACACATGAGGTTGTGAAGACAGATAATTTGACACATGAGTTTGTGAAGACAGATGATGTGACACATGAGTTTGTGAAGACTGATGATTTGACATATGAGTTTGTGAAGACAGATAATTTGACACATGAGTTTGTGAAGACAGATAATTTGACACATGAGTTTGTGAAGACAGATGATGTGACACATGAGTTTGTGAAGACAGATAATTTGACACACGAGTTTTTGAAGACAGATAATTTGACACATGAACATATTTGATCTTACATTTAGCGTACACAGTTTTTTTTCTATATAATCATAGAGTACGTAGTTTTCTTTTAACCGTTATTTGAATCGTCCAAAGTTATATATAGCATACATAGTAGCATTGGCACAACAGACACAGAACATTGGATTACTTTGAAGTGTTTAAACGTACCTATAACATACACAGTAGTATTGACGCAACAGATACAGAACACCTGGACCACAGTGCAGTGTTTAAACTTACCTATTGCGTACAAAGTTCCATTGACACAATGGTCACAGAACACCTGGACCACAGTGAAGATATTGTACGGAGTCCATGTCACTATGAACGCCAACAAAATGGCGGTCAATGTCTTTGCAGCCTTTTGATCTTGTCGCCTTTCTTGGCGCCGAGCCTGAAGTTTGGACAGGGCCGTCTGTTTGGCTTTGAGGACACGCGTGGCCGCCCTCTCAGCTATCTTGGCCTGCTGGGCTATTTTATTAGAATCACTGCTCTGTGCCCGGCGAGCCAGGGCCGGTGTCCCTGTACGTGGCCTGACCGGGGGAGGTAGAATTGGTCTCTCTGGAAGTCTTCTGGATCGAACGTCATCCTCATCCTCAGAATCACTTTCAGTTCTCTGAACTAGAGATGGGTTGATCTCACTGAACCGGTCCAGATCCTCCTCTGGCTCCATCCTGATGGTTGGCCTACACACGCTTCTGCTGTCCGGCAGATGTATCAGTACACGAAACATGGCGGTGTCGTGGTCGTCTTCATCGTCCGAGTCGCTCTGGTGACGCCCGTGAAGTCCGTTAGCCTCACAGGACATTCGGTCATCTTCCAGAGTATCGCTGGCCAGGACTGGTGAGTGAAGGTCAGAAAACGACGTAGTCAGAGCACACGGGTATGTGGAAGAAACATTTCCCTCGAACGGCGGCAACGTCTTTTGTTCGGGTGTAGAGGACATGGTGTCAATGCTCATGTCCCTGTATATAGAATATGTTGTATTGGGCGTATCTACGGGCAGTAAAGGTATAAGGGAGGTGCTGAAGTTGATTCTAACAGACTTGGGTGGCTTCATGTAGTGAGCCTGGAGACTGGTTGTGGAATTCTCTGAATCTTGTCGAGGTAGTCCCTGGCCACCATTAGACTGAATGGCACCTAGGGTAGGCAGTGTGTTGGTGGAGTGAGTATTAGAGGCGTGGGGTGAGGCTTGCGGTTCACTGGAACTGGAGTCCTCCATGTAGTCAGAATCACGATCTATTTTTAAACAGCCCAGCAATTTGCTTCTGGTAGTGGGCAGCTCAATGATCTCACTGCTGTTCTGAGTGACCAGATTATATCCTTTGTCACTGGTACTGGAGTAGCCTTCCTCATCGCTGGATGCCATAGATTTTTTACTAGAGTGGTGTTGCCGCTGGTGTGGGTCTTTGATCCTTTTGGACTTGTGCATCCCTTGAAGTTTTGGAAGGTCTTTCTGTCTCTTCTGTGTCTCCATATAGATCCTGAAGTAAAGAACCGACATGATCATCACTGGGATGTAAAAAGCGAACATGGCTGTTATAACAGTGATGTACTGGTTGGTTTTTAAAAACTGAATAAAACATTCATTTTCGGGAACAGTTCTCTCCCCTTCTATGTACGGCCAAGCGAATATCCATGGCGTCCAGATTAAGGAGGAGATAATCCAGGCACAGCAGATCATCGTGGCCGCTCGTCTGGGTGTCCGTTTAGCCCGGTAGGTAAGCGGCCTAGTCACACTCAGATATCTGTCAAAGCTGATAATGATTAGATTGGCCACAGAGGCGTTGCTCATGGTGTAATCCAGCGACAACCAGACGTCGCACATCAGGGCCTTCAGCGGCCAGTAGCCCATCAACAGATACACCGTGTACAGTGGCATTGATACAATACCAATGGTCAAATCGGCCACGGCTAAACTTAGCAAAAAATAATTGCTCACAGTTTGAAGATTTTTGTCCAGTTTGAACGCTACAATGACCAGCATATTGCCACCCGCTGTCAGCACAGCCAACAGACTTACTACCACAGAGATAAAAACTATCTCTGCTGTCGTTCTGTCCAAGTCGGGTCTCTCTGTGACGTTACCAGTAATTAACTGAGTATTGTTGTCAAAAGGGGTGACCGTCCATTTCCGGTCGGACGACAGGGGATCTGTGAGATCTTGAATGGATGGACTGGGAACTGGAGAGGTTAGATTAAATCCCAGTAAACCAGGAAACGTTGTATTCGCCAACGGAAATGTAGCCTGGAAGTATTCTTCAAATGAAATGGAATTATTCTGTAGGTATGTTGAGCGGTATTCGTGAAATGAAGAGGTCAGGTTGTGAAGTAGGGAGCCTAGTGTGTCAGCCACGTTGGTGGCTTTCTTGATATCACGGAGGAAGTGATCCTGTGACGTGTTACTGCTGAGTGTATCATTGGACTGGATTGGTGGATTCAAATATGAAGTGTCTGAAGTTTGAATTAGTGGATCATGATTGGCCATCCCTGTTACTGCCACATTTTAATTTTTGATTCTCTGATACCAATCACTGGTTTTGGTGATGTACTACCACCATTGGTGATGCATTACCGTAATTGGTGATGTACTGATTCAATTGGTGAAGTATTATCACAATTGGTGATGTATTATAACACTTTGTTATTATTACTACAATTGGTATGCATTATCATAAACAGTGGTGCATTAGAATATTAACATCAGTTACTTTGGTAACTTATCGGTTCAGCTACAGATGAATCAGTACTATTGGTGATGTATCAGTACTATCGGTGATGTATCAGTACTATTGGTGATGTATCAGTACTATTGGTGATGTATCAGTACTATCGGTGATGTATCAGTACTATTGGTGATGTATCAGTACTATTGGTGATGTATCAGTACTATTGGTGATGCATCTGTACTATCGGTGATGTATCCGTACTATTGGTGATGTATCAGTACTACTGGTGATGTATCAGTACTATTGGTGATGTATCAGTACTATTGGTGATGTATCAGTACTATTGGTGATGAAGTTCTTATTTTTAAAGCTACAATTAATACCAGCCACTTTGTTCAATAGTTCCAGCACAAACTGTCAACTGCCTATATAATTATGTTATGATTTTACATGTACTTCGCCTAACAAATAATTTATTCAGCTCTTTATGTTTTAGTTCTATTGATTCATTTCCTTGTTTAATCCAGCTCCTAAATCTTTAATTCACTGACTTAGTTGACAATAGAACACACTGAAGGAATATGTTGATTGGGTAGAGTCTCTCTGAAGACTGAAAGTATTGGAAAATTCAATAGGATTACTTTTATTTGATAGTTCAATATATATATATATATATATATATATATATATATATATATATATATATATATATATATATTATATATATATATATATATTTCAAACATGAAATATGCTTAAGAATGGATACATAGATATATTGTTGAGACATGATGTAGTTTAAATATTTCAATCATGTTATGGGGAGGGGGGTGCATATACAATATATTCTTATCTGTGTCTATATAGCTCAAACATGTTATCTGTCTGTGTTTATCTGTGTCTATATAGCTCAAACATGTTATCTGTCTGTGTTTATCTGTGTCTATATAGCTCAAACATGTTATCTGTCTGTGTTTATCTGTGTCTATATAGTTCAAACATGTTATCTGTGTTTATCTGTGTCTATATAGCTCAAACATGTTATCTGTCGGTGTTTATCTGTGTCTATATAGTTCAAACATGTTATCTGTCTGTGTTTATCTGTGTTTATATAGTTCAACCATGTTATCTGTCTGTGTTTATCTGGGTCTATATAGTTCAAACATGTTATCTGTCTGTGTTTATCTGTGTCTATATAGTTCAAACATGTTATCTGTCTGTGTTTATCTGTGTCTATATAGTTCAAACATGTTATCTGTCTGTGTTTATCTGTGTCTATATAGTTCAAACATGTTATCTGTCTGTGTTTATCTGTGTCTATATAGTTCAAACATGTTATCTGTCTGTATTTATCTGTGTCTATATAGTTCAAACATATCTGTATCTATATAGCTCAAACATGATTTCTGTCTGTCGTTGTTTGACTTTTTTTCACTGTTAATTCTACTACGTCATTTCTTTAGTTGAGACAAGTACAGAGGACCTGGCCAATGACAGGAAGTGTGACGGCTAGTAATGGCAGACGTATAATTGAATGTTTCTGTCGTCTGATGCCTACAAATCTGGTGTACTAAAGAGAAAGTGTGAGTCTGATAAGAAAATATACTGGAGATCTTACCTTATGTCATTGTCTGTAATAAAAAAAAACTAAACTTGTATTCAGAAGACTTTAGATACAGTTATGTTTTTATAGGACTGTATTGATGAATTTTTAAAATATGAAATGAATATAGATGAATATATATTGATGTATCGATTAGTTTAGATATATTGACCACCTAATGTATTAATAACACAGCCCAACAAAAAAATTTTTTTTGCGAGTTGCCAAGAATGTTTGAATGAATTTATAGCAATTCATGGATGCTGATTTCAAAACTGCCACTGCTTTTGCTGAATTGGCTCTAGTTTCTGAGATATTGGACACCCTTGAAAATATGATTGTACCCTTTGTGTAAAACAAATGCAATAAGTTTGGTGTCTGTTGTTTAATTTAACTATACCAAGTTATAACTTTGTTTAGTTTTTTCTCTTTTATAGCTGCTTTCTACAGACATAATGAGTTCATCACGAAGATGCTGCAAACATAATCCGAATGTATTCTGTTACATCTGTGGAGAATACATGATTGAAAAGCAAAGAAATATAATCGAATTTGTGCAGCAGGCATATTTGGCTTATTTCGGTGAGAAGCTGGGAGACCAAGACAAGTCTTGGGCTCCCCATAAGGTCTGCAAAAACTGTGTGGAGAGCCTACGGCAGTGGACAAATGTTGAGAAGAAAAGTCAAAGTTTCGGTGTACCAATGGTATGGCGAGAGCCGAAAGACCATTTTGGTGATTGCTATTTTTGTATTGTGAATGTTAAAGGCTTCAATCGCCACAAGAAATCTAAGTGAGATTATCCTGATCTTGAACCTGCAAGGAGACCAATTCCACATAGTAGTGAAGTTCCTATACCAGTGTTTAGTGGATTATTAGAGCTTTCACCATCAGACTCTGACGAGGGGCAAGATCTGGAGTTTTTGGCAGGTGAAAAAAGTGGAAGCGATTATGAAGGAAGTTCTTCAACACCTCAACCATTTAGTCAAGAAGAACTCAATGGCCTGATACGATACCTAAATATGCCCAAGCAAACATCTGAGCTTTTAGCGTCCAGGCTCAATGAAAGAAATTTTCTCTAACAAGAATTTTTAAAATTTCTTATCGGAAAAGAGAAGAGTTTCTTCTTCCATATTTCAGCCAAGAGGAAGATCTTGTTTACTGTAATGACATCCTTGGATTTCTGCTCCAAATGCGACTACAAGACTACCATTCCGAAGACTGGCGTCTTTTTATAGACAGTTCCATCAGAAGCTTGAAATGTGTTCTGATACACAATGGTAACCGTTACGCATCTCTTCCTATTGCTCACTCAACAACACCTAACGAAGAGTATGAGAATATTAAAACAGTATTGCAGAAAGTCTGTTATTATGAGCATCAGTGATCAATTTGTGTTGATCTAAAAATGGTAAACTTCTTGCTTGGGTAGCAGTCAGGATACACAAAATACCCGTGCTTCATGTGCCTTTGGGATAGCAGGGCAAGGCAAGATCATTGGACAAGAGTGACATGGCCTGCAAGGGAAACCATGACTGTAGGTAAAGAAAATATCATCAACAAGCCACTGGTTGACAAAATAAGATCATTCTCCCACCGCCTCATATCAAATTAGGTTTAATGAAACAATTTGTTAAGGCTTTGGGATTTTTGACGGTCCTCAGATTTGAAAACTCATCAACGATCAAAATTTTACAGATTTCACGGATCACCTTGAAGCTTCTTCATGGAACAGCTTTGTTTCAGTTGTCAGGAACATCTTAGGTAATAACAAAGCAGAGAATTACGAAAAACTGGTACAAGATATGCTCGCTAACTTCAGAAACATTGGAGCAAATATAAGCATCAAGGTACATTACCTGCACAGTCATTTAGACAAATTTCCAGGTAACCTTGGGGACTTCAGTGAGGAACAAGGCGAGAGGTTCCATCAGGATATGAGGGTGATGGAGGAGAGATATCAAGGAAGATGCGACTTAATATGATGGCTGACTACTGTTGGAGCCTCCTGTGCAATTGCCCCAACGACACACACAAAAGGAAGTCGAGCAAACAGCGATTTGCTAATGCATTACCATAGACAATTAACATATTAATTAATTAATTAGACATAATTAGTTTTTCAAATGAAAATGTTTTCTTTTATAGCACTATTACATATCTTTTTAAACAAAATTCTGCATGACTATTAACATTTTCACTAGTATTTGTTAGTATACTATTTTACTTCATGCAATTCTTGACAATTTTCAAACACGGTGCATACATTATTTAATTAATTTTAATTATCTCGTAAAATAGAGCCAATCTAGCAAAAGCACTTACATATTCTAAATCAGCATAGTTGACTTTGTATAAAATGATTCAAATATCACTGGCAATGAAATCACTGTTTACCAGTGTAATAGATTAATGATTTATTGAAATATTTTGGCCAACGATGTCAAACTATGACATCACTGCACATATACAAATTATAGCAATAGCTTTACAAATGATTTTCATCATGAAGATTGTCTCCAAGGCTACTTATTGCAATAGGAGTAAGGTGTTTAAGATGGTTGAAAGCAGTAAGGTGTTTAAGATGGTTGAAAGCAGTAAGGTGTTTAAGATGGTTGAAAGGAGTAAGGTGTTTAAGATGGTTGAAAGCAGTAAGGTGTTTAAGATGGTTGAAAGGAGTAAGGTGTTTAAGATGGTTGAAAGGAGTAAGTTGTTTAAGATGGTTGAAAGGAGTAAGGTGTTTAAGATGGTTGAAAGGAGTAAGGTGTTTAAGATGGTTGAAAGCAGTAAGATGTTTAAGATGGTTGAAAGCAGTAAGGTGTTTAAGATGGTTGAAAGGAGTAAGGTGTTTAAGATGGTTGAAAGGAGTAAGGTGTTTAAGATGGTTGAAAGGAGTAAGTTGTTTAAGATGGTTGTAAGGAGTAAGTTGTTTAAGATGGTTGAAAGGAGTAAGGTGTTTAAGATGGCTGAAAGCAGAAAGTTGTTTAAGATGGTTGAAAGGAGTAAGGTGTTTAAGATGGTTGAAAGGAGTAAGGTGTTTAAGATGGTTGAAAGGAGTAAGGTGTTTAAGATGGTTGTAAGGAGTAAGGGGTGACGTTGTCTGTAAGGAAAAGGTGTTTAGGCTTGTTTTAATGAGTAAGGCAGTGGTTCTCAAACTGTACCTCACAGGGTACGAAAGTATCTCCGAGGGTACGAAAGTATCTCCGAGGGTACAACTCTTTACACATTTAAAGTTCGCAAATAGGTGAATTTTTTTTCAGAATGGGATGCGGTTATCTTTCGAAAACAATACTTGGGCACGTAGTTTGGTGATGAGTCACGCAACATACTGTCGACCCTCTTCATTCTCTTAGTCGCTTTAAACGAAAATTACATGTCGATGCGTTCCCCTGAAAAACCTTTCCCGTTGGGGTACGAGTACCTGTAGCTGGGAACCATGAGAGTAAGGTGCTTACGTTGGCTGTAAGGAGTAAGGTGTTTACGTTGGCTGTAAGGAGTAAGGTGTTTACGTTGGTTGTAAGGTGTTTACGTTGGTTGTAAGGAGTTAGGTGTTTACGTTGGCGCTAAAGAGTAAGGTGTTTACTTTGGCTGTAAGGAGTAAGGTGTTTACGTTGGCTGTAAGGAGTAAGGTGTTTACGTTGGCTGTAAGGAGTAAGGTGTTTACGTTGGTTGTAAGGTGTTTACGTTGGTTGTAAGAAGTAAGGTGTTTACGTTGGCGCTAAAGAGTAAGGTGTTTACTTTGGCTGTAAGGAGTAAGGTGTTTACGTTGGCTGTAAGGAGTAAGGTGTTTACGTTGGCTGTAAGGAGTAAGGTGTTTACGTTGGTTGTAAGGAGTAAGGTGTTTACGTTGGTTGTAAGGAGTAAGTTGTTTACGTTGGCTGTAAAGAGTAAGGTGTTTACGTTGGCTGTAAGGAGTAAGATGTTTACGCTGGCTGTAAGGAGTAAAGTGCTTACGTTGGCTGTAAGGAGTAAGGTGTTTACGTTGGCTGTAAAGAGTAAGGTGTTTACTTTGGCTGTAAGGAGTAAGATGTTTATGCTGGCTGTAAAGAGTAAGGTGTTTACGCTGGCTGTAAGGAGTAAGGTGTTTACGTTGGTAGTTCATTCATCATGTACGATTTAAACTTAGACATTGATGCACATTGATACTTAGCTATGTTGTTTTTAATAGTTTTCAAAATGTATGACCACTAGGGTGATAACTATTTTCATTTTTTTAAATAAAACTGAAACCCCTTACATTCGAGGAACAGTTATATGTAGATGACAGTAGCAACATTAATTTTTTTTAAATTGAAAAAAGTTCCCCCACCTTTTAATTTTTGTTTTCTCATATCGCGCAGTTTGACGCTCGGTTTCAATTTCACACTTAATTTTTATATGACTTTCTAGACTGCTTTTAAGCACATTCCAGTCATCTGTTTCCATTTGTTTATAAACAAGGCATTTATTATACTCATCTTCCCTCATCTAAATAGAAGAGGTATCCAATAATTCTATCTGTTGAAAAGCTAATCAATCTCACATGGATGCCGAAAAACCGTCAAATTCTTGGAAACTTCACTTTTCTGTTCAATAGCCAGAAACGGCGACTGGATCGAATCAAAATTATGATTACTGATATAGAATTGCTCTGGAGGGAAATTCAAGACTTTCCACTATTATCCAGCACACTAATCAGAATGAAACTCAATGGTCTAATTGACAAAAACAAAAAGAAACCATCTGATAACACTTTCTTAGTTGTTTGATGTCACCAACGTTAATGGAGAATGGAAAAGCACAGAAGATAAAGAGCTCTACCAGAGGCAAGTTAACAGTGGAGGAAAGATTGGTTATTCAATGGTCAAACAAGCTACTTTGGAATCATTCCATCCAAGAAAACGAATCCGACTATCAAAAACTCAATCTCAAGCCAGCTTTTCTCAATCACAACCTACAAAAACACATACAACTGTCTCACAACCTACACAAACACATACAACTGTCTCAAAACCTACACAAACACACACACAACTGCCTCAAAACCTACACAAACAAACACTTCTGTCTCAAAAACTATACAAACACATACAACTGTCTCAAAACCTACACAAAAACATACAACTGTCTTAAAATCTTCGGATTCTGAAACCTCCGCTTCTTCACCCGAGTCGCCAACTATTTCTTAAAAGTCATCTTCTGAATGCAAACCGAAATACCAAAGAGCAAGCACATTTCCACACATAAAGCACATGACGTTCTTGCAACCATTGCTGAACAGGGTCATGATGTGCCGGTTCCAAGTCAGGCGGGTGTCTGGAAACGAGTAATCTCTGAAGGACGGAAAATGAAAACTAAAATTGTTCAAAAACTTCAAAGCAAAGATCCCTATTGTCTCCAGTTTGATAGTAAAAGAGTGCAAGGGGAAGAGTATCAAGTAGGTTTGCTGAAAAATATGACAACCGAAATCAAACTCGGTATTCTCAAATGTGAGAGTGGTTCTGCCGCGGCCATTCACAATGAACTACATCAGCTAATTGATGAATATGATGCTTGAGAAAATATTTGTATGTTAATTTGCAACACGACCGCAGAAATACTGACCATTTTCACGGGATTGTAAAGCTCATACAGGATGATGTCTTGAGCAATGGCTTTCAGAAGCCACAATATAGTGACTGTCAGCACCATGTACTCGACCTTCTTCTGAAACATGTCATGAATTTTCTTATTCAAGAGCAAACGAGCAAACCAGAACTCAACTATTCCTTCATTGGCAAATTAACACAAAACTATGTCACTCTTCAAGATGATTACCGCTTCTTGCGACAAAAGATGTTAGCACAGGCGAAAACCCACGTTGGCCTCGCAACAGCTGGAATAAATTACCAAATTGACACCAGGCAAGATGGAACTCACGTGCAATATTTACTTTTATAGCATTATATCTGATACCAGAGTGGCGCAGCATTCTCGCTACTGCCTGCAACTTCATCTGCTACGAATGGGCAAATGATTGGTTCTATTCGCAACACTACAATGTAGCGTCCTTCAATGAACTGTTTACCTCACGCATCAAGATAAAATGCAAGAAGGCAATTAAGTGTTTAAAGACCCATTGGTCAGTCGAGAAGTCATTAATCGACATTCCCAGATCTAACCAAATTGCTGAACGTGCTGTGAAACTGATGGCGGAACTTCATGCGAAATCGAGAAAAAATGAATTTTTGAATCTGAAGTTCATAGGATAAAATATGTTTTGAACATTTCTTGTACATTCTGTACATATTACTAACTGTTCTATATCTTATTTGTTAATAACAGTTGGTTAGTTATTATTAATACTCTTTTGAATTAAGCTAAAAAAAAAACATGTCGTTTTTGAAAAAAAAATTTTTTTTTCACTTTTTTCTTCCGAAAAAGGAGGAGGTGCGGAAATTTAAAAAAAAAAAATCAAAAATGCAATTTATATTCTTAAATTACACATAAAAGTTCCTCGATTGCAAGTGGTTTAATAAAATTTTTTTTTATCACCCTAATGACCACACAACAGATACTATGTTTAGACTTATTTGAGACTCTGAAACTCAACAAAAAAACATATATTGCTTGCCAAAATTCCACTCACAAAATACAAGATGAGATTCAATGCATAAAATAATGTGATCATATCATTTTTTTAAAAATTCCCTTAACCGATGTGGTCGATGGTGGAACGAATGGACACATCAAACGTTCTTACTGTCCGGGCTCATAGACTTGGTGACGTCCGTCTGCTCTCCAACTCAGCGGCGAATATTTTTGGCTTGAACCTTTTACCCTTTGCATGTAAGTCGAGTTCACTAATGACTTCGCTATCATTTTACTGTATTTGTTATTAGATTAAAATCTCAAGAGATAACAACACTCTTTGCTTCTCTATAGTGTCTTACTCATGTCATATAATAGAAAGAACAAACACTTAACATCACTGCTTAAATAGGAAGAGTTGCTACTTATACCATAAACACATAACATCACCGCTTAAATAGAAAGAGTTGCTACTTATACCATAAACACATAACATCACTGCTTAAATAGGAAGAGTTGCTACTTATACCATAAACACATAACATCACTGCTTAAATAGGAAGAGTTGCTACTTATACCATAAACACATAACATCACTGCTTAAATAGAAAGAGTTGCTACTTATACCATACAATTGTATCAAACACACATAAAAACATTTGTGTCTTGAAAAGAACATCTCATTAATGTATTATGGGTAAAATCGTGTTTTTTTTAACTTTTAAAAACTGTTGACACTATGTTTGGATCTTATTGTTGGTTATCAGCTATAAATAGTGTTGGTGTATTATCAGCTATAAATAGTGTTCGTGTATTATCAGCTATAAATAGTGTTGGTGTATTATCAGCTATAATTAGTGTTGGTGTATCATCAGCTATAAATAGTGTTGGTGTATTATCAGCTATAAATAGTGTTGGTGTAACATCAGCTATAAATAGTGTTGGTGTATTATCAGCTATAAATAGTGTTGGTGTATTATCAGTTATAATTAGTGTTGGTGTATTATCAGCTATAATTAGTGTTGGTGTATCATCAGCTATAAATAGTGTTGGTGTATTATCAGCTATAATTAGTGTTGGTGTATTATCAGCTATAATAAGTGTTGGTGTATTATCAGCTATAATAAGTGTTGGTGTATTATCAGCTATAATTAGTGTTGGTGTATTATCAGCTATAATTAGTGTTGGTGTATCATCAGCTATAAATAGTGTTGGTGTATTATCAGCTATAATTAGTGTTAGTGTATTATCAGCTATAAATAGTGTTGGTGTATTATCTGCTATAATTAGTCTTGGTGTATTATCAGCTATGGCTAGTGTTGATGTATTATCAGCTATAATTAGTGTTGGTGTATCATCAGCTATAAATAGTGTTGGTGTATTATCAGCTATAAATAGTGTTGGTGTATTATCAGCTATAAATAGTGTTGGTGTATTATCAGCTATGGCTAGTGTTGATGTATTATCAGCTATAATTAGTGTTGGTGTATTATCAACTATAATTAGTGTTGATGCATTTCATTTGCGGTCTCCATCATTCCTACTTCTTCCATTGCTACCCCAAACAACTAAAAGGTGGAACATCCTTGATCTAAGCCGTGGATAGAACGACCCGAGTTGTTCCATTGGACATTCAGACAGGACAACACTGAGTGATGACCGTTGATTGAATTAAAAGCCCAGCCAGTTGGTTTGTCGAGGTTCAAATCGGTTCAGGGTTTAATGAGATTTTAAGTGTCATGAACTTTTATCGACACATGTGATCGCTGAAAAACTGATTTGATTGGACTAAAATAGTGATCACTATGTGACGTCACTATTGGGATATGATTCGAATTGGTCTTACTGCATTTGTCGTTTTATAACATGTTATACTGCATTTATTGCTAAATCAAACAAAGTATATCTTAGCTAAACAAAGTCTATCTAAATTAAACAAAGTCTGTGTAAATTAAAGAAAATCTATCTAAATTAAACAAGGTATATCTAAATTAAGCTAAGTCTATCTAAATTTAACAGAGTATATATCTAAATTAAAAAAGTATATCTAAAATAAACAAAGTATTTCTAAATTAGCAGGTGCTTAATCTAATTAATGATAGTTACAAAATAAATAAATGAATGCAGCTCGAAATTCAGATTTTTTCATAAAAAACATCAGTTTTATAGTCATTTGCCATGTCCAGTGAATAAAAGAAAGTTAAGTGTAGTTTAATAAAATCTGAAGATTAGTAATATATATATATATGTTGATGTATGAAGTATTCTTTGTAAAATTATATTTTTTTTTTATTTTGCAATCTTAAGTGGTATAAGTAACTTTCTATACTTCAAATTAACGCATGTCAGTGTTTCAATAAAAATGAGATTCAATAAGCGTCTATAAACATTTTTGAATCCATCCCATGCTAATGTTTAGGGCACCAAAATATTTGTATTAATCAATAGTGTTAAAATATTGAACGCAAAAGAGAAAGTGAGAGAGAGAGAGAGAGAGGGGGGGGGGAGGGAGATAGAGTGAGAGGGTAAAAATATTTTGACATGTATTTTACAGCTGACTGAACATATAGAACTGACTGAACATATAGAACTGATTGAACATATACATCTGACTGAACATATAGAACTGACTGAACATATAGAACTGATTGAACATATACATCTGACTGAACATATAGAACTGACTGAACATGTAGAACTGATTGAACATATACATCTGACTGAACATATAGAACTGACTGAACATATAGAACTGATTGAACATATACATCTGACTGAACATATAGAACTGAATGAACATATACATCTGACTGAACATATAGAACTGACTGAACATATACATCTGACTGAACATATACATCTGACTGAACATATAGAACTGAATGAACATATACATCTGACTGAACATATAGAACTGACTGAACATATACATCTGACTGAACATATAGAACAGACTGCACATATACATCTGACTGAACATATAGAACTGACTGAACATATAGAACTGACTGAACATATAGAACTGACTTAACATATACATCTGACTGAACATATAGAACTGACTGAACTTACAGAACTGACTGAACATATAGAACTGACTGAACATATAGAACTGACTGAAAATATACATCTGACTGAACATATACATCTGACTGAACATATAGAACTGACTGATCATATACATCTGACTGAACATATACATCTGACTGAACATATAGAACTGACTGAACATATACATCTGATCCGCATCATATCCTACAAACTGTTCATTTTGTATTTTCTGGAGTGATATATTCAACCAACTCAATGTGGTGACCGTATAGTCAACAATGCCAACAATAACTGTGTGGTGTACTGTGTGGTGTACTGTGCCAACAATCACTGTGTGGTGTACTGTGCCACCAATCACTGTGTGGTGTACTGTGACACCAATCACTGTGTGGTGTACTGTGCCAACAATCACTGTGTGGTGTGCTGTGCCAACAATCACTGTGTGGTGTGCTGTGCCAACAATCACTATGTGGTTTACTGTGCCAACAATCACTGTGTGGTGTACTGTGCCAACAATCACTGTGTGGTGTACTGTGCCACCAATCACTGTGTGGTGTGCTGTGCCAACAATCACTGTGTGGTGTACTGTGCCAACAATCACTGTGTGGTGTGCTGTGCCAACAATCACTGTGTGGTGTACTGTGCCAACAATCACTGTGTGGTATACTGTGCCAACAATCACTGTGTGGTTTACTGTGCCAACAATCACTGTGTGGTGTACTGTGCCACCAATCACTGTGTGGTGTACTGTGCCACCAATCACTGTGTGGTTTACTGTGCCAACAATCACTGTGTGGTGTACTGTACCACCAATCACTGTGTGGTGTACTGTGCCACCAATCACTGTGTGGTGTACTGTGCCACCAATCACTGTGTGGTGTGCTGTGCCAACAATCACTGTGTGGTGTGCTGTGCCAACAATCACTGTGTGGTGTACTGTGCCAACAATCACTGTGTGGTGTACCGTGCCAACAATCACTGTGTGGTGTACTGTGCCACCAATGACTGTGTGGTGTACTGAGCCACCAATGACTGTGTGATGTACTGTGCCACCAATGACTGTGTGGTGTACTGCGCCAACAATCACTGTGTGGTGTACTGTGCCAACAGTCACTGTGTGGTGTACTGTGTGGTGTACTGTGCCAACAATCACTGTGTGGTGTACTGTGTCAACAATCAATGTGTGGTGTACTTGCCAACAATCACTGTGTGCTGTATTGTGTCAACAATCACTGTGTGCTGTACTGTGCCAACACTTACTGTGTGCTGTACTGTGCTAGTAAGATATGATTTCTAAGCTTCGGTTTCATTTATTGATCATTGAAAAATTAACAGATAACTTGCTGATAGTCATAACGTTTCGGAACTTGAAGAGATGTTTAGAAGAAGGGTGGGAAAACTGAACTGTGGCCCACAGTGGGCACTTAAATTTGACTTAAGGCCGGAGCAATAGCAGATAGATATATTGTTGATATAGAGTATTGATGTAGAGTATAACTAATGTAAACGGGATTGATGTGAAGGCAGGAGCTGAAAGTAGTTAGGCAAAGTCTGGTTTAGAACAATACTTGGCGTTGAACAAGTGTTTATATCATAAGGCCTAATATATTTGATAACTTCAGGAGATGCTAAATTTATCAATATAGCCTGATACTTTTAGTTGTACATTTCGGCCAGGTACAAACATTTATGAAAACTGTCGGTCATTTAACACCAATGCAGCCATGGGCGTATTCATTGGGGGGGGGCAAGTGGGCATTTGCCCCCCCCCCTACATTTTGAAAAAATGTCATATAAGAGGGGGGCATATGCTCCCCCCCTTACATTTAAAAAAAAATGTTATAAAGTTGTTATTTGCCCCACCCCCACCCCATGGAATATTTTTGCCTTCCCCCCTGGAAAAATTCCTAGCGACCCCCATGGATGCAGCCCAGTTTGATTAAAACAAAAACACATTGACCTATGATCCTTCACCTTGTTTCTCATTGTTACACTTCTTTTTTTAACAAGGGAGGAAACTACGTCTATTGCTACATGATTATAGAATTAGTGAGTATCATAAAGTATGGACTTGACCTAGGAAGTACAACACGGTGTTGGGCCAGAGGTTATTGATTGGAAGAAGGCAGGATTTTATTTTTAATGAATCAGATATGGCCAGTAACTTATTAACTATCCAGACCTTCACAAAATAAAAAAAGATTTTTCAGATAATAACAAAATTTAGATTGTTATTTTTAAGTCGCAGTAATGGATGAATAGTGTTTACTTTATAAAATTTCTGATACAACACAAATGATCAATAGGGTCTGGATTCTATGATTGAACAAATGTAGAAATATAAATACCTTTTACGTCCAATAGATACCCTAACATTCTCTTAGATATTACATTTTAATTGGAGTAAACATAATGTAGCATATTAATGTGTACCATATTGTATTCATTTTTATTGAAAAATGTATTTACTTTGTTAAAGGAAAAAAAAAGTTATTTCCCGATGGGCCCACATGAACCACAGTAAAAAAGCTTAAACCGACATGATTCTGCCGTATTTCGTGCTTTAATAACCTGTTTAAATGCATGGCACCATTGAAGGAGAAAGTTAGAAAAAGAACTGCGGAGGTAAACATTAATCAATTGACAATGTAGCAACTGGCCATTGAAAAAAAGAGAAATAAAGAAAACTATCCACTGCAATGTCCCTGAAGTACCCTACAACTTATGAAGTACCCTACAACTAATGAAGTACCCTACAACTTATGAAGTACCCTACAACTAATGAAGTACCCTACAACTAATGAAGTACCCTACAACTAATGAAGTACCTACAACTAATGAAGTACCCTACAACTAATGAAGTACCCTACAACTAATGAAGTACCCTACAACTAATGAAGTACCCTACAACTAAACTTGTTAAGTAGCTAATAGTTATATCTCTCAGAAAATACCATACGATCAATCCAGTCTAAATTTCCAAGTTTGTGGAGAATTTAATTATTTTGTGTGTGTGGAAGACTTTCACGGTCACACAAGAGTCACAGCTTCACAAGTTCACCTTCACAGGTTCACATTCACAGGCACATATTCACAGGCACATTTTCAAAGGCACACCTTCACAGGTTCATCGTCACAGGTTCACCTTCAATGCACGCCTTCACAGACACATTTTCGCATACACACCTTCACAGGCACATTTTCACAGGCACACCTTCACAGGCACACCTTCACAGGCACATTTTCACAGGCACACCTTCACAGGCACACCTTCATAGGCACATTTTCACAGGCACATTTTCACAGGCACACCTTCACAGGCACGCCTTCACAGGCACATTTTCACAGGCACACCTTCACAGGCACATTTTCACAGGCACATTTTCACAGGCACACCTTCACAGGCACACCTTCACAGGCACACCTTCACAGGCACATTTTCATAGGCACGCCTTCACAGGCACACATTCACAGGCACACCTTCACAGGCACATTTTCACAGGCACACCTTCACAGACACATTTTCACAGGTTCATGATGTTCAAAGAAATAGTTTAGGACGGATCTGTTTGACCACCATCGGACCTGGAAATGATCAAATCAGTTCTTTATAGCAACTGAACATATTCATTTCTAGTATATATGTATAGCAACTGAACATATTCATTTCTAGTATATCTGTATAGCAACTGAACATATTCATTTCTAGTATATCTGTATAGCAACTGAACATATTCATTTCTAGAAACCTACGGTGATGCAGAGAATGAGAATACATAAAATTCACATTGTTTACAACATCTTTCATGACATTCTGATGTAATGGGGAAGCCACACTAGAGAGAACTAGATTTGTGAACATCACGGAGAAGCCACACTAGAGAGAACTAGATTTGTGAACATCAAGGAGAAGTCACACTAGAGAGAACTAGATTTGTGAACATCAAGGAGAAGCCGCACCAGAGAGAACTAGATAATGTGAACATCAAGGAGAAGCCGCATCAGAGAGAACTAGATTTGTGAACATCAAATCATTGTTGGGCCTTTCCAAGGCCGTGTCCCGAAAGTTCCCTAACGACGAACATGTTAAGGGAGAAGTGATGATGATGAAACATGTCTTAGCAACAACAAGTAGTCAAACTTTACTTGTTTATGAATCATAAGTGATGTCTTATGGCACTCAGATTGAGTGCAATTTGTATTTTGAGTTACGGACATAACAAAAAATTATACACATGTATAAAACACTGTCCATCACAGTATTGGCAGTATTGATATACAAGATAGGTTAGACCTGACAGACTTGTCAATATATGCCAGGCATCCAACATGAGTTAAATGGTCAATACATGCCAGGGTTTCAACACGAGTGACATGGTCAATATAAGCCAGACTCAAACAAGACTGACAAGGTCAATAAATGCCAGACTTCCAGCATGAGTGACATGAGCAATATAGTATTAATTAACTTGTTATCACTGACAAATCTTTTTGTTATGTAATGTTAAATATTGTAAAATGAGTATAAGTAAATCACTTGACATCGTAACATAAGAACAAATAAAACACTTTAAATTTTATGAAGAGAACCAAAGCAAACACTGACAGTGTACATTGAGGATAAATAAGATTCTGACATAGTAAGATGAGAATAAAGACAATACTTACATTGTATAATGAGAAAAATAGAATTTAAGGCATAGTATAGCTTAATCAAATAAATATGACATAGTAATATAAGCACAACGTATAACGAGAGTAGACATGTGTCTACATATGAATAGACTAGACATGTGTCTATATATGAATAGACTAGACATGTTTCTACATTTGAATAGACTTGAAATGTTCGAATATATTGACTTTATGTCTACTGTTGCCAGAGTCTTGTTGCCTTGTAACGGACAATCCATATTGTGGCTTTCATTGATTTAAAATTATACAAAGACGGCAAAGAGAAGAAAATGTATGATGACAGAAAGTCGCCAAAATTATGGTTGTTAAAGATGGCCGGACACTTCCCAGTGGTATATATGGACATAACTTCGAGTCATTTCTCTGGAGCAACACAGGACGTTGTTAGATGTCCATAAAGTAAAGACATAAAACTTGTTGATGGTCAGTGGAGAATTGAAAGTGCAGATTTAACTATCTATCTATCTATCTATCTATCTATCTATCTATCTATCTATCTATCTATCTATCTATCTATCTATCTATCTATCTATCTATCTATCTATCTATCTATCTATCTATCTATCTATCTATCTATCTATCTATCTATCTATCTATCTATCTATCTATCTATCTATCTATCTATCTATCTATCTAATCTATCTATCTATCTATCTATCTATCTATCTATCAATCTATCTATCAATCTGTCTGTCTGTTTTTATGTCTGTCTGTCTGTCTGTTATCTATCTATCTTACCGTTGATTTTTTCCCATTCCTTTCAATTAATTTCTATAAAAATGTTATATCAATTTGAGAGATGTGACATTAGATACAGTGAATGGTTGTACCAGGTGACATTAGATACAGTGAACGGTTGTACAAGCTGACATTAGATACAGTAAATGGTTGTACCAGGTGAAATTAGATTCAGTGAATGGTTGTACTAGGTGACATTAGATACAGTGAATGGTTGTACGAGCTGACATTAGATACAGTGAACGTTTGTACCAGGTGACATTAGATACAGTGAATGGTTGTACCAGGTGACATTAGATACAGTGAACGGTTGTACCAGGTGACATTAGATACAGTGAACGGTTGTACCAGGTGACATTGGATACAGTGAACGGTTGTACAAGCTGACATTAGATACAGTAAATGGTTGTACCAGGTGAAATTAGATTCATTGAATGGTTGTACCAGGTGACATTAGATACAGTGAATGGTTGTACGAGCTGACATTAGATACAGTGAACGTTTGTACCAGGTGACATTAGATACAGTGAATGGTTGTACCAGGTGACATTAGATACAGTGAACGGTTGTACCAGGTGACATTAGATACAGTGAACGGTTGTACCAGGTGACATTAGATACAGTGAACGGTTGTACGAGCTTACATTAGATACAGTGAACAGACGTATAAAGTTTTCTATCCCCTCCCAGCGTATCCAAAATCTCATGAAATGTCTTGGCATGTGGTTCAATCTCCAGTCATCATAGTGTCTTATTACTTTACTCACAAAATACTAATTGTACTTTTTTGCATTCATATGCTATACTAGGGCTGTACCGGATTCAAATTTTTAGATCCTCAGGATCGGAACCGGAATCGGATTTAATATTTGAATCCTGCCGGAATCGGAACAGGAACCGGATTTTACCGAATTAAATAGTAATTTTTCCGAACGAAGTAGTAATTTCTCGCCTAACATAAAAAAGTTATAAGAATGAAAAATAGAATAAAAATTTAGTTTTTTAAGTTCTAGATAGCAAAACACAGTATTAACCATTTAGATCTTGAAGACTGTGACTAAAACCCCTTCCCCAATCTTGAGTTAAGAAAGATAACTCTGTCAAAATAACAGGTTCTTCGTTTTAAAAAAAATTATTTAATAAAGCTGTACCTAATTTAACTTGATTTATTTTACAATCAAACAAAGAAATGGGTATCATATATTAGAAAGTATAATAAACATGTTTATTAATAAATAAATTCCAATATATATATATATATATATATATATATATATATATATATATATACTGTGGCAGCCCCCGGTAGTTCATTTTCTTTAGCTTTCCATAGTGACGTCACAGAACCGTGTTTTTTCATTCATACTTTCATTTAAACCATTATCTATTTCCCATAAAAACGCAAATTGAAATGCATTTCAAATCTAAATCCATTTCAATTTAATATTCAATTTAAAATGTATCTTCAATTTATTTATCTAAATTTGCGAGGAATTTTATCCAAATCGTGACAAAATCCACTAAATTAAAAAATGTGCAGACAAATAAATTTATGAGCTTTTTGAAAACTGTAAACACCCAAAAATAGATCGTAGTCTGCTCTTTAAAAAAAGTTAAATTTTGATAGCTAAATATAGTTTATAGAAAACACGGAATCAAAAGTAGCGGAAGATAAGGTATCGTATTACTAGACCAGGGGTCGGCAACCTTTTGAGATGGAAGTGCCTAAAGTTATAATTTACAATTTACTCAATTTTTAAAGAGCCACTAAATTTGTTGTTTCAATATTACGGTATTTGATCAAGCCGCTATTTGACATCGAAAGAGCTACAACTTGACATCGAAAGAGCCGCACGCGGCTCGCGAGCCGCAGGTTGCCGACCCCTGTACTAGACTAAATACGATTCAAATCTTCCTTTTTAATATATTTGTACTTACATATAGAACTAAAAGCGATCGACGTTATTGTAGTTTTAAAATCAAAGGAAGTTATTGTTTTAATTTAATTGTATAGCGCTAAATATTTCAAAATTATGTTGCGCTAAAAAAAATTCTTACAAATTTAAAACAACAAAGAAATCCGGCTTAAATCCGGCACATTTTAACCGGAACCGGAATCGGAACCGGATTTGGTAAAACTGCCGGAATCCGGCTTAACAGGAACCGGAATCGGATTCCGGTACAGCCCTATGCTATACACAACGTAATTTTTATTTACTCATACAGTAATTAGGTCTTCTTGTGTAAGTTTTAATGTTTTTATGTATTTAGGTCTAATGTATTTAGTTCTCACGTATTTAGTTCTCATGTATTTAGTTCTCATGTATTTAGTTCTAATGTATTTAGTTCTCACGTATTTAGTTCTCATGTATTTAGTTCTCATGTATTTAGTTCTCATGTATTTACCATAGATACAGTTTATCACAAAAACAGTTTATGATAGAAGCAGTTTTAATTTATCATAGATACAGCTTATGATAAATGCAGTCTTTTCTCAGATACAATTTACCATAGATGCACTTTATCACCAAAACAGTTTATAGATAGAAGCAGTTTTAATTTATCATAGATATAGTTCATACAAATACAATTCATTATGGATACAGTTTATTTCAGATACAATTTATCCTATATGCAGTTTATACAAATACATTTTATCATAGATACAGTTTATCACACATACGATTTTTTTTTACAGATACAGTCTTATCCCAGATACAATTTATTACAGATACAGTTTATCTTCTCTGGTAGAGTCCAGCTGTCCGGTTCCAGTAGTTGACCCCGCCATTGAATAGGTCAAGTAGTTCAGCCCGTGGTCAGTCAAATTTTATGGTCAGTTAGCTGGACTCTTACTCTTTGGTTCAGTGATGATTTCAGATTGACACAAACAATATATATAGAGATATATGCCGTACTGTTATATCGTAAAATTAGAGATATGGATATATATTTATATACATAAATACATAGATACATAAACACATACATATAAACATAAATACATAGATACATAAATACATATATATAAACATAATTACATAGATACATAAATACATATATCTATACATAAATACATAGATACAGACATACGTACACATATAGTAAAATCAGAGAAATGTCACACACTTATAGAAAGAAAACAAAAACTGATATTGAAACTAATTGTGTGTGAACATTTGTTGTGTGTGTGAACATTTGTTGTGTGTGTGAAATTTGTTGTGTGTGTGAACATTTGTTGTGTGTGTGAACATTTGTTGTGTGTGTGAACATTTGTTGTGTGTGTGAACATTTGTTGGGTCTGAAACTGAAACAACTGGTTGGAACAATGAAACGTTCGATGTATTTATATTTCTCACTGGTGATACATCTATAGTTGAGACTTATAAATACAACTACTTCTCACTGGTGATACATCTATAGTTCAGACTGTGTTTATAGATACAACTATTTCTCACTGGTGATACATCTATAGTTCAGACTGTGTTTATAGATACAACTATTTCTCACTGGTGATACATCTATAGTTCAGACTGTGTTTATAGATACAACTACTTCTCACTGGTGATACATCTATAGTTCAGACTGTGTTTATAGATACAACTACTTCTCACTGGTGATACATCTATAGTTCAGACTGTGTTTATAGATACAACTATTTCTCACTGGTGATACATCTATAGTTGAGACTTATAAATACAACTATTTCTCACTGGTGATACATCTATAGTTCAGACTGTGTTTATAGATTCAACTATATCTCACTGGTGATACAACTATAGTTCAGACTGTTTATAGATATAATTATTTCTCATTGGTAATACATCTATAGTTTAGACTGTTTCTATAGATACAACTATTTATCACTGGTGCCCAAAAAAACAATACGTCATTTTTTAGCAATGTTCATAAATAGGTAACACTAATATTTCTTAGTGGAGAAATGGGATACAGCTATTTCCTGGTAGTGCTCATAGAAACATGTTGCATCTATTTCCTGGTTGTGCTCATAGAAACATGTTGCATCTATTTCCTGGTTGTGCTCATAGAAACATGTTGCATCTATTTCCTGGTTGTGCTCATAGAAACATGTTGCATCTATTTCCTGGTAGTGCTCATAGAAACATATTGCATCTATTTCCTGGTTGTGCTCATAGAAACATGTTGCATCTATTTCCTGGTTGTGCTCATAGAAACATGATACATCTATACAAGTTGTTTTAAAGTATAGCATCATACACGACTAAAGGGTCCAAATATAATTAATAATTATTTCAATTATTTCAGCGTTTTCATAGGAATGACCATCTAGTTGTGCCCATGTGTCCGTAGAGCCTATAAGACTGCTCTGTGTTGGTGTTCATAGATACGTAGTAAATTGATACACATGATACAAGATACATCTATGTTCCAGCTTGTTTAAATAAATCTGTGCATGGTGTTATTAGATAAGTGATACATTGATACACATGATACAAGATACATCTATGTTCCAGCTTGTTTAAATAACTCTGTGCATGGTGTTATTAGATAAGTGATACATTGATACACATGATACAAGATACATTTATGTTCCAGCTTGTTTAAATAAATCTGTGCATGGTGTTATTAGATAAGTGATACATTGATACACATGATACAAGATACATCTATGTTCCAGCTTGTTTAAATAACTCTGTGCATGGTGTTATTAGAAAAGTGATACATTGATACACATGATACAAGATACATTTATGTTCCAGCTTGTTCAAATAACTCTGTGTATGGTGTTATTAGATAAGTGATACATTGATACACATAATACAAGATACATCTATGTTCCAGCTGGTTCAAATAACTCTGTGTATGGTGTTCGATTCAATCCTTCTTGTTATTTGTCTGATTGATTTCTTTTCAATCCATTCACCACGGACTAACGTAATTAAAGCTAGCGTTAATATTTGGCCACCCCCCCTCCCGTCCCACCGCGTACTTCCGTCAGTACCGGGACAGTATAAAAGTAAATCAATTTTTGTAACGGAAATAGTTTAAGGGGGTGAGGCGTTCAAGAGGAACAACTGTACTTAGTAACATTCTGTATGGGAAGACAACTCTAGCATGCTCTGCTCTCACTGTTTACCACCGTCTTGACCTATGACCTGACCTTCCCATTAATCGGATAATACCATACTGACAAAGATTTAGTTGATACCATACAGTAACTAGAGGGGTGATATCTAACTGACAAAGATTTGGTTGCTAATAACTAGTGTGTCCACATAATATTGGCGTCACTAATAACTAGTGTGTCCACATAATATTGGCGTCACTAATAACTAGTGTGTCCACATAATATTGGCGTCACTAATAACTAGTGTGTCCACATAATATTGGCGTCACTAATAACTAGTGTGTCCAAATAATATTGGCGTCACTAATAACTAGTGTGCCCACATATTATTGGCGTCACTAATAACTAGTGTGTCCACATATTATTGGCGTCACTAATAACTAGTGTGTCCACATAATATTGGCGTCACTAATAACTAGTGTGTCCACATAATATTGGCGTCACTAGTAACTAGTGTGTCCACATATAATGGGCGTCACTAATAACTAGTGTGTCCACATATAATGGGCGTCACTAATAACTAGTGTGTCCACATATTATTGGCGTCACTAATAACTAGTGTGTCCACATAATATTGGCGTCACTAATAACTAGTGTGTCCACATAATATTGGCTTCACTAATAACTAGTGTGTCCACATATTATGGGCGTCACTAATAACTAGTGTGTCCACATAATATTGGCGTCACTAATAACTAGTGTGTCCACATAACATTGGCGTCACTAATAACTAGTGTGTCCACATAACATTGGCGTCACTAATAACTAATGTGTCCACATAATATTGGCGTCACTAATAACTAGTGTGTCCACATGTTATGGGCGTCACTAATAACTAGTGTATCCACATAATATTGGCGTCACTAATAACTAGTGTGTCCACATATTATTGGCGTCACTAATAACTAGTGTGTCCACATAATATTGGTGTCACTAATAACTAGTGTGTCCACATATTATTGGCGTCACTAATAACAAGTGTGTCCACATATTATGGGCGTCACTAATAACTAGTGTGTCCACATATTATTGGCGTCACTAATAACTAGTGTGTCCACATAATATTGGCGTCACTAATAACTAATGTGTCCACATATTATTGGCGTCACTAATAACAAGTGTGTCCACATATTATGGGCGTCACTAATAACTAGTGTGTCCACATATTATTGGCGTCACTAATAACTAGTGTGTCCACATAATATTGGCGTCACTAATAACTAATGTGTCCACATAATATTGGCGTCACTAATAACTGGTGTGTCCACATATTATTGGCGTCACTAATAACTAGTGTGTCCACACACACACACAATGTTTGATGGCGTCTCAAACAATGAATATTTTACCTGTCGCGACGCATCAAGCCCCCCTGCACTGAACTGCTCCGTGGGCCTTATTGTGTTAATGGATTTGAAATGTTCAATTCTTATACACACATTCGAGTTTTTATTTTTCTTAAGTTGCCAGGAAGTCGGCAATGGATGAAAGGTTTGCTTCACATCAAATTCTTCTGTCCCGAATATAGCGTCAATTAAATACTATTTAAATCTACCGCATTTCTGACGCTACTTGATATTTAGTTATCTATCTATCTATCTATCTATCTATCTATCTATCTATCTATCTATCTATCTATCTATCTATCTATCTATCTATCTATCTATCTATCTATCTATCTATCTATCTATCTATCTATCTATCTATCTATCTATCTATCTATCTATCTATCTATCTATCTATCTATCTATCTATCTATCTATCTATCTATCGCTCTCTTTGAACTCTCCCAGTTAATCTTGGGACTGAGACTTAATCTCTTGATATCTTCTAGCCCGTGAAGTCAAACTCGCTGTCAGCGTGAGACGATAGCCATACCAACCAACGGCAACCCAACTGGTTCACCCATCGGCTACCCCACTGGTCCACCCTACTGCTACCAGACTGATCAACTCTACTGCTACTCGACTGGTCCACCCTACTGCTACTCGACTGGTTCACCCTACTGCTACCAGACTGGTCAACTCTGCTGCTACCAGATTGGTCCACCCTACTGCTACCAGACTGGTCCACCCTACTGCTACCAGACTGGTCAACTCTACTGCTACCAGACTGGTCAACTCTACTGCTACTCGACTGGTCCACCCTACTGCTACCAGACTGGTCAACTCTACTGCTACTTGACTGATCCACCCTACTGCTACCAGACTGGTCAATTCTACTGCTACTCGACTGGTCAACTCTACTGCTACTCGACTGGTCCACCCTACTGCTACCCGACTGGTCCACCCTACTGCTACCCGACTGGTCAACTCTAATGCTACCAGACTGGTCAACTCTACTGCTACTCGACTGGTCCACCCTACTGCTACCAGACTGGTCAACTCTACTGCTACTCGACTGATCCACCCTACTGCTACCAGACTGGTCAACTCTACTGCTACTCGACTGGTCCACCCTACTGCTACCAGACTGGTCAACTCTACTGCTACTCGACTGATCCACCCTACTGCTACCAGACTGGTCAACTCTACTGCTACTCGACTGGTCCACCCTACTGCTACCAGACTGGTCAACTCTACTGCTACTAGACTGGTCCACCCTACTGCTACCAGATTGGTCAACTACACATTCTCTTCCTCTATCTCTATCTATCTCACATACTTTCATCCCTCCTCTTTCTGTAACACACTCTCTCCTATTCTCTCTCTCTCTCTCTCTCTCTCTCTCTCACTCACACACAAACTCCCCCCCCCCCTCTACCCGCTATCACGCACTTTCAATCTCTCACACACTACCTTTTTATTCTCTCTCTCTCTCTCTCTCTCTCACACACACACACACACACACACAATCGCTCACACACACTTTGCTCCACAGTCAAGATGTAGTCAGTTACTTTGGATACCTTTCCTCCCAACCTTTCACTTACCCCTCGAAAGTTTTCTACCTGGAAGGTGAACCTGGGGGTATGAAGTGAATTTTTTTGTTTAGACTTTGAGACTGATTTAAGTTGATTAAACTGGCAGCTACAAGCAATTAGAGACAAAACAGATGTCAACATTTACATTGGAGCACAATATGAATTTAGATGGATGAAATTCCAATCAATCTTTTATCATGCATCATTCTGGTTTCTTTTTCTATCTATCTATCTATCTATCTATCTATCTATCTATCTATCTATCTATCTATCTATCTATCTATCTATCTATCTATCTATCTATCTATCTATCTATCTATCTATCTATCTATCTATCTATCTATCTATCTATCTATCTATCTATCTATCTATCTATCTATCTATCTATCTATCTATCTATCTATCTATCTATCTATCTATCTATCTATCTATCTATCTATCTATCTAAGCTACTGACATCTATCTAGCTAAAAAAAGAAACTCATTATATCAAACACATTTAAATATGCATTTTCATTTTTAAAACTTAAAGCGTGGATGCTAAAAAAAAGCTTCACTATTTTGCGCACTTATTCATCGGTGCTATGCTTCGTATTTATTTTGACATGAAAATCTCAAGGCGAATTTGCTTCTATTAAGCCATTCCGAAAAAAAGTAATTCACTTCATAAATCTACAAGGTATAAATGAGGGGTTAAAAAAAAATGATTACAAAATGTGTCTTGTCAAGTAGAATCTACAGGTGTGTCAACTTTGAGTCTCTCACTCAATTAGAACAGGTATACAATTGAGTAATAAGATTTCAGAACACAGCCACAAACCCAGCAGGTCATAGAAAATTAACTAAAAATTTATACAAATCACAACGATGTTCAAATCATTACTGATGTAATCATACTCCCAGCTTTTTCTGGCAAGGTTAGTCAAATCCAAGGAATATATCGCCAGTGGGAAGGAATTACTGGACCAAATATCTAGTAGCGAAATATTTCGATAACTGAAGGTGTCATGAATGGTTTTAGACAGGCCCGTAGCCAGGAATATTGAATTGGGGGGGGGGGGCCAAAGACATTTTCGGGGGGGGGGGCGAAGAAATTTTTTTCGGGGGGGGGGTGCCGAAGAAATGATCGGGGCGGATCTAGACAACTTTGACGGGGGGGGGGGGCAAAACTGTTTTCATTGTTGAAAATTGGTCTTAGAACAAAAATATTTCGATAATTTAATGATGTATTACCTAAACTTGCGGTAACGGGGGGGGGGGGCAAAAATGGAGGCGCGAAGCGCCGAAAGCTTGCGAGCGGAGAGGAGGGGTTTGGGGAGGGGATCTCAGTGAGTCCCCTCTCCAAGAAATGTTTTGCAGTGCCATATCTGGAATGGTGCATTTTAGTACCGATTGTTTAGCTATTAATTAGAAATATATAATTTTAACTACGTTTCAATAATGCTTGGCATGTTGCAGTTTTGTTACAAATCATTTAAATAGTAAAGAGTTTTAATGATAAAAATTTATTGAGGCTGAGCAATTTCTGATTCCTGTTATAAATATATTTACCAATAGTTCTGCTACACAATTGTTACATAATAGATACCTGATTTATATTATTATACTGTTTGTTTAACTTACAACCCGGGAAGAACGACAAAGATGCATGAATAAAGCTTAGCTATTTGTGTGATATTTCTTATAAAATATTGAAAACAAAGAACAGATCTATCAACAACAACAGTCGCAATTATTCAATTTAAATAAAATTAATTCTGCTAAAAAGTAAATTCGCAAATTAAATGACATCACTCAGAAATCACGGAGTTTGTACTTTATTATTTTATTATACATATGTATAAAAATGAAGTCAGAAGCCAATGTTATTTTATTAACTTATTTAAGTTGCTAGTTGTCCTCAGAAGATATCAATATATAAAACTATTACAAGGTTGCGAACAGGCCCATCGACAGAAATTTCGGGCCCCTGGGCTGATATTAATATTTTAAAAAGTTGATTGGCCAGCTCAGTCCTGTTCCCTAACACTCGCCGGGCCCCTGGGCATTGGCCCCCCACTCGCCGGCACTGGGTGCGAACTTATATTACTATACGTTTCAAATGTGCAAATTTCGTGGATTAGCCAACCCCGTAGCCAAGGGGGCACTGGGGGCAGTGCCCCCCCACCTCTAGGTGTGGAGTGCCACCCCCCCCCCCCACTTAAAAAAGAAGAAAAAATAAAGAAAAAGTAAAGGTGTCCCCTTGCTGTGTATTGGTGCCTCCCTGCTTACTAATTTACCTAAAAATGCTTCAGCATTCAGAATGTCTGTTAAATCTTTTTCAAAAGCAAGCAGGAAAAGATTGCTTAGACGCTTTTGTAACATTGATCTGCGATATGGGGTGAGCATTCATGTGAGGGTTTGAGAAGCTGCTTTCACACACGGCTGTTGAAGCACCAAATGCCAATGCTGCCCAAAATACCCAGAATTGAACTTTAATAAGATTCAATCTTTTATGCCCAAAAATTAGATAAGCTATATATGTAAGTATATATTAATAGCCTGAATGATTGCCAAAATATAAACTTTTAAGTTTTTATTATTATTGATTTATTAAACAAAATGATTGATGTTTTATAGCCGTTATTATTAAAATTTTGTAAAAAAAAACTCAAATCATGCACGGGGGGGGGGGGGGCTCAGGTCATGCACGGGGGGGGCTCAGCCCCCCCTAGCCCCCCTCTGGCTACGGGCCTGGTTTTAGACTGAATTTCCCAGTTGAGAATCTATTGCAAATAATAATTTCTAGTCAACTGTTAATTTTTTCCTTCTAAATGCTGATATTGAAATTTTATATGTTCATATTTGAGCTGCTCATATCTTTCATATTTATTGAAGATGTTCAAAATGTCCTCGGTTGACGGGAATACATCTTCTGAAGTGCATTGAATAAATTGACAATCACATATTTAATTATGTCCGATCGAAATACAAAACACTATGATGTTTTCTCTGTTATCAATATCAGAACACCATTTCATATGGTCATCTATGATGTTTTCTCTGTTATTAATATCAAAACACTTAAAACTTTTGAAGGACATTGTGTATAAAAATGACCTATCTATATTTCAATTTATGTATTTAACTATCTAGTTATAAAACTTTCTCACTATATTTTCAACTATATATATATATATATATATATATATATATATATATATATATATATATATATATATATACTTATAAGACGCATTTGTTGTCTGTCTGTCTGTTCCCTTATAACTCAAGATCCAGATAACCAAAAAACGTGAAATTTGTTACACATACACATAATTACATGGGGAAGGTTATAGGGCAGGTTTCGTTTCATCTGGATGGGTAGTTTAATTGTAAATAATTTTTTTTTATTTTAGTATTTTACTATATTAAAGTAATCTCGACGGCGCCATAAATAAAATTCCTCTGTGACGTCATTTTCCAATGATCGAATAGAACTTGCGCGCTGGTGCTGTATTGTGCCTTTGTGCTGCAAAGAATTGTTGATGTTTTTTCATGCTTCCCTATTTGTACAGCTTGAGGAAGTTAAAGGAATGAAGAAGGATTTTAGAAGAAGTGTGAAGCCATAATAATAAGTATATATATATATATATATATATATATATATATATATATATATATAGAGAGAGAGATAGAGAGAGAGAGAGAGAGAGAGGGAGGGAGAGAGGGAGAGATAAAGAGAGAGAGGGGGCAGGGGGGAGAGAGAGGAAAGCAGGGTAGGAGGGAAAGGAAAGAGGGAGGGAGGGGGATGGACAGGGGGAGAGAAGGAGGGGGAGAGAGGGAGATGGGAGAGGGAGGGAGAGTGAGGGGGAGAGAAAAGGAGGGAAGGAAAGAGAAAGGGAGGAAGAGAGGGGGTAGGGAGGGAGAGAGGGTAGGGAGGGAGAGAGAGAGGGTGGGAGAGAGGGAGAGAGATAAAGAGTGAGAGGGGCAGGGAGGGAGAGACGGAATGAGGGAGGGAGGAAGAGGGAGGGAGGGAGAAAGACGGGAGGGAGAGAGGGGTTAGGGAGGGAGAGAGAGGGAAGGGAAGGAGAGGATGGGAGAAATGGGAGGAAGAGATAAAGAGAGAGGGGGCAGGGAGGGAGAGGGGGAAGGAGGAAGGGGGAGAGAGGGAGGGAGAGAGGGGGTAGGGAGAAAACAGAAGGTAAACAGAAAACCTTATTTAAACCCGGGCAAAGCCGGGTACTTGCAACTAGTATATATATATATCTATATATACTTATAAGATGCATTTGTTGTCTGTCTGTCTGTCTGTTCCCTTATAACTCAAGATCCAGAAAAACAAATAACGTGAAATTTGTTACACATACACATAATTACATGGGGAAGGTTATAGGACAGGTTTCGATTCATATCGATAGGTAGTTTAATTGTAATTAATTTTTTTTTATTTTAGTATTTTACTATATTAAAGTAATCTCGACGGCGCCATAAATAAAATTCCTCTGTGACGTCATTTCCCTATGATCGAATAGAACTTGCGCGCTGGTGCTGTATTGTGCCTTTGTGATGCAAAGAATTGTTGATGTTTTTTCATGCTCTCTGATGTGTACAGTTTGAGGAAGATAAAGGAATGAAGAAGGATTTTAGAAGAAGTGTGAAACCATAATATATATATATATATATATATATATATATATATATATATAGAGAGAGAGAGAGAGAGAGAGAGGGAGGGAGAGAGAGATAAAGAGAGAGAGATAAAGAGAGAGAGGGGGGGCAGGGGGGAGAGAGAGGAAAGGAGGGTAGGAGGGAGGGCGGGAGGGGGAGAGAGGAGGGAGGGGGTGACAGGGGGGAAAAGGAGGGGGAGAGAGGGAGATGGGAGAGGGAGTAGGGGGAGAGGGAGAGATAAAGGAAGGGAAAGAGGGGGTAGGGAGGGAGAGAGAGGGGAGGGAGGGAGAGAGGGAGGGAGAGAGAGGGAATGAGGGAGGAAGGGGAGAGAGGGGGAGAGAGAGAGGTGGAAAGGGGAGGGAGGGAGAAAGGAGGGAGAGAGGGGTTAGGGAGGGAGAGAGAGGGGAGGGAAGGAGAGAGGGGAGGGAAGGAGAGAGGGAGAGGATGGGAGAAATGGGAGGAAGAGATAAAGAAAAAGAGGGGGCAGGGAGGGAGAGAGAGGGAAGGAGGAGGGAGGAGGATGGACGGGGGGAGAGAAGGAGGGGGAGAGAGGGAGATGGGAGGGAGGGAGGGAGGGAGAGAGAGAGGAAGGGAGAGAGGGGGTAGGGAGAAAACAGAAGGTAAACAGAAAACCTTATTTTAAACCCGGGCAAAGCCGGGTACTTGCAACTAGTATATATATAACTATAACTAAGTATCTGTTTGTTTGTATGTATGTATGTATGTATGTATGTATGTTAACTCCTTTGTCATTCATTATAATGTTAACATGTCTGTCATTTATTATTATGTTAACTCCTCTGTCATTTGCTATGATGTTAACCTCTCTGTCATTAATTATGATGTTAACCTCATTGTCATTTACTGTAATGTTAGCTTTCCTGTCATTTACTATGATATTAGCTTATCTGTCATTTATTATGATGTTAGCTTTCCTGTCATTTATAATGATGTTAACTTCTCTCTCATTTAATATAATTTTAACTTCTCTGTCATTTACTATGATGTTAACCTCTCTGTCAATTGCTATGATGTTAGCTTTTCTGTCATTTACTATGATATTAACTTCACTGTCATTTACTATGATGTTAACTTCTCTGTCATTTACTATGATGTTAGCTTTTCTGTCATTTACTATGATATTAACTTCACTGTCATTTATTATGATGTTAACTTCTCTGTCATTTACTATGATGTTAACTTCTCTGTAATTTATTATGATGTTAACCTCTCTGTCATTTACTATGATGTTAACTTCTCTGTCAGAGCTTTTCATCGTATGCTAACCGTCCCTCGCCCTGGGCTAAGATTTACTGTAAACATTGAAATGGTCTGAGCTGAATAAATGTAATGCGAGTGGGATAGAAAGAAAAGAAGAAGCACACACACGGACGCATATACTAACACATAAATCCAATAACAGGGAAAACTGACACACACAAAGCCATACACACAGACAAACACACACTCAGACAAACTAGCAGCTGCTATAAAGGCAGCACAGTTTATAGAGAGATGCATGAAGCACATTTAATCATCCCAGCTTTGGAGCCAGTGCATAGCTCCAGGGTGTCTTTCAATTGGATGATTTCTTCATGATTTTATTTTTTAACTTTCTGATATTTACTTTATTATGTGAACTTTATGATTTATTTTTTTTCTCTGGTCATAATTCACAAGGTGGCTGAATCAACAATGTTTTCACTAATGTATTGAGGCTAGCTGAGAGTGACCAGCTTAATGATAGAGATTAATTTAACAACAGCGACCTAATTAGCAGCCTGAACAATTTATGTTTTTAATGTTAACTATAACATTCCCAAAGCTTTGTATTTACCTACGGCAAGCATGGTATCAAACCCAAATCAGAACATTTACCTAGACTAAGCACCGTATCAAACCCAAATCCTAACATTTACCTAGATTTAGCATGTACCAAACCCAAAGCCTAACATTTACCCAGACAAAGCACCGTATCAAACCCAAAGCTTTAAATTACACAGCCCAACAAAAAAAAATTTTTGTGAATTGCCAAGAATGTTTGAATGAATTTATAGAAATTCATGGGTGCTGATTTCAAAACTGCCACTGCTTTTGCTGAATTGGCTCTAGTTTCTGAGATATTGGACACCCTTGAAAATATGATTGTACCCTTTGTGTAAAACAAATGCAATAGGTTTGGTGTCTGTTGTTTAATTAAATTATACCAAGTTATAACTTGGTTTTTTTTCTATTTTATCTCTGCTTTCTAAAGACATCATGAGTTCATCACGAAAATGCTGCAAAAATAATCAGAATGTATTCTGTTACATCTCTGGACAATACATGATTGAAAAGCAAAGAAGAAATATAACCGACTTTGTGCAGCAAGCATATTTGTCTTATTTCGGTGTGAAGCTGGGAGACCAAGACATGTCTTGGGTTCCCCATAACGTCTGCAAAAACTGTGTGGAGAGCCTACGGCAGTGGAAAAATGGTGAGAAGAAAAGTCAAAGTTTCGGTGTACCAATGGTATGGCGAGAGCCGAAAGACCATTTTGGTGATTGTTATTTTCGTGTTGTGAATGTTAAAGGCTTCAATCGCCACAAGAAATCTAAGTGGTATTATTCTGATATTGAATCTGCAATGAGACCAATTCCACGTAGCAGTGAAGTTCCTATACCAGTGTTTACTGGATTATTAGAGCTTTCACCATCAGACTCCGACGAGGGGCAAGATCTGGAGTTTTTGGCAGGTGAAAACAGTGGAAGCGATTATGAAGGAAGTTCTTCAACCATTCAGCCAAGAAGAATTCAATGACCTAATACGAGACCTAAATCGGTCCAAGCAAGCATCTGAGCTTTTAGCGTCCAGGCTCAATGAAATAAATTTTCTCAAACCAGAAGTTAAAATAACATTTTATCGGAAAAGAGAAGAGTTTCTTCTTCCATATTTAATCCAAGAGGAAGATCTTGTTTACTGTAATGACATCTTTGGACTTCTGTTCCAATTCCGAAGACTGGCGTCTTTTTATAGACAGTTCCATCAGAAGCTTGAAATGCATTTTTTTACACAATGGTAACCGTAATGCATCTTTTCCCATTGCTCACTCAACAACACTTAAAGAAGAGCATGAGAATATCAAAACAGTATTGCAGAAAGTCCGTTATTATGAGCATTTGTGGTCAATTTGTGTTGATCTAAAAATGGTAAACTTCTTGCTTGGGTAGCAGTCAGGATACACAAAATACCCATGCTTCATGTGCGTTTGGGATAGCAGGGCAAGGCAAGATCATTGGACAAGAGTGACATAGCCCGGAAGGGAAACCTTGACTGTAGGTAAAGAAAATATCATCAACAAGCCACTGGTTGACAAAAATAAGATCATTATCCCACCGCTTAATATCAAATTAGAGTTAATGAAACAATTTGTTAAGGCTTTGGACAAATCTGGCAATTGCTTCAAGTATATTTGCAGATCATTCCCCGGATTGAGCATGGAGAAGCTGAAAGCTGGGATTTTTGACGGACCTCAGATTCGGAAACTCATCGACGATCGAAATCACCTTGAAGCTTCTTCATGGAACAGTTTTGTTTCAGTTGTCAGGAACTTCTTAGGTAATAACAGAGCAGAGAATTACGAAGAACTGGTGCAAGATATGCTAGCTAACTTCAGAAACAGTGGAACAAATATGAGCATCAAGGTACATTACCTGCACAGTCATTTAGACAAATTTCCAGGTAACCTTGGGGACTTCAGTGAGGAACAAGGCGAGAGGTTCCATCAGGATATGAGGGTGATGGAGGAGAGATATCAAGGAAGATGGGGCATACATATGATGGCTGACTACTGTTAGAGCCTCCAGCGCAATTGCACCAACGACACATACAAAAGGAAGTCGAGCAAACAGCGATTTGCTAATGCATTACCATAGACAATTAACATATTAATTAATTAATTAATTAGACATAATTAGTTTTTCAAATGAAAATGTTTTCTTCTATAACACTATTACACATATTTTTGAACAAATTTCTGCATGACTATTAACAGTTTCACTACTATTTGTTAGTATACTATTATACTTCATGCAATTCTTGACAAATTCCAAACACGGTGCATACATTATTTAATTAATTTTAATTATCTCGAAAAATAGAGCCAATCTAGCAAAATCACTTACATATTCTAAATCAGCATAGTTGACTTTGTATAAAATGATTCAAATATCACTGGCAATGAATTCACAGTTTACCAGTGTTATTAATACCTTCAGAGCCGTTTTTATTTTTTTTTAGCAAGAGCGTATTTAGGGAGCACTTATTAAAGGTACTTTTGGGGTCCTAGGCAAAACTGAATTAGGGGATCTAGTAAAAGTTACCTTTCGAGGTCCTATGCATATATTAATTAAGGCCGTATGTAAAGGTACATTAATCAATATGAAAAAACAACATTGTCAAGGTCTATGGTTGGTTGTGTACTTGACAATATTAGAATCTTTTTTTCTCTCTAAATAATGGCTGCAGATTGTTGAGACATGATAACCAGATGTTCCTGACCAATGCTGAGATTGTTGAGACATGATAATCGGATGTTCCTGACCAATGCTGAGATTGTTGAGACATGATAATCGGATGTTCCTGACCAATGCTGTAATGGTAGAGACATGATAATCGGATGTTCCTGACCAATGCTGTAAAGGTTGAGACATGATAATCGGATGTTCCTGACCAATGCTGTATTGGTTGAGGCATGATAATCGGATGTTCATGACCAATGCTGTAATGGTTGAGACATGATAATCGGATGTTCCTGACCAATGCTGTAATGGTTGAGACATGATAATCGGATGTTCCTGACCAATGCTGTAATGGTTGAGACATGATAACCAGATGTTCTTGACCAATGCTGTAATGGTTGAGACATGATAATCAGATGTTCCTGACCAATGCTGTAAAGGTTGAGACATGATAATCGGATGTTCCTGACCAATGCTGTATTGGTTGAGACATGATAATCGGATGTTCATGACCAATGCTGTAATGGTTGAAACATGATAATAGGATGTTCCTGACCAATGCTGTAATGGTTGAGACATGATAACCAAATGTTCTTGACCAATGCTGTAATTGTTGAGACATGATAACCAGATGTTCTTGACCAATGCTGAAATTGACACTTTTTGACATGTTTCTTTTTTAAAGTAGTTTTTTCCATAATGCAGGATAATTCAAGACCGTTGTCGTGTGACCTAGATACTGTGACCTAGTTATTATGACCTAGTTATTGACATATATATATATATATATATGAATATTGACCTTGATATTATGGCCTAGATATTGTGACCTATATATTTTGACCTAGATATTTTGACTCTAATATTATGGTCTAGATAATGTGACCTCGAGAATATTCCTTTCAATCTGAAAATATGCTGTTAGATATTTAAAATACTCAGTATAACGCAAATCGAATATTTCAAAAATTGTTAAGTCCTACTTTGAGATTTATTAACATTTCTTTCTATAATTTATAAATGAGTTGATACTAATTTGATTACCTCTTTATGCAACACCTTGAATAAAGCAATGAATCCTATCAATTTACCTTACATATAAATTATACTAATATAATAGCACTCAATGAATGGTATCACTATTCATTATATAACTAGTAGAAAAGCCTGCTGAAGCTGGCTGAACGAAATCCGACAGAAGGAATAACAAACAAATATATGAAATACTGCAATAGAAAAGTACATGTGGCCTTTATTGCCTTGAACAGAATACGATATGAACATATATAACAAAGAAATTACGAAATACTGTAATAGAAAATAACTTTTTGCTTTTATTGCCATGAAAATCCTTAAATATAACGATATACGGCACGCTATGAAAACTTCCCACGGTTACAACTTACAACGCATACACCGCACGATATGAAAACTCCCGAACCGTTACAACGCATACACCGCACGATATGAAAACTACCTTAGGGAGACACACTTATAGGTTAGACGTCAGTATTTGTATAACTTTAACACGTGCATTGTTATAAAATTTAAAGTATGTATAATTTTTTATTACACGTGAATTGTAACAATATTTATAACATGAAGTACATTAAAAAAACTGTAACAATATGCAAATCATGTGCATTATAACAATATGTATATCATGTGCATTATAACAATATGTATAACATGTGAATAGTATTTCTTCGTTTCTTCGAATAATATTTGAATCGGCTGTCTGCTCTTATTTAACTCTGACAGACACAGAGATCAAATTGTTACACCAAACAACAGACACAGAGATCAAATTGTTACACCAAACAACAGACACAAAGATCAAATTGTTACACCAAACAACAGACACAGAGATCAAATTGTTACACCAAACAACATACACAGAGATCAAATTGTTACACCAAACAGCAGACACAGAGATCAAATTGTTACACGAAACAACATACACAGAGGTCAAATTGTTACACCAAACAACAGACACAGAGATCAAATTGTTACACCAAAAAACAGACACACGGAGATCAAATTGTTACACCAAACAACAGACACACAAAGATAAAATTGTTACACCAAACAACAGACACAGAGATCAAATTGTTACACCAAATAACAGACACAGAGATCAAATTGTTACACCAAACAACACAAAGATCAAATTGTTACACCAAACAACAGACACACAAAGATCAAATTGTTACACCAAACAACAGACACAGATATGAGCTCTATGAATTATATGTAGTTTAATTTGTAGCCCACCATTAGCAATTTATAAAAATTTTAAAAAGTATTTACAAGTTGTATTTAAATATACCTAATGGAAAAGGACTTTCTATAATATGATTTTATTATCCAGATTTCTTTAACTGTGAATTCTTTTAATGTCAGTTCATCGCCAATTTCATTTTTTCATTACAAATTACTTTCAACATCCTGTGTCACTAACAGAGTCAGATAATTGTTTGGGAGAGTCGCATCTATTGATCCCTATAAACCCCTTAAGGATAGTTTATATATTGATCCATTCTTATAAGCCACTTTTGGGATAGTTTATATATTGATCCAATCTTATAAGCCACTTTTGGGATAGTTTATATATTGATCCAATCTTATAAATCCCTTTAGGATAGTTTATATATTGATCCAATCTTATAAACCGCTTTTGGGATAGTTTGTATATTGATCCAATCTTATAAACCACTTTTGGGATAGTTGTATCTATAGCTCCTAAAAGCCACTATTTGTTTAGTATTCCCAGTGTACATCCTCAGCATTGTATAGCTAGAATCCATAGTCAACATCTGAGTACAACCAAAATCACCTACTTGCAACTTCTGGCAACGTAAATAAAAAAAACGTAAAAAAATTCTACACAAAGGGAAATACTTTGACCACATAGCGAACTATTTCCAAACCTGAAGAAGTCATCAGGCTGTAAAAATATTTAGTTCATTTCAATTTCTCGACTGAATCTACTTCAAAATTAATAAATTCTTGTCAAATGGTTCGGATAATTTTTGTTTTAAATGTTGTTATCGTAATTCTAAAATGTTCATATTTTTTAATTGTTCACATCTTTCATATATCGATGAACCAGGAAATACTCTAAGATTAACAATGTTTTTAATTTTTGTCTTTAAATCAAATAAATGTAACTGATTTTATCATCTATATCAATGAATGGGCAATATGTCTGTAATATTATCCTCTTTGCTTTATTAAAATGATCTCTGCTTTCATCTAGCGACAACTCATTGAATTCACGGAGATAAAATCAATTAGGCGAAAATTGTGTACCCTATTTTTACTAATTGGACAGGAGTTTGACGGTCAAGTTGTCTAAATTAGTGGTCCCCAACCTTTTTCTCCCCTCGGACCGGTCAGCGTTTGATAATTTTACTGCGGCCCATTGGTAAGGAGGGAGCTTAATTATTTCTAGTCCATGGAAAGTCGCACAATCACGAGGTAAATAAATAAATAGGAAATAATTTAATGTTTCTTGGGCAGCCCAGTTACATTCGTTCCATGGACTGGTCCGCGGTCCGGGAGTTGGGGATCACTGGTCTAAATGATTAAGTTCACTGACAGGAGTTTGACAGTCCAGTTGTATAAATGATTATGTTCACTGACAGGAGTTTGACAGTCAAGTTGTCTAAATGATTATGTTTACTGACAGGAGTTTGACAGTCAAGCTGTATAAATAATTAAGTTCACTGACAGGAGTTTGACAGTCAAGTTGTATAAATGATTATGTTCACTGACAGGAGTTTGACAGTCAAGTTGTCTAAATGACTATGTTCACTGACAGGAGTTTGACAGTCAAGTTGTATAAATGATTATGTTTACTGACAGGAGTTTGACAGTCAAGTTGTATAAATGATTATGTTTACTGACAGGAGTTTGACAGTCAAGTTGTATAAATGATTATGTTTACTGACAGGAGTTTGACAGTCAAGTTGTATAAATGACATCATACAACGGAACCTCTCCTCCCCCTCCCCCCACCCACTATTTGACAGACCCCCCACATCATTATGTTCCTCAACCTCCCCTCCTTCCATGTACATCCTACATTTCAGTCCTATAAGATTATGGAAACACAAACAAGAAGTGATGTGATCTATTTTTAGTGCATGAAGACAAAGTTATCAAAAGAAAATATGCTGTCTAAAGGAACCGAGAAAATGTCAATTACAATACACTTGTTCTATACAGAACTGATCTATTTTTAGTGCTAAAATATCTTAATCCCGACAATGGAAAAAAAAACACCAATGTGCATTTACAGGGTTTAAAGGAACTAAATAGTCTTCAGAAAAGTGAGATTATTCGACGGAGCCAGTGTTGGATTAGGACTTGATATCCAAAATTTGTTATACACCAAACTAGCTAACAAGCTAATATCTCGAAGTGATTTTTCCTCTTTTGCCGTTAATTTGAAGTGTCTCTTGAACATCCATATTTTCATTGAATATAAAATTTTGGCCATCCACACAGCTCTGTGTATGGCTCCGAGAGCCATCACATGAGCTCCACGAGGAGGAACATCACCAAGGAACAAAATTGTTAGTTCCAATAATTCCTTGTAGTCATATCGATATTGTCGAGTATATTCAAGAATTGTTTTCAAATAAATTAGTGCATCTTGTTTGAGTATACTGTGAGAAGCCAAAATGTCAGAACACGTTTTATCATTTAGAGCTGTTTCATAATCTTCTTTGTCATGAAAACGTTTAAATAATCCTATTTCAGGGCCACTGGATTGCCCAAGAGAATGTTTAAAAACGTCATTCAAGATGATTTCATACATATGATGACGACATGCCAAGTGTAATAATTCTTTAGCGTTGAGCTACCTCTAAAAGTTATTCAAATTTGCTAAAATTTTGCAGGATTCAATATAATTATATAAGGAACAAAATAAAAATGTACCACATTCATATTTGAAACTTTTGAAATTGTCAATGTATTTGTGCACCACCCTAATATATATATATATATATATATATATATATATATATATATATATATATATATATATATATATATTAGGGTGGTGCTTAGAAACGAACTTTCAAAAATCTCTACTCTCACCCCCTATTTGTGTTCGTTTATATATAGAAACTCTTAAAATAAAATATTAAGGTATTCAGTTCATGTTTACTGGTAGCTCAATGGCGTCAAAGTTTAGGAGTATTGGACCGTGATGAAAATACATAGTGTACTGCACTGTATAATATTAATTCAAGTTATGTGGATTGTCCTACACTTCTGTACTAAGCATATAAAACATGTAAATAGGCCTGGGAGTGGTAATTTAATACGCAGCAGGCCTAGTAGGCCTAGACAAAGAAACTATTAGCAACACAGTATAGGCCTATCTACACCACCTAGAAACTATTGGCAACGTGCCAAGCTGATTATCCTATGGTTGTGCATTGGGATGGAAAGTTGATTCCGGATCCCACAAATAAATAATGCATCGACAGACTTCCTGTAATTGTTTCTGGGAAAGGAGCATCACAGTTGTTAAATGTTGCAAAACTGCCTTCCGGAACTGGTGCTGCACAGGCCGGAGCTGTCTCTCAAGCTCTGCAAGACTGGGGTGCTAGTGACAAGATCAGAGGCATGTGCTTTGATACTACTAGTTCCAACACTGGTCGGATTAGTGGTACCTGCATCCTGCTGGAGCAAAAACTTCAGCAAGATCTTCTATCACTTGCTTGCAGACATCACATTATGGAACTGATTCTGGGCGCAGTCTTCCAAGTCTGTCTAGGTGCCACTTCATCTCCTGAGGTTCTGCTATTCAAACGCTTCAAGGATCATTGGCAGTTCATTGACAGAGCAAACTATGAAACATCACTGACAAATTCAGACGTGTCTACTTCGCTAGAAGATGTGCGCAACTCTCTGATTGAATTTGCTCAGAAGCATATTCAAGAGCAGCAGCCAAGAGATGATTATCGAGAGTTCCTAGAACTTGCTCTTCTATTTCTTGGGGTCGTGCCTGAAAGATGAGTGCACTTCATTGCTCCTGGAGAAATGCACCATGCTCGCTAGATGTCGAAGGTTCTGTACAGCCGGAAGATATGGATGTTCAAAGGGCAATTCAGACTGACAACCAAGGAAGAGAGAGAGGTCTTCAAGAGTTATTGTACGTGTCTACATGAGAGCCTGGTTCACGGCTAATCTGGCAGCCTCTGCTCCATACAATGATATGCTGTTGCTCCAATCAATTCTCAGCTACTCCGGAATCAACAGAGCTGTTTCCAATGCTGCATTCAACAAGTTTTCAAAGCAACTCTGGTACCTGTCCCCTGAATTGGTTGGGTTGGCATTCTTCGATGATCAGGTATCGGCGGAAACAAAAAGACTCATGGTAAATTCCATGAATGAAAGCGGTAATGAGGAGCCAGAGGACATCAAAATAATCTCTGTTAATTTGGAATCCTTCAACAACAGGAGGCTCCAGGACATCGTGTCGCAAAAGTCTAAGAGGTTCTTTGACATGATGGGGCTTCAGACTGGATTCCTGGATGCTGACCCAGATGAGTGGACCAACCATGAAGATTATCGGCGATCTTTGGGGACCGTTCGACAGATTTAGGTTGTCAACGACCATGCAGATAGGGGTGTAGCATTGATTCAAGAGTACAGTGGAATCCTCACTAGAGATGAGGAGCAACTTCAGTTCCCGCTGCAGACTGTTCATCAACATCGACAATCCTATCCAGACACCAAGAAACAGACATTGTCAAAATGACTTCTTATCGGACTGATAACATTGAACTATAATTACAGGTAGAATATTGTAGATGCAGGATTGTTTGTGCTTGTTTTATAATTCATTCTACTGTTTAATGTTGTGTTTGAGAAACTATCTTTGATTAAAAAATCCAAAAATTCCAAAAGCGTGATCAGTTTACTTGTTGAACGTGGCCTACCTAAACTTTGGCTTCATTGAGCTACCTCTAAATATTAAGATATCAGCACCGTTTTTTTTTCTAGATGTTTCTACATCCAAAGGAACAATTTAAAGGGTGAGACCTAAAGTAATCAAGGTTTTAATTTTTAGTGGTTCCTAAGCACCACCCTAATATATATATAGCCACACATGTATATATAGCAACACATGTATATGTATATATATATATATATATATATATATATATATATATATATATATATAGCCACATAATTTTCGCAATCATTTCATTCATGTATTGTATATGTTATACGATTTTGAATATTATAACGGTTTAAAATTTAACTTTCATGTCCGATAAAACACAAACTCAGATTCTGTAAGAAAAATGTATATCTAATGAGACCTACGTGCGAAAAAGTTAAGAAAAAATGTAGAAGTTTACTTGAACGAAGTACAGAGCACAGGTTGTAAATGTAGAAGTTTACTTGAACGAAGTACAGAGCACAGGTTGTAAATGTAGAAGTTTACTTGAACGAAGTACAGAGCACAGGTTGTAAATGTAGAATTTTACTTGAACGAAGTACAGAGCACAGGTTGTAAATGTAGAAGTTTACTTGAACGAAGTACAGAGCATAGGTTGTTAATGTAGAAGTTTACTTGAACGAAGTACAGAGCACAGGTTGTAAATGTAGAAGTTTACTTGAACGAAGTACAGAGCACAGGTGTTAATGTAGAAGTTTACTTGAACGAAGTACAGAGCCCAGGTTGTAAATGTAGAAGTTTACTTGAACGAAGTACAGAGCACAGGTTGTAAATGTAGAAGTTTACTTGAACGAAGTACAGAGCCCAGGTTGTAAATGTAGAATTTTACTTGAACGAAGTACAGAGCACAGGTTGTAAATGTAGAAGTTTACTTGAACGAAGTACAGAGCACAGGATGTAAATGTAGAAGTTTACTTGAACGAAGTACAGAGCACAGGTTGTTAATGTAGAAGTTTACTTGAACGAAGTACAGAGCACAGATTGTTAATACAGAAAACACTTTTCGTAGCTCTCAAAGAACGATGTGAGTCTGAAGTATAAATTACTTATCAATTTTTTTTCATTTCTCATTAGAAATTGAAACATTTCAAGTTATTTAAAGCCCCTCCCCCCATCCCCTCCAACATTTCCCCGCCCTTATTTAATGTCATTCTTGAAGACTTTTGTTTTAAATTCAAAACAAACCCCTCTCCTATTCAAGACTTTCCCGTCCCTCACAATTTGCCAACCGGATGTAGGCACACCATAGCACCATAAAAAGGCGCCAGACCAATCTATAAAAATATATCTAATGTAGAGTTTAACTATAGAATATATTTAATGTAGAGTTTAACTATAGAATGTATCTAATGTAGAGTTTAACTATAGAATATATCTAATGTAGAGTTTAACTTTAAAATATATCTAATGTAGAGTTTAACTATAGAATATATCTAATGTAGAGTTTAACTATAGAATATATTTAATGTAGAGTTTAACTATAGAATATATTTAATGTAGAGTTTAACTATAGAATATATATATAATGTAGAATTTAACTATAGAATATATTTATTGTAGAGTTTAACTATAGAATATATCTAATGTAGAGTTTAACTATAGAATATATCTAATGTAGAGTTTAACTTTAAAATATATCTAATGTAGAGTTTAACTATAGAATATATCTAATGTAGAGTTTAACTATAAAATATATCTAATGTAGAGTTAAACTATAAAATATATTTAATGTAGAGTTTAACTATAAAATATAGCTAATGTAGAGTTTAACTATAGAATATATGTAATGTAGAGTTTAACTATAGAATATATTTAATGTAGAGTTTAACTATAGAATATATTTAATGTAGAGTTTAACTATAGAATATATATATAATGTAGAATTTAACTATAGAATATATCTAATGTAGAGTTTAACTATAGAATATATTTAATGTAGAGTTTAACTATAGAATATATTTAATGTAGAGTTTAACTATAGAATATATATATATAATGTAGAATTTAACTATAGAATATATTTAATGTAGAGTTTAACTATAGAATATATCTAATGTAGAGTTTAACTATAGAATATATCTAATGTAGAGTTTAACTTTAAAATATATCTAATGTAGAGTTTAACTATAGAATATATCTAATGTAGAGTTTAACTATAAAATATATTTAATGTAGAGTTTAACTATAAAATATATCTAATGTAGAGTTTAACTATAGAATATATGTAATGTAGAGTACAACAAGAGAATATATCCAATGTCGAATTCAATTATAAAATATTTCTAATGTAATTCATTAGTGAGCTAACAAATCAAATGACTTTGCTAAAACAATCAATTCATTTTGTGTATAACAAAACACTTCTTTGAGGTACACAATATATAATTTATAAGAAGAAATTGTTGAAATAAATAAAAACAAATATTTATAACTTTAAACTTAAAGTAACAAGAAACGATCTAATGATTGGTCAATCGGTTGGACTAGATAAATCCATGTGATCGATAAAGTGAATCAACATTTTACCTAATTAAATTGATTTCCTTTTGAAAGATGTTCAGCTAGTCTGCTTTCATTTTCTTCTCATTTCACTTAACAGTATTAGTTGAATTGATCAGATAATAGTACAGACTTTACAGGAGATATAACAATACGCAGATAAAATTACTGCCGACAGTATATTAGGCACAATGATATTGTACTGCATACATTATATTAGAAACAATGATATTGTACTGCAGACAGTATATTAGAAACAATGATATTGTACTGCAGACAATAAATCAATTTGAATAATACTGCAAGTAGTAAATCAATCCAAGTGTTGTGTTTAGCACAGAGAAATCAGTAAAGGTGTTGTGTTTAGCACAGAAAAATCAATACAAGTGTTTGTGTTTAGTACAGAGAAATCAATACAAGTGTTGTGTTTAATATAGTGAGATCAATACAAGTGTTGTGTTTGGTACAGAGAGATCAGTTCAAGTGTTGTGTTTGGTACAGTGAGGTCAATACAATTGTTGTGTTTGGTATAGTGTTGTGTTTAGCACAGAAAAATCAATACAAGTGTTTGTGTTTAGCGCAGAGAAATCAATTCAAGTGTTGTGTTTAATATAGTGAGATCAATACAAGTGTTGTGTTTGGTACAGAGAGATCAGTTCAAGTGTTGTGTTTGGTACAGTGAGGTCAATACAATTGTTGTGTTTGGTACAGTGAGATGAGTACACGTGTTTGTATGGTACAGTGAGATAAGCACACGTTTTGGTACAGTGAGATGAGTACACGTGTTGTGTTTGGCACAGTGAGCTGAGCACATGTGTTGTGTTTTGGTAAAGTCAGATGATTACAAGTGTTGTGTTTGGTACAGTGAGATGAGTACAAGTGTTGTGTTTGGTACAGTCAGATGATTACAAGTGTTGTGTTTGGCACAGTGAGCTGAGTACATGTGTTGTGTTTTGGTAAAGTCAGATGATTACAAGTGTTGTGTTTGGTACGGTGAGATGAGTACAAGTGTTGTGTTTGGTACAGTCAGATGATTAAAAGTGTTGTGTTTGGCACAGTGAGATGAGTACAAGTGTTGTGTTTGGTACAGTGAGATGAGTACACGTGTTGTGTTTGGCACAGTGAGCTGAGTACATGTGTTGTGTTTTGGTAAAGTCAGATGATTACAAGTGTTGTGTTTGGTACAGTGAGATGAGTACAAGTGTTGTGTTTGGTACAGTCAGATGATTACAAGTGTTGTGTTTGGTACAGTGAGATGAGTACAAGTGTTGTGTTTGGTGCAGTGAGATGGGTAAATTTGTTGTGTTTGGTACAGTGAGATGAGTACACGTGTTGTGTTTGGTACAGTCAGATGATTACAAGTGTTGTGTTTGGTACAGTGAGATGAGTACACTGTTGTGTTTGGCACAGTGAGCTGAGTACATGTGTTGTGTTTTGGTAAAGTCAGATGATTACAAGTGTTGTGTTTGGTACAGTGAGATGAGTACAAGTGTTGTGTTTGGTACAGTCAGATGATTACAAGTGTTGTGTTTGGTACAGTGAGATGAGTACAAGTGTTGTGTTTGGTGCAGTGAGATGGGTAAATTTGTTGTGTTTGGTACAGTGAGATGAGTACGAGTGTTGTGTTTGGTACAGTCAGATGATTACAAGTGTTGTGTTTGGTACAGTGAGATGAGTAAATGTGTTGTGTTTGGTACAGTGAGATGAGTACGAGTGTTGTGTTTGGTACAGTCAGATGATTACAAGTGTTGTGTTTGGTACAGTGAGATGAGTACGAGTGTTGTGTTTGGTACAGTGAGATGGGTACAAGTGTTGTGTTTGGTACAGTGAGATGAGTACAGGTGTTGTGTTTGGTGCAGTGAGATGAGTAAATGTGTAGTGTTTGGTACAGTGAGATGAGTACAAGTGTTGTGTTTAGAAAGTACACCGCCTGTTAGAATACAAAAAAAAATGCAGGAATGAAGTTAGAGACACCGTTGTTAAATTGTGTTTACAGAGTTAATGCCCTTTGTTTAAGTCTCCAAGTTTAGCGCGTGGTTGTTGGGGCTGGTGTAAACAGTTCCTGTACAGTTTGGTTCCGTATACTTAGGTGCCAATCATGATGTCATGCATGTAAACAAAAGCAGGTGAGAGCTACACGAAACATGACCTGGGGCGGTGAAATTACTTTGTGTGTGTGTGTGTAAGTAATCAAATGGATGGGGGAGGAGGGGGTCGCCACTGATTCCATTACTAGCTCTATATGCTGCATAATGTTTCAGGTAAGTAAAACACAATGTACAGAAAAAAAATTTCAAACGAATTAGTAGAGAAACACGAGCGATAAGAATGGAGCAACAGTCTCACAGGCAAAGATATGTATGAAATATAGACTGGACTATAGGAGATCTAGGAATTTATATGAAATATAGACTGGACTATAGGAGATATAGGAATTTGTATGAAATATAGAATGGACTATAAGAGATCTCGGAATATCCATGTAACCATCAATGTACCTTTGTATGTGAGTGTGTATGTATGTATGTATGTATGTAAGTATGCATGTGTGTGTTTAAGTAATTATGTGTGTGTATGTATGTATGTATGATTGTAGGTATGTATGTAAAAATGTATGTATGTATGTGTGTGTGTTTGTGTTTCTATCTATGTATCTATCAATGTAACTTGTGTGTAGGTATATGTGTGTATATGTGTGTGTATGTACACATCTTTTTGTGTGTGTTTGTGTATGTTTGTATGTGTCTGTATGTGTATGTATGTATGAAATACAAACACACACACCCATGTTGGTTTTTGTTTATAATGACTAAAAAAATTTAACTTTGTAGAATGTGTCTAATTTAATCAAATCAACAACAATCAAAATGACTTTGTCTTGAATTTATTTTCAAATATTTGTTTACATGTGTGTCTCCCAACGAATCACAAACTGTGTGATTGTTTATGGTACTCTTTACCAACCTGATGTAGGTCACACCTAACATAGAATGTACTATTTGAAAATTCCGTCTTTGTTTCTGCTGAATGCCTACTAGGTAACTACATTTTCATTTCTAGTGAAAGTATTTCTACTTTGTTTACATTGAATGACCAGATTATACAAGTAATATGAATTGGACGCCTACAATGTAAAATTACCAGATTATACAAGTAATATGAATGGGACGCCTACAATGTAAAATTACCAGATTATATTGGTAATATGAATTGGACGCCTACAATGTAAAATTACCAGATTATACAAGTAATATGAATTGGACGCCTACAATGTAAAATTACCAGATTATACAAGTAATATGAATTGGACGCCTACAATGTAAAATTACCAGATTATACAAGTATTAAGAATTGGACGCCTACAATGTAAAATTACTTTGTTTGTGTAATAAATCTTTCTTATCAATATCATTTAATGTATCTCCAATTGTATCAGAAAATTTTTTTTGTTGTGTTTAGGTGATTTAAAAAGGAGAAATGACAATAACATCCACGAGATACAAGGAGCAGTGACTATAAGATCTTCGAGATACAAGGAGCAGTGACTATAAGATCTTCGAGATACAAGGAGCAGTGACCATAAGATCTTCGAGATACAAGGAGCAGTGACTATAAGATCTTCGAGATACAAGGAGCAGTGACTATAAGATCTTCGAAATACAAGGAGCAGTGACTATGAGATCTTCGCGATACAAGGAGCAGTGACTATGAGATCTTCGAGATACAAGGAGCAGTGACTATGAGATCTTCGAGATACAAGGAGCAGTGACTATAAGATCTTCGAAATACAAGGAGCAGTGACTATGAGATCTTCGCGATACAAGGAGCAGTGACTATGAGATCTTCGAGATACAAGGAGCAGTGACTATGAGATCTTCGAGATACAAGGAGCAGTGACTATAAGATCTTCGATATACAAGGAGCAGTGACCATAAGATCTTCGAAATACAAGGAGCAGTGACTTTAAGATCTTCGAGATACAAGGAGCAGTGACTATGAGATCTTCGAGATACAAGGAGCAGTGACTTTAAGATCTTCGAGATACAAGGAGCAGTGACCATAAGATCTTCGAGATACAAGGAGCAGTGACCATAAGATCTTCGAAATACAAGGAGCAGTGACTATAAGATCTTCGAGATACAAGGAGCAGTGACTATGAGATCTTCGCGATAAAAGAACCAGTGACTATGAGATCTTCGAAATACAAGGAGCAGTGACTATAAGATCTTCGAGATACAAGGAGCAGTGACTATAAGATCTTCGCGATAAAAGGAGCAGTGACTATGAGATCTTCGAGATACAAGGAGCAGCGACCATAAGATCTTCGAAATACAAGGAGCAGTGACTTTAAGATCTTCGAGATACAAGGAGCAGTGACTATGAGATCTTCGAGATACAAGGAGCAGTGACTATAAGATCTTCGAGATACAAGGAGCAGTGACTATAAGATCTTCGAAATACAAGGAGCAGTGACTATGAGATCTTCGCGATACAAGGAGCAGTGACTATGAGATCTTCGAGATACAAGGAGCAGTGACCATAAGATCTTCGAAAGACAAGGAGCAGTGACTTTAAGATCTTCGAGATACAAGGAGCAGTGACTATGAGATCTTCGAGATACAAGGAGCAGTGACTTTAAGATCTTCGAGATACAAGAAGCAGTGACTATGAGATCTGCGAGATACAAGGAGCAGTATAAAACAGAGGTCACGACAATTTTGCAATGATTTTCAAATTCTCATCAATTTGTGTTTTCTGATTTGATGATTTGAAATGTATCTAGAATGTTAGAGACCTGTTTTCAAGACATGTTTCTTCAGAAATGTGCAAAGTTCCACAAGTTAAATTAAATCATTATCCAGGTTGAATCTGTGCAGGAGTTAGGAGCAGTACACTGGAGGCAGTGTATCCAGGCAACGCCCTTTCCGAGTTGGACTGTGGTCAAGCTTTTTCAAGTCAATGTATGGAATGTATACATTGCTGAGTTTATTGAGTGAGATGTACATTTTACAGACATGGTTACTGAGTGAAATGTTCATTTTACAGACATGGTTACTGAGTGAGATGTTCATTTGACAGACATGGTTACTGAGTGAGATGTTCATTTGACAGACATGGTTACTGAGTGAGATGTTCATTTGACAGACATGGTTACTGAGTGAGATGTTCATTTTACAGACATGGTTACTGAGTGAGATGTTCATTTGACAGACATGGTTACTGAGTGAGATGTTCATTTTATAGACATGGTTACTGAGTGAGATGTTCATTTTACACACATGGTTACTGAGTGAGATGTTCATTTTACACACATGGTTACTGAGTGAGATGTTCATTTTACACACATGGTTACTGAGTGAGATGTTCATTTTACACACGCGGTTACTGAGTGAGATATTCATTAAAAACAAAGTGAAATATGTACGGCGTTTTGTTATATCGAAATGTCCAAAATATGTATGACTAGTTATTTGAAGTTTTTCAACTATTTAGTAATAATACTTGTCAGTTATAATATTAATAGAATGTGTATATGTAGAGAAGAACTCATCGACCAATGCTGTACACTGTTGTCAGTTATAATGGTCAGATTACGAGAAGAAATGAAGCAAATCTTCAAATACATCATTTTTCATTTCTGTTGCTAAGAACTTTTTATCCACGGAACGGAAGCAATGAAGCAAAGAAATCTCAGATGATCATCTTACAGACTTTAGCTTATAGTTGTGGGCCCTGTCTGGACTTGAAGTCAATCACAACACATACATATACAGACGGTCGTCTTCTCAATTACATCTACACATTGTCATCTCTCCACTCACACACATATCCACACTGTTATCACGACATACATTTATACACCCTGTTATCTCCAAATATACATATAAACGTTGTATCAACATATACATATACACGTTGCTATATCCACATATATATATATATATATATATATACAGTATTATACACGTTGTATCAACATATACATGTACAAGTTGTATCAACATATACATATACACGTTGTATCATAACATATACATATAAACGTTGTATCAAAAGATACACATACACGTTGTATCTTAACATATACATATACACGTTGTATCAACATATACATGTACACGTTGTATCTTAACATATACATATACACGTTGTATCAACATATACATGTACACGTTGTATCAACATATACATATACAAGTTGTACCAACATATACATATACACGTTGTATCATAACATATACATATACACGTTGTACCAACATATACATATACACGTTGTATCATAACATATACATATACACGTTGTATCAACATATACATATACACGTTGTATCATAACATATACATATACACGTTGTATCAAAAGATACACATACACGTTGTATCTTAACATATACATATACACGTTGTATCAACATATACATATACACGTTGTATCATTACATATACATATATACGTTGTATCAAAAGATACACATACACGTTGTATCTTAACATATACACATACACGTTGTATCAACATATACATATACACGTTGTATCAACATATACATATACACGTTGTATCAACATATACATATACACGTTGTATCAACATATACATATACACGTTGTATCAACATATACATATACACGTTGTATCAACATATACATATACACGTTGTATCATAACATATACATATACACGTTGTATCAAAAGATACACATACACGTTGTATCTTAACATATACATATACACCTTGTATCAACATATACATATACACGTTGTATCAACATATACATATACACGTTGTATTAACATATACACATATGATAACATATATACATATCATATAACATATGATTGTTGTTTACTTGACATACTGTCATGTTTGTTGTTTACATGAGATAATGCCATGATAGTTCATGGACATTCTATTTCAAATGGTGCTTATCAAAGCCGACATACTGTCATGGCCACACAAGTTAGAACCCCCCCTCCCTTACCACCCATCTAATTAAGTATCAAACTGTGTACATGTTTGGTCAGATTGACAAATATCAAATAATTTTTAAAGATAGAAACAATCACTTGTGAGTTTTCCTGCCTATATATTATTTTCTATATATATATATATATAAATATATGGAGTGGTCCGGGGGGGGGGTGTAAATAATGTATTTGCAGATCATGTTTTGTAAACGACATATTAATTTGCTCAGAGAGTCACACATTCCAGATGTAACTTACATTTCTCTGATCTTTTTTCTTCTTTTTTTTTTTGAATAACAAATTTCATATATGCATTTTTTTTTGATAATCCAAGTAAATATATATATACCATTACTTCGTCTGACTTTGACCAAGGCGGGAAAAGTCACCCTTGCTTTAAATACTGTTTGCATAGTCAGCTTTCTTTTACTTAACCAGTAAACTGAAACAGTAAAGTGAAACAGTAATCTGAACCAGTAATCTGAAACAGTAAACTGAACCAGCAAATTGAACCAGTAATCTGAACCAGTAAATTGAACCAGTAAAATGAACCAGTAATCTGAACCAGTAAATTGAACCAGTAATCTGAGCCAGTAAAGTGAACCGGTAAAGTGAACCAGTAAAATAAGCCAGTAAAGTGAACTAGTAAAGTGAACCAGTAAAGTGAACCAGTAAACTGAACCAGTAAAGTGAACTAGTAAAGTGAACCAGTAAATTGAACCAGTAAATTGAACTAGTAAAGTGAACCAGTCAACTGAACCAGTAAACTGAACCAGTCAACTGAACCAGTAAAGTGAACCAGTAAACTGAACCAGTAAAGTGAACTAGTAAATTGAACCAGTAATCTGAACCAGTGAACTGAACCAGTAAAGTGAACCAGCAAACTGAACCAGTAAAGTAAACTAGTAAACTGAACCAGTAAAGTGAACTAGTAAAGTGGACCAGTAATCTGAACCAGTAATTTGAACCAGTAAATTGAACCAGTAATCTGAACCAGTAAATTGAACCAGTAAATTGAACCAGTAAATTGAACCAGTAATCTGAACCAGTAAAGTGAACCAGTAAAGTGAGCCAGTAAAGTGAACCAGTAAAGTGAACCAGTAAACTAAGCCAGTAAAGTGAACTAGTAAAGTGAATCAGTAAAGTGAACCCGTAAACTGAACCAGTAAAGTGAACTCGTAAAGTGAACCAGTAAATTGAACCAGTAAATTGAACCAGTAAATTGAACTAGTAAAGTGAACCAGTCAACTGAACCAGTCAACTGAACCAGTCAACTGAACCAGTAAACTGAACCAGTAAAGTGAACCAGTAAACTGAACCAGTAAAGTGAACTAGTAAAGTGGACCAGTAATCTGAACCAGTAATTTGAACCAGTAAATTGAACCAGTAATCTGAACCAGTAAATTGAACCAGTAAATTGAACCAGTAAATTGAACCAGTAATCTGAACCAGTAAAGTGAACCAGTAAAGTGAACTAGTAAGGTGAACCAGTAAAGTGAACCAGTAAAGTGAAAACATAATTTACTTAGATATTAGGTTTGTACAATTATCATTTCATTAACATTCTAATTTAGTTCATTTTAAGATTCATTATCAACATAGTTAACTTATCTGCTACTCAGTTTTTGTATCATTAAGATCTGTATTTGTGAAAGCGTGTTTAACTAAATACATTATTTTAATGAAAAAAAAAAACAGACTGTTTTTGATTTATGTCGGCTTTACAAAGATACAGTTTTATTCATAAAAGAGCCATTGTATGAATAAGCTGTGCACCAACTATACTCTGGTACACGGAAATGGCATGCGCGCTCTCTCGATTAATTGGAAGGAAAATAGATCGCCGAAATATACCGGGAGAATGCCAATTGTGAATAAAAATGCATCAACATGTTCATAACTGAAGGGTGTGGCAAGTTTTTGCTGTTTGTTCACCGATGTGGATTTTTAAGCTGCGCAAACTAAAAAATGACATATATATATATATATATATATATATATATATATATATATATATATATATATATATATATATATACACATTCATTCATACACCCATACCACATACAATCATTTATCTGTATAAATATACATTATACACCCAAACTTGAAAAAAATTGCTGTATTTTAATATAAAGTTTTCTTAATTTAAATTTTGATAGAAAAATGCATCATTCAGTGTTCACTTATAACAAAGGTTACCAATAAAAGACCATGTCCTCGGCACTACATTTATGTTTTAATATACATTCATTACGACTTGTTATTATATAGATCAGTACTCGGCAGTCTTTTTTCAACTCCTAAACTGTCTTAAAAACTCAACATAATCATTACAACTTGCTTTACAGTCCCAATAGCAATTCAACACAATATTTACAACTTGCTTTATAGTCCCAAAACCCATTCAACACAATATGTACAACTTGCTTTATAGTCCCAATAGTCATTCAACACAATCATTACAACTTGCTTTATAGTCCCAATAGCCATTCAACACAATCATTACAACTTGCTTTATAGTCCCAATAGCCATTCAACAGAATCTTTACAACTTGCTTTATAGTCCCAATAGCCATTCAACACAATCATTACAACTTGCTTTATAGTCCCAATAGCCATTCAACACAATCATTACAACTTGCTTTATAGTCCAAATAGCCATTCAACACAATCTTTACAACTTTCTTTATAGTCCCAAAAGCCATTCTACACAATCTTTACAACTTGCTTTATAGTCCCAAAAGCCATTCTACACAATCTATACAACTTGCTTTATAGTCCCAAAAGTCATTCTACACAATCTTTACAACTTGCTTTATAGTCCAAATAGCCATTCAACACAATCATTACAACTTGCTTTATAGTCCCAATAGCCATTCAACACAATATTTACAACTTGCTTTATAGTCCCAATAGCCATTCAACGCAATCATTACAACTTGCTTTATAGTCCCAATAGCCATTCAACGCAATCTTTACAACTTGCTTTATATTCCCAATAGCCATTCAACACAATATTTACAACTTGCTTTATAGTCCAAATAGCCATTCAACGCAATCATTACAACTTGCTTTATAGTCCCAATAGCCATTCAACACAATCATTACAACTTACTTTATAGTCCCAATAGCCATTCAACACAATATTTACAACTTGCTTTATAGTCCCAATAGCCATTCAACGCAATCTTTACAACTTGCTTTATAGTCCCAAAAGCCATTCTACACAATCATTACAATTTGCTTTATAGTCCAAATAGCCATTCGAAAATCTACGTCAATATCTTTTAAAGTCAATTACTAGAATAAGTGAATACTGTTATTCATCCAAAAAATTGTGTAAAATTGGAGAAGGATTTGAATAACGCTTAATGTGTCAGACATTTAAGATATGTATCCGAGTGTAGACTATCCAAAGAATGTCTTCAACAAAGTTACTTACTTCTAAATTCAATGACAATGCCAATCAGATATTTCTGCCATTAGTTTTCATTGAAATACAAAATGTGCGAAATTGTACAACTTTTTGAACCATAAGTTTTTTTTTGCCCGTTTCTAAATATCTATATAAATATTATCCGTTTCATGACTGTCTTCTGTAGATCGAAAGTTAGAATACTGTTTCCTGTTTAAATATTAATGACTGCTTGCATGAGTCATGATTCGATAAATGTTGGTAAAAAATCTACATTTTGATATAGTTTCTGTAGTTTCAAATATGGGAAGTAAAGTGTTAAATATTCCAAAGTAATACAATTTTACCATTAACTTTTACTATATTATGAAAACATCTCGTTTTACGTCTACTTTGATGGCCATATGGTTAGGTAGAGTTTGGTAAACATGCATGTGCAATAGGGTGGGTCGTTGAAGTATTTTTTTTCAAAAACTACTGATGGCTAGTTTTAAAATGTTGCTCCCACATCTGCTGAGTGCAAATAAATTGATTCCAGCTAAAATGGAAGGCGTTTATACTTCCCCCCAAGACTTTGGAAATTTCATAATTTAAGCCATAAAAATTACCTCTTAATATCTTGATATGGACTTACAGAAAACATTTTTAGAGCACAATTTCAATGAAAATAACATGTTAATTACTGTTTATTTAAAAGCTACTAAATTATCAATAGCTAAAAGTTTAAATTAACAACTTAATCTTATTTCCAGTCATTTTTAGATCCAAAATGCGGCACGATTTTTCTTGATTCCAATTTTGCCCGAACGTAACCATCTCTTCTCAACGTTCCGCAAACTGCTGCCGACGCTTCAGTTACCATCCTGATGTACCGTTCAACTGCTTGGGAATGGCATGGAATTTTATCCAGGTCCCACTTCTTGCCAGTCTTTATGGCGTCGTCGATTTCGTCGTCGCCGAACTTCACCAGCATTGGAGGTTGGCATCTTGGTAGATCATGCCAGTTTAACAAATTATAATATTCATCAGCATCAAAATTCAATGCTGGAACAGAAAATTTTCTAATATCCGCTGAAGTACATGTAGACATTGAATTACATGCTGCTTTAATTCGTCTTGCTGCCAGCTCCCTCAGTTCTTTCTTTTCATCCACGAGCATTGCCAGCAGCATATTCTCTGGATGAGCAAAGAAACAGTTGCGCTGAATGCACTTGTCGACTACTGCACGTGCATTTTCTGGTAAGAAACGAGACAGTTTAATCATATTCCATAAATGCATGGCTCCCTTATAACATTGAGGTTGTAATTTGATGGAAAACCATACCGCAGAGTAGACAAGGCAAACATAATCTACCAGCATCTTCAATTCAGTTGATGGCGAGTCAGAAGCAACATAAAGACGAAGGATTCTGTTCGCAGTAGTTAACCAGCGTGAGTGTACTAAGGGACCCGGCTCACGTTTTGCAAGGCTGCCTGAAACGTTACCAGTTTCTATTGTTAGGCACATATGTACTTTTACATTTCTATCACACGAACAGTCAGAAAAATCACTGCAGTGGCAGGCAGCAATATCAAATAAGGCTTTTCCTTGCTCAACTAATTCAGAAACCAGTGCGTCTTGCAGATAATTTCTTTTCTTTAAGACATTCTTCAAACTTGTTCTCAAAAATTCTATTTTACATTTGACTCTTCTTTCTGATAATGTTGGACTGCTTGCCTTGTTCCATAAAGCGATAACGTCAGCAGCAACCTTAGACGTTATAACAATGGACTTCGTGTTGGCTGCCATCTGGTTCTGGATGAAATTATAAAAGCGCATCGTGTCACCAACTGTAGGCAATTGGCTGGTTGGCAGTTCAGAAGATACTCCGTACACAACACAAGTGTGACTGCTTCTTGTTTCAGCCATTAATTTTTTATCAAAATATTCTTCTATTGAACTGTTATTAAAAAACAAACTTGCGAAATAATTCTAATTCTTTAATATTGTTCTGCTAAAAAAGAAAAAGGAATACAAATTAGATACAATTTGCAAAAGAAATCACATTACCACAAAGCATTAAAAAGTAAAAAAATGTTTTTCATTCTTTATAGCCATTATAAGCTATCAATAAGCGGTTTAAAATCGGTTTAAACAAGATAAAACTGTTTAACACAAGGTCAAGTCAGTGGTTATGACTCAAGAACAATGCCTAAATGTTTCAGAGATCAAAGCATAACACTGGTATGAAAACCTCGGACCTACATGTGGGAAATTCCTAATGCGAAAGACGCAAATCCATTCGGTAGAGGGTAACGTACTTAATGCTTCCGGGGGGGGAGGTAAAGATAATTTTTAAAATAGGAAAAATTGCTATTTTCTAAACATGTATAAGCAGGAGCAACAACTTTGTACTAGCCGTTGTTGAAATTTTTCCGACGACCTACCCTAATGTGCAATTGGCTGCCGGTGTTCGAGATTCATTTACCATCAATTTTTTTTTCAACTTTTTAACAATTAATCTATTTAGGTTGTTAAAATAAAAAGAAATAAAAAGTTGTCAATTTCGTTCAAACATGAAATAGACACGTTTACTTACATTGGATTATTTAGGATAAACTCTGAGTTGAACATGGTCTATGTAAAGGGTTGGCAGGGTGTAGCTAGTAGAAAGGTTATTAAACATTAATCAAATCAAAGTTTTTTTTTTAATACATTTTTCTATTTCGGTTCATTTGTTCAACTACTCCCTTTCGCTTAGAACGGGAATTCTCAATGTAGACAGTTATGGAGATTTCCGTTAAAAACGTTATAATAAATTATATATGTGATCTTATATTTATGTCTATATTTTACTGGCATAAAGAGCTTAATACATAAATGGACAAATCGTCTTGATATAGTGTATCCAGACAACCAATCGTCTATTCGTCTTGTTATAATGTATCCAGACAACCAATCGTCTATTCGTCTTGTTATAGTGTATCCAGACAACCAATCGTCTATTCGTCTTGTTATAGCGTATCCAGACAACCAATCGTCTATTCGTCTTGTTATAATGTATCCAGACAACCAATCGTCTATTCGTCTTGTTATAGTGTATCCAGACAACCAATCGTCTATTCGTCTTTTTATAGTGTATTCAGACAACCAATCGTCTATTCGTCTTGTTATAATGTATCCAGACAACCAATCGTCTATTCGTCTTTTTATAGTGTATCCAGACAACCAATCGTCTATTCGTCTTGTTATAATGTATCCAGACAACCAATCGTCTATTCGTCTTTTTATAGTGTATCCAGACAACCAATCGTCTATTCGTCTTGTTATAATGTATCCAGACAACCAATCGTCTATTCGTCTTACAGTGTATCCAGACAACCAATCGTCTATTCGTCTTGTTATAGTGCGAGGCAAAGATTTCCGAAGATGTTTGTGAGCCTAGGCTAAAGTACATGTAGGGCCCTCTTAATATCAATTTTAATACAGTTATTACTTGAAGGGGCCTCATATGCACAGGGGGCCCAAGTCGGTCACATAACCTCTTATCCATCTCTATTAGGGTGTATAGTAAAATATATATTTGAATAGGGATGTTTATATGCTGTCTACTCACTAACTCACTGTCTGTGCTGTCTACACACTAACTCACTATCTGTGCTGTCTACACACTAACTCACTGCCTGTGCTGTCTACACACTAACTCACTATCTGTGCTGTCTACACACTAACTCACTGTCTGTGCTGTCTACACACTAACTCACTGTCTGTGCTGTCTACACACTAACTCACTATCTGTGCTGTCTACACACTAACTCACTGTCTGTGCTGTCTACACACTAACTCACTGTCTGTGCTGTCTACACACTAACTCACTATCTGTGCTGTCTACACACTAACTCACTGTCTGTGCTGTCTACACACTAACTCACTGTCTGTGCTGTCTACACACTAACTCACTATCTGTGCTGTCTACACACTAACTCACTGTCTGTGCTGTCTACACACTAACTCACTGTCTGTGCTGTCTACTCACTAACTCACTGTCTGTGCTGTCTACACACTAACTCACTGTCTGTGCTGTCTACACACTAACTCACTGTCTGTGCTGTCTACTCACTAACTCACTGTCTGTGCAGTCTACACAATAACTCACTGTCTGTGCTGTCTACAGACTAACTCACTGTCTGTGCTGTCTACACACTAATTCACTGTCTGTGAGTTAAAAATTGTCTAGACTTGTCTTTTGTGATTTATAACACTGATTATAATTGATATTAATGAGTAAAATTGTTTCACACTGTACATTACACACTGTACATTACACACTGTACATTACACACTGTACTTTACACACTGTACATTACACACTGTACATTACACACTGTACATTACACACTGTACATTACACACTGTACATTACACACTGTACATTACACACTGTACTTTACACACTGTACATTACACACTGTACATTACACACTGTACATTACACACTGTACATTACACACTGTACATTACACACTAATCTGTTACAGTGTTAACCATATCTCGCAATGTCAATTAGGAATCACGTGGTAAAACATAAATTATTTTTGTAGATTTCTAAATATTTTATGAGTCGAAGATTGAACGCCACAGGCCGGGACATTGGCTGCTTCGGACAGTTCCGGGTAAACTAGGACGTCTGGTCAGCATAAATTTAGGTATAGTAAACTAGGACGTCTGGTCAGCGTAATTTAGATATGGTAAACTAGGACATCTTGTTAGCGTAATTTAGGTATAGTAAACTAGGACGTCCTGCCAGCATCTAGGTATAGTAAACTAGGACGTCTGGTCAGCGTAATTTAGGTATAGTAAACTAGGACGTCTGGTCAGCGTAATTTAGGTATAGTAAACTAGGACATCTTGTTAGCGTAATTTAGGTATAGTAAACTAGGACGTCAGGTCAGCGTAATTTAGGTATAGTAAACTAGGACGTCTGGTCAGCGTAATTTAGGTATAGTAAACTAGGACGTCCTCTCAGCGTAATTTCGGTATAGTAAACTAGGACGTCCTCTCAGCGTAATTTAGGTATAGTGAACTAGGACGTCTGGTCAGCGTAATTTAGGTATAGTAAACTAGGACGTCTGGTCAGCGTAATTTAGGTATAGTAAACTAGGACATCTGGTCAGCGTAATTTAGGTATAGTAAACTAGGACGTCTGGTCAGCGTAATTTAGGTATAGTAAACTAGGACGTCTGGTCAGCGTAATTTAGGTATAGTAAACTAGGACGTCTGGTCAGCGTAATTTAGGTATAGTAAACTAGGACGTCTGATCAGCGTAATTTAGGTATAGTGAACTAGGACGTCTGGTCAGCGTAATTTAGGTATAGTGAACTAGGACGTCTGGTCAGCGTAATTTAGGTATAGTAAACTAGGACGTCTGGTCAGCGTAATTTAGGTATAGTAAACTAGGACGTCTGGTCAGCGTAATTTAGGTATAGTAAACTAGGACGTCTGGTCAGCGTAATTTAGGTATAGTAAACTAGGACGTCTGGTCAGCGTAATTTAGGTATAGTAAACTAGGACGTCCTCTCAGCGTAATTTCGGTATAGTAAACTAGGACGTCTGGTCAGCGTAATTTAGGTATTATTGACTATAAACAAATGGAAAGTTGGTGAGTTTCTAGGTAGCGAGTGACAGTGTGAATATCATTATAGTTGCTCTTAGATCAGAACATCACATAGCCAGTGAATGTCAAAAAAAATGTTTACATCTATAGATTATTGATATTTAAAAGACATATGACAATATTTGAGATATTCAGCGAGAATACATCACAAGTTATTAATAATAAGTGATAGTCAATGACAGACATGTGATAGTCAATGGCACATTAATAATGTGTTCTATTCAATGACTAATGTGTTCTATTCAATGACTAATGTGTTCTATTCAATGACTAATGTGTTATATTCAATGACTAATGTGTTCTATTCAATGACTAATGTGTTATATTCAATGACTAATGTGTTCTATTCAATGACTAATGTGTTCTATTCAATGACTTATGTGTTCTATTTAATGACTAATGAGTTACCTATATTCAATGACTAATGTGTTATATTCAATGACTAATGTGTTATATTCATTGACTAATGTGTTCTATTCAATGACTAATGTGTTCTATTCAATGACTAATGTGTTATATTCAATGACTAATGTGTTCTATTCAATATTATGTTTGGCTATACACTATCGACTGACAAATATTTGATCTGTACCATTCATAGGAGATTCAGAGACATTGATTATATATTCAATAACAGATTATATATTCAATAACAGATTATATATTCAATAACAGATTATATATTCAATAACAGATTATATATTCAATAACAGATTATATATTCAATAACAGATTATATATTCAATAACAGATTATATATTCAATAACAGATTATATATTCAATAACAGATTATAAATTTGCCAAAAACATGATTTCATGACAACTGAATGATATCTACAAACAGATTTTACAAATAATTTATGTAACATGGTCCCTGAAATCAAGAACTGCTGATGGTTTTTTTTTAATTTCATAACGTAAGATTATGCTGACAAAAAGCCAAATATGTTATACTGTATAACCAAACGCCCAAATGATATAATATTCTACAAAGTTTAAAACCTTAGAAGACGGGAAATTGTTGCAAATAAACCTAAATTTCTAAAATTTACAGAAAAATTCAAGGTAAAGAAAAGATATGGAATAATAATTAATAGCATAAAAAATGTATTACACATACATTGACTCGCTTACCAAATGTAAGTTGCACTTACCTAATGTTATTAGGAATTTGTCATTAAACTAGCTGCTCATTTAAATAATGTAACACGAAATATCCATCCCAGTTATATTTCCAAAATGAAACCAGTTGAAGAACTGATGTCACTAATATAAACCAGTTGAAGAACTGATGTCACTGATATAAACCAGTTAAAGAACTGATGTCACTGATAGAGACAAGACATATTTTCACATCAACGCCAAGTCCAAGCAGACATAGATCCTACTTCCTATTTTAAATAAAATAGATTTAGATTGAAATGTCTACATCTTGGTAAATGTTTACATTGTTTTGTTATATTAGTATTAAAGACAAAATAACAAGGAATTATACTTTCAAGAGAAACAAGTTTGAAATTTATACCTGACTAACCTAAATTAACCAATGAAACAAATTAAAATAAAATAAAATAAAAAACACGTTTCACTATATATATATATATATATATATATATATATATATATATATATATATATATATATATTACTTTTGAGTGTTGAATATTTCACCTACATAAAGGAAGAGATACACAATTATGTATTCTCACTGAAGAAATCTGGCAAGCGAGGGTGGGCGGCCACCAGTTGTTGATGGGGAGACAACTCAACAGACAAAGCGGGTCTAGTGCCACAGTAGCATTCCTATAGCAGAACTGTACCCGCTTCAAGATGAAATGACCAGCTAGCTGAACGTTACTGCGATAGTAAATCAGTTCAGTCCTATGTATGACATTCACCTCTAGACATGGGAAACAATACCTTTACTTTGATAACTAATAAGAGCGTTAAACAGTTTGAACAAAACAATAACATAGTAAAATATATGCACTATTCCTAAATATAAAATACATAATAACAAAAATGCATGTTTCATTGCATGAACACGTGTTCAGTTGCATAAGTACAGGTTCAATTGCAAAAGTGCAAGGTTCAATTGCATAAATACATGTTCCATAACATAAATACAAGTTCCGGAACATAAATACAAGTTCCATACGTTAGAAGTCGTTTTGTTGTTACCGGAATCACGTGATTCATTGGTTCATGCCAGTTGGAACACATATCTATCGCTATAATATTGACTTTATAGTGTTATAATTATTTGTAGCAATAAATGGCTATTTGTTATTAGCAATACATTGCTGGCATTGTGTGTTATTAGCCATAAATGTATGGTATTGCGCTGTTATTGTGTGAGTTAGTAGCTATAAATGAGTATGGTATAATTCGTGTAGTAACAATACATGGCTGGTATTGTGTGTGTACTAGCTATAAATGAATTTGGTATAATTCGTGTAGTAATACATGGCTGGTATTGTGTGTGTACTAGCTATAAATGAGTATGGTATAATTCGTGTAGTAACAATACATGGCTGGTATTGTGTGTGTACTAGCTATAAATGAATTTGGTATAATTCGTGTAGTAATACATGGCTGGTATTGTGTGTGTACTAGCTATAAATGAATATGGTATAATTCGTGTAGTAACAATACATGGCTGGTATTGTGTGTGTACTAGCTATAAATGAATATGGTATAATTCGTGTAGTAACAAAACATGGCTGGTATTGTGTGTGTACTAGCTATAAATGAATATGGTATAATTCGTGTAGTAACAATACATGGCTGGTATTGTGTGTGTACTAGCTATAAATGAATATGGTATAATTCGTGTAGTAACAATACATGGCTGGTATTGTGTGTGTACTAGCTATAAATGAATATGGTATAATTCGTGTAGTAACAAAACATGGCTGGTATTGTGTGTGTACTAGCTATATATGACTTTGGTATAATTCGTGTAGTAACAATACATGGCTGGTATTGTGTGTGTACTAGCTATAAATGAATATGGTATAATTCGTGTAGTAACAATACATGGCCTGTATTGTGTGTGTACTAGCTATAAATGAATATGGTATAATTCGTGTAGTAACAATACATGGCTGGTATTGTGTGTGTACTAGCTATAAATAAATATGGTATAATTCGTGTAGTAACAATACATGGCTGGTATTGTGTGTGTACTAGCTATAAATGAATATGGTATAATTCGTGTAGTAATACATGGCTGGTATTGTGTGTGTACTAGCTATAAATGAATATGGTATAATTCGTGTAGTAATACATGGCTGATATTGTGTGTGTACTAGCTATAAATGAATATGGTATAATACGTGTAGTAACAATACATGGCTGGTATTGTGTGTGTACTAGCTATAAATGAATATGGTATAATTCGTGTATTAACAATACATGACTGGTATTGTGTGTGCATCCATCAACAACTTGTGTAATTGTTGTCTCCAGGATGTTGAAAACTTATCAATATTTGCATCAGGAAATGTAACTCTGTACGACAAGTGATATCATCTAACAGGACATGACACCACTTATCATAGCATTAATACTGAGTCAAAGACACACACATTGCCAAATAAAACATAATACACAATAACATAAAATACACAACAAAGTCCATAATTAAGTATGACTATGAACAGGTCCTTAGGGTGCCCTGTTGCAAAGTACGGGTGGGGGTGTTAGCAGAAAAACAAAAGAACAATTTGAACCATTCAATAATAAAAAAAGTCTTTCAGCATCAGCAACGGTTTTAGATATAGGTCTGCTTGACGTCAGACATTACAGAACATGGTATAGAGGTGTTGCTATTTTATGAACTGTTTGTGTATCGATGTAGAGCCTGTATACAAACATAAAAAATATTCTCAACATCTAAGCTAAATTGCCGCCAAAGAGATCGCAGATAATCTTGAATGCAACACAAAATTTCCCGCCCAAACTGATGCTATGGCTAGAAGACCAAAAAGTATTACCTTGTGTATGTATCATCTTGTGTATGTCTCAGATGGTAATGTATCATCTTGTGTATGTATCATTTTGTATATGTATCAGCTTGTGTATGTATCATCTTGTGTATGTATCAGCTTGTGTATGTATCATCTTGTGTATGTATCATCTTGTGTATGTATCATCTTGTATATGTATCAGCTTGTGTATGTATCAGCTTGTGTATGTATCAGCTTGTGTATGTATCAGCTTGTGTATGTATCAGCTGGTATATGTATCATCTTGTGTATGTATCAGCTGGTATATATATCAGCTTGTGTATGTATCAGCTTGTGTATGTATCAGCTTATGTATGTAGTTGTGGATGAACCCTAAACAGAGAAGAATAAATTTTAATTATTTTTTTCAATTTTAGTTTGGACATTATTCATAACTCCTTGAAGGAACCATTCACGCTTCTAAAAAAATTCAGTTTACAAAACAAGGATATAGATGTCAAAACACTTTAAAATTATCTGATCAGTCTTCAGACAATACTCTAGGTGGAAAATAAATAATTTTCTGTCAATAATCTAGGTGGAAAATGAATTAGTCTTCAGTCAATACTCTAGGTGGAAAATGAATCTATGTAGATTACATCTTCAAGAAGTGTATCGTGATACAGTACACTTTGAAATATTTGTCAGTTTTAAACCACAACTGTAGATGGACATAAGGACACAACAGTAGGCGGACATAAGGACACAACAGTAGGCGGACATAAGGACACAACTGTAGGTGGACATAAGGACACAACTGTAGGCGGACATAAGGACACAACTGTAGGCGGACATAAGGACACAACTGTAGGCGAACATAAGGACACAACTGTAGGTGGACATAAGGACACAACTGTAGGCGAACATAAGGACACAACTGTAGGCGGACATAAGGACACAACTGTAGGTGGACATAAGGACACAGCTGTAGGTGGACATAAGGACACAACTGTAGGCGAACATAAGGACACAATTGTAGGTGGACATAAGGACACAACTGTAGGCGAACATAAGGACACAACTGTAGGCGGACATAAGGACACAACTGTAGGTGGACATAAGGACACAGCTGTAGGTGGACATAAGGACACAACTGTAGGCGGACATAAGGACACACCTGTAGGCGGACATAAGGACACAACTGTAGGCGACATAAGGACACAACAGTAGGCGGACATAAGGACACAACAGTAGGCGGACATAAGGACACATATGTAGGCGACATAAGGACACAACAGTAGGCGGACATAAGGACACATATGTAGGCGACATAAGGACACAGCTGCAGGCGACATAAGGACACAGCTGTAGGCGACATAAGGACACAACTGTAGGTGGACATAAGGACACAACAGTAGGCGGACATAAGGATACAACTGTAGGCGACATAAGGACACAACTGTATATATTACAATCTGAAAATAAGAATTGTGTTCTTACATTTGGTGCTGTGTACTTTAAAATCATCAAAATCAAAATGAGATGGACGGGCAGCACTACGAAGACTTGCATCATACGGAAAAAATATTTACCCCACAGCCCTGGTCTATTAACATGAATCAACCAATAGACTTCTAGAGTACTTCATATACCCACACAGCCCTGGTCTATTAACATGAATCAACCAATAGACTACGAGAGTACTTCATATACCCACACAGCCCTGGTCTATTAACATGAATCAACCACTAGACTAATAGAGTACTTCTTATGTTTTTAGGGGGCTCTAGACAGAAGCCTGAGATATTTGGAGACTCCCTGATAGCGTACTCCTGGAAGGTTTTAGTGGGTGGTTGGGGCCCCTTTGAGTGGTTGGGGCCCCTTTGGGTGGTTGGGGCTAGGCTGTCCCCTAGTTTTCCTTATCCTTAAGAATAGCACTACTGAGACAAATCTACGACATACGATTGACGTACACGTGGTGTGGCGTAGTGCACAACTTGTTAGCTCACATTGTCAAATAACACGTTAGATGAATTATATTGAAAGTGTGTGACATCTGCATTTAAATATATGTATTGTATATAGGTGTCGATAACTGCATGCAGATAACTTGGTGAATGAATGGAATGATGGCTCATATTATTATGGTGTTTGGTTGTACATGTATAAATAAGTAAGCTAGTGGTATTGTGTATGTTAGTTGTATTTACTATTATTTTATTTACATAATGACATTGACATTAATTGAATAGAATCCCTCCCCCCCCCACCCCCCAGGGATCTAAGATTTTTTTAATAGTTCTAAAAATTATGATCAAGTAAATTAAATCTACTGTATTATTAGCCTGAGTGAGGGCCACTGATTATGGTCGCCATGGAGACCACGAAGTGCAGCGAAATGAAAACAAAAACAAACTATAAATAATTGCCTAATTGTCAGTGTCCAGAGTATATCAGAATTAGGTACCATTGAACTTGAAACATTTATTGAATGGGGAAATGACATTAATAAAATATGAACATCATGAATATGCTTACACACTAATACAATAAAGGGACAGGCTACGCTTACGTCAAGACGTAATTCGTATTTTTTTTCCGGATTACGTCAATAGATATTTCTCCACACCCTAACACTGTACCTAACCCTAACCCTATCCCTATCCCTAACCCTTTTTGTTTACGCAGTGGCCACGGTAACATCAAGACGTAATTCCTATTTTTTTTTCCGGCTTACGTCAATAGATATAATAATAGAAGGCGCTTGACGTAAGCGTAGCCACTTCGTACAATAAAAATAGGTAACATTAGTGCTGTTGCATAGACTCTCTAAAGTAATTAGCATTTACTATGCAATTAAACATTTCTATTTGACAGATGGTATTTGTGTTATCAAAGTTATTTGAACTGTAGGTGGGGTAAAAGGAAGGTCGGAAACAGGATAGAGGTTGGGCGGAAATAGATTATCAGGGGGGAGGGGGAGTTGGGATACAGTTTCGCGAGGGAGTGAGTTTAAGAGAGGAGACAAAATGTTTAAGTGAATGCAGAAAATGGGAAAAAGGGAAATTTCAATTACATTTACAAAATGGGGTCGTCATTGGGGGAGGGGGGGAGGGGCGGGGCTGAAGGGAGAATACAAACTAGAAATGGAGATTACAGATTAGAAGAGGAGGGAGTATAAATAGCACAGTGTACTTTTTAAATATATTGTTCACCCACACAGACAATAATATAGAAATGATCGCCACCCCCTTTCCCCTCCCCCGAGAACAGAGCGGGTACAAATACAAGAACTTACTAAATAGATTAGGGTCTCACTGATCTGAGCTTGTCATATTGTGTTTGAACGAAAACAGCCAAAACTCATTAAGGAATCCGCCAAAATACCGCCAGATTAATACAATTGAAGTGAAATGTTAAAATTTACTCCCTAATTAAAACTGTATGTAATATTTGGTATTTACGTAATAAACAAAAATTGGCTGGTGTATTCCAAACATTGACCCACTTGTTGGCTGAATTATTATAAACATTGACCCACTTGTTGGCTGAAGTATTATAAACATTGACCCACTTGTTGGCTGAAGTATTATAAACATTGACCCACTTGTTGGCTGAAGTATTACAAACATTGACCCACTTGTTGGCTGAAGTATTACAAACATTGACCCACTTGTTGGCTTGTGTATTACAAACGTTGACCCTCTTGTTGGCTGAAGTATTACAAACATTGACCCACTTGTTGGCTGGTGTATTACAAACGTTGACACTCATATTGACTGGTGTATTACCAAACATTGATCACATTTTGGTTGGTGTATTACAAACATTGTACACATGTTGGCTTGTGTATTACAAACATTGAACCCTATTAAGGCTGGTGTATTACCAAACATTGATCACATTTTGGTTGGTGTATTACAAACATTGTACACATGTTGGCTTGTGTATTACAAACATTGAACCCTATTAAGGCTGGTGTATTTAAAACAACACAACTGTGGTCAAACCATAACTACTTCCGGGTGTGTGAAGAATAGGGAGAGCAAAACCTTCCACACCTCCCATAAATTTCTCCCCATCTCTTAACCAGGATCTAAGATTTTTTTACTCTTTTTTGCAAAAGGAATAAACACATCATGTTTAATATCAACCCATCATATTTAATATCGAACCATCATGTTTAATATCAACACATCATATTTAATATCGAACCATCATGTTTAATATCAACACATCATGTTTAATATCAACCCATCATGTTTAATATCAACCCATCATATTTAATATCGAACCATCATGTTTAATATCAACACATCATGTTTAATATCAACCCATCATGTTTAATATCAACACATCATGTTTAATATCAACACATCATGTTTAATATCAACACATCATGCATAATAATTATCAGAATCATATAAAATGCACTCTCTGTTTTATATTTCTGTTAAAATATGTGGGGGGAAAATAATATTTCACTAGTTTATATGAGTTTATAAGCGCCATTTTACATTTTAGATCGAGCGGTACGTTTGATAGACCGAGTGAAAACATCCCCACTCCCCTTTTCTTTCTCACACTCACATGCCCACGGACACACACTCACATGCCCACGGACACACACTCACATGCCCACGGACACACACTCACATGCCCACGGACACACACTCACATGCCCACGGACACACACTCACATGCCCACGGACACACACTCACATGCCCACGGACACACACTCACATGCCCACGGACACACACTCACATGCCCACGGACACACACTCACATGCCCACGGACACACACTCACATGCCCACGGACACACACTCACATGCCCACGGACACACACTCACATGCCCACGGACACACACTCACATGCCCACGGACACACACTCACATGCCCACGGACACACTCACATGCCCACGGACACACACTCACATGCCCACGGACACACACTCACATGCCCACGGACACACACTCACATGCCCACGGACACACACTCACATGCCCACGGACACACACTCACATGCCCACGGACACACACTCACATGCCCACGGACACACACTCACATGCCCACGGACACACACTCACATGCCCACGGACACACACTCACATGCCCACGGACACACACTCACATGCCCACGGACACACACTCACATGCCCACGGACACACACTCACATGCCCACGGACACACACACACACATGCCCACGGACACACACTCACATGCCCACGGACACACACTGCCCACGGACACACACCATGCCCACGGACACACACTCACATGCCCACGGACACACACTCACATGCCCACGGACACACACTCACATGCCCACGGACACACACTCACATGCCCACGGACACACACACACATGCCCACGGACACACACTCACATGCCCACGGACACACACTCACATGCCCACGGACACACACTCACATGCCCACGGACACACACTCACATGCCCACGGACACACACACACATGCCCACGGACACACACTCACATGCCCACGGACACACACTCACATGCCCACGGACACACACTCACATGCCCACGGACACACACTCACATGCCCACGGACACACACTCACATGCCCACGGACACACACTCACATGCCACACACTAACTCTCTCTTTTAAAACTGTTAAAAAGGTGGTTTTTTTTTACAATTGTACTCTGCTGTTGGAGGGAACATTACAAAGTAGGTGGGGTCTTTTGCCCTCCATCTTCCTCAAGGATCAATTATTTCTTTAAATATTATTATTTAAACTATACAAAATTAAGAAACTTATATAGCAAATTATTGGTCAAACTATTGCACCAAATTATTGGTCAAACTATTGCACCAAATTATTGGTCAAACTATTGCACCAAATTATTGGTCAAACTATTGCACCAAATTATTGGTCAAACTATTGCACCAAATTATTGGTCAAACTATTGCACCAAATTATTGGTCAAACTATTGCACCAAATTATTGGTCAAACTATTGCACCAAATTATTGGTCAAACTATTGCACCAAATTATTGGTCAAACTATTGCACCAAATTGTAGCTAATGAAAAAAGAGGAAAAAATAAGACCCCCCCCCACCCCGACTCACAGTTTGTTAATTATTTAATGTGTTTTCAAAATATTCATCTCTAACTTATATTTCTTTATACGATTCAGTTCCATTCGGTCTCCAGTGGGCAATCACATATAGCTTCGTTAAAAATAATTATCTTTCATTGTAAATATATGGAAAGCTCAAGTTTTCAATTTTTTCCCCAGACAAATGGAAATGTTGAATGGACAACGTCCAGATGAAGTAAGATATATTGGTTCAGATTTAGCTCCCAGCTCAGAGTCTCAAAGAAACTTGGCGGTTCAACAAATAAAATCCCCACAACTCAGACACTAATGTAATTTCCATAGAAATTTGTTGCCTCTGTCTACCTTGTTTGAAACGAACCCAGCCAACAAAAAAAAAGTTTCCATTAACTTCAAAGTAAATGTGTCGTTTGGAAAACTATAACTAGCATTTAATTCACACAGATTTAAATGTTGGGACTTTACATTGGACAATATGCTAACAGGTGATTGCTACTTTTAACTTTTATGACAATAGTGTTTATTTTTATTCGTAGAGTAGGATATTTAATACTGGTTGCTTATTGCTGGGATCTGTTAGTTGTTTGTTATTCGACACGCGATGTCCTGCTTATTGCTAGGATAAATAACGTATTAGTTTTACGACATCAGATATAATAATTATTGCTAGGATAAATAACGCATTAGTTTTACGACATCAGATGTAATACTTATTGCTCGGATAAATAGCGCATTAGTTTTACGACATCAGATGTAATACTTATTGCTAGAATAAATAACGTATTAGTTTTACGACATCAGATGTAATACTTAATGCTAGGATAAATAGCGCATTAGTTTTACGACATCAGACGTAATACTTATTGCTAGGATAAATAACGTGTTAGTTTTAAGACATCAGATGTATTGCTTACAATCAGGATATATACGTTATTTGTTATGCGCCACACGATGTTATATTTTACTGAAATATTGAAAGCATCTTTGTAGTTTAATAGAAGATATTTTCTTGCCAGTATCGTAGGCATCGTTAGTTGTGACCGGCGCACAGAGCCGTGGTTAGGCATCTGAGAGCCCTAGACATAGAGATCCATAGATGTTTAACGGCCTTAGGCAGAGAGATCCATAGATGTTTAACGGTCATAGGCAGAGAGATCCATAGATGTTTAACGGCCTTAGGCAGAGAGATCCATAGATGTTTAACGGCCTTAGGCAGAGAGATCCATAGATGTTTAACGGCCTTAGGCAGAGAGATCCATAGATGTTTAACGGCGTTAGGCAGAGAGATCCATAGATGTTTAACGGCGTTAGGCAGAGAGATCCATAGATGTTTAACGGCGTTAGGCAGAGAGATCCATAGGCCTATATGAACGGACCACTTACCTCGCCACAGTTTAGTTACCCCCCCCCCTGTTTCTGGCTCCCATATTTGTATATAAAATATTGTCAATATGCAATAACATGAAATATTATGACGTGTTCACTGAAATATTTCAAAGGACAAAACGCATTGAAATGTTATTGATGATATGACACAGGAAAATTTCATAATGAACTTTTATACTGAAATGTTTCAAATGAACTAAATCAGTGGCCCCCAACCTTTTTCTTGCCGCGGACCGGTCAACTTTTGAAAATTTCACCGCGGCCTGTTGGGGGTGGGGGTTGGGGGGGGGTTGGGCGTTGATTGTTTATATGTTAGATTGTTTTGATTCCACAGTTAAATTAAAATGTATTTAAACATATTTAAAAACTGAGTATAAGACAATTTAACATTTTAATTCAATAAAACGCTAAACTAATGAGAACCCTGGGCTTGTTTCTCTCCAACGAAACTGTTCCATCGGTGGAAATAGAAGGGAAGGACACCCGAAGTGTTTTCTTTTTGGTTGCTGTCACACATATAAGATGTCTGAAATGGCACTGGGATTTAAGTGTTGTTGTGGCAGTCTAAGGGTTTTCCGCCATGACTTAACTGCAGAACATTGACAGAGTTGTCTCGAATGTAGGTGCAGACATTTGTTATCTCCAGCCAATAATTTTCTTTTTGCACAGACATGCATGGTTAGGAAGTAGCGCTCGAACTCTTTGTAAAGCAAAAACAGGTCATCGTGAACCAACTGGGAGAATGAATGCTCAGGTTTCAGTTACTATGTCTGCCAAGATGGACACTAGGTATATGACTTGAAAAACAAATTTTGTAATTTTACAAGTGGCGTGCCAGATTTTGATGAGCTTTTACATAAAAATATTAAATACAACAAAAAATCATCAATTTTGTTGAAAAAGTTCACCCACCAAAACATTTTTCAGTTTAAAAATAATCCATTTGGCTCTTTTTACTGAAGTTTACTTTTACTCCAGTTGTTTACCATTAAAATTCTATTTCCTGTTCTCCATGTTAGATTTTTCAATTATACTTGAGTTTGAATAATTATTTTAATTTTGCTTAATTTTATTCTTAAAAATGTCTTACAAAAAATCATCACTTTCCGTTGCTAAAAATAAGGACAAATGGGCGAATAATTCGAAAAAATTTCAAAACACTCTTAAGAAAAGAAGCAAAATTGGAATCGAGATCGAGCCATTGCATTCACATTCTAGAATGCCAAAAGAGTGGATGATAATTGGTCACTACATGGGCTTGGCCTCTATGGAAAAATCCAGATTGAAAAGAGTTGCAGCACTCAGGAAAGAAGTAGAGCTATTATGGAGCTTTTTATATTTCCCAATACTGTCTTTGCGATCAGTGAGCAGAAAAATTGAAAATTTAATTAAAAGGTATGATGTTCATTAGAAAAAACCTGTGGGTGACATACAGGAGCAGTTTGATAAGTTATTTGATGTCACTAACAAAACTGGTCAATGGTTATGTGCTGAGGACAAAAAACTTTACGAAATACAAATTCAAAGTGGAGGTAAGACGGGATATGCTACAACTAAAATTGCTAATCAAAGTACAATTCATCCATCAAAACAGAAAATTGTTTGCAAAATTAATGAGGCACAACAACAACAAAGCAGTTTTGAAAGTTCCAGTGATTCAAGTGATAACGTGAATTCTCAAAGTAGCTCTGATGGTGCTGATGCAATGCAGTCATCCACAGAAAGCTTGGATCAAAGCACACATAAGAAACAATCACAGCAAAGTACTTCTAGTGCAGTTTCATTAGTTCAATCTGGGAAACTACCAGTTCGAAGAGCGGCATTAGTAAGCAAAATTTTGCATAAGTCCGGCGTAAAAATAGCAACTCCTTCTCAGTCAGGTGTCTATGAGCTGTATTTAGAGAAGCAAGTAAACTAAAAGAAACATTAATAAATACTTTGCGTAATAGCTTATGGAGTTTACATTTTGATGGTAAAATTATAAAGAAAAAAGAACACCAAGTAGTTGTATTAAAAAATGAAGCAAAAGAAGTGAGGCTAGTCGTCTTAGTTTTACCTGATGGCAAAGATGCTACGATCGGATCTGCCATTCAAAAAGTTTTAGATGAATATAACATATGGTCAGCTATAAAGATGATAGTGTCAGACACTACAAATGTTAATACAGGGTCGAAGTCTGGTGCTGTGGTGAAACTTCAGAAACTGTTTGTTCAACATGGTGAGTCTGCACCAGTCTTTATAGGTTGTCAGCACCATATACTTGATCGTGTTTTAAGACACGTGTGTGATGCATTGCTCGGTGAATCAACTGAGTCTCCTAACATAAATTATCCATTTGTAAATGAGAGACTTAAAGATTATGAAATGTTAAAAAAAGATTTTGAAAGTAAAACAAAGAAATGTGCTCCAATTTTAGAAAAACAGGAAATAGGTTGGAGAGATAATATGAAATTTTTGCCCCATCTAATTTGCGTTTTAAAGCATTTTAAGAGTTCTCAACAAATGCCAAAAGTTAATTTTAGAGCACTGCCTGGCCACAGCAATGCCCGATGGAACTCTCGAGCAATTTTGGCATTGTTGGCTTTCATACTATTGCCTGATGAACGAAAGAACCTTCAGAAATTGTGTGAATTTATATGTGGACATTGGAGTGATGCCTGGTTTAGTGATCATCATTACAAAGCTGAATAATATGAACTTCTTTCCCATGCTGTTAATGATTATCCAAAAGGGTTGCGCTGTCTTCGAACTCATTGGTCTCAAAGTCCATCTCCAATACTTCCTCCACGTAGCAATGTGTTTGTGCAGAAAGAGCAATAAAAGTTCTGCAAGATATTATTCCCCTTTTCCACTCACCAGAGAAACTGAATTTACGTTTTATTTTTACAAATAAAAGTTTATGAAACAATACTTGAAATTATTAACAAATGTCAATTTTTCTAAAACTTCAAAAATGTTTGGTGGGTGACATTTTCAACTTTTTTAATCAATTTGATATGGTTTTGTGTTTCTACAATAAAAAGTCATCTGTTGATGGTATACCATACAAGTGTTGTTCTGAAGTCATATACCTAATGGACACAGTTGTCAGCAGTCACTTCTGTTTTTGAGAGAAATTTTTGCGATGGCTCTCGTCATTCAAATATTCTGGATGGCGACTTTCCTCTGGATAACCATCTTATTTCTGTGTACAAGGAAAGTCATCTTTGCTATGCATCCATCTCCTCACAAAACTGCTAAAATAGGCGAGAGATAATTAACGTTTGGTTAACAACTTTAACGATAGTAATACGCTATTAAATTACAGTGAAATTTTTCGACTTGCCAGCATTTCCCTGTGAAAGATACAATGCGTAGACCCACTCTCAAGTGCAATCTCCTTAATCCGAGCAATTAAGTCAGACAGTCGTCCATTAATGGCAACATCTCTGTCTTTGCAAAAGGACCATTTTAATCGTCCTAATATATAACCAGTGACTTGAATAATTCAGCTCTGGTGTTGGTTAGCAAAGATAGTGCACATAACAGATCTTCAATCACATCCTCCTGGTAAAGATATCGCACAGAAATAAGTAGTATTGCCTTATTGTTTATATCTGTAGATTCGTCAACCTGGAGTTCCGTACCACGGTGATGTATTAATCCTCTTCAACGATTGTGTCTCATTGTCATCGGTCATTTCCTCAATGCGCCTTGCTAGCCGACAAAGCCACTAATGCTGTATTTTATTAATATAACCCTCTCCTATTAGTTCACGGCAAATGACTTTAGTACGGTTAGCCACCAAATATGCTGCTCTCGGTGCATTATCATTTATTGATGTGGCGGCCCTTAAAAATTTCTTCTGTCCTTCATGTTTCCGTTTTTTTTTTCTTTCAAAATACTCCAGGGGCGTGTCTTTTAATCTAGGGCGCTTGGCGCTCAAGTGTCGAATTAGTTTTGAAAATTTCATCGCTTCATTAGACAGACGGTCGCCTCAAACTATGCAGAGCGGAGTTGGTGAGTGGGAATCACATTTCACGATAAATATATTTCAAGTAGGACTCGCGGTAGTCTTGTCAAAGTTTTCAGTTTCTCTGATGTTGTTGGCTCTTATTCTGTCTATTCACTTGGTCTTTTCTTTTTCCCAAGTAAACTTTATAATAACGTCTGTTTCGTAATCATTTTTGCTGATGTGTGGGTTAAATTTGAGAGCTCTTGTGACCGAGATGTGACATGGAAATAAAATTAAACTCAGATAGTAATTGTGGACTAATAAAGGGACAAAATTTAAAACAAACAATACAGTACACCTAGCACTGTTAAACATGAGAAAGTACTAAAGTTATAAGGCACGGCACCTTGCAGCCACTCTGTTCCCAGTTAACCAATCTCTCGTTTACAGAATCCCGAGAGAAATACACACGGACGGAGGGGGGGGGGGTTGGGGACCACTGAACTAAATTACCTTAAATTATCACGCTGTTAGATTAAATTTATCTCTTGAATCAATTCCCTTACATATCCCTTACTCTACTTTTGTTAAAATATGATTGTAAATAGAATGTTAAGAAAAAAAAAAGTTTATTGGTTATGTTTTTAGACAGTTCCATTGTTGTTTATATAGGTATATTAGTTATGTATTTAGACAGTTCCATTGTTGTTTATATAGGTATATTGGTTATGTTTTTAGACAGTTCCATTGTTGTTTATATAGGTATATTGGTTATATATTTAGACAGTTCCATTGTTGTTTATATAGGTACATTGGTTATGTATTTAGACAGTTCCATTGTTGTTCATATAAGTACATTGGTTATGTATTTAGACAGTTCCATTGTTGTTTATATAGGTATATTAGTTACAGTAGACAGATTTTTCGGGAAATTTTAAGTCAGTTTTCGTCAACTTCTGAAAGTCCAGTTGATTTGAAATTTTAAAGACATCTGTATTCTCGATGACAATACAATATTTTTAATACAGTTTAAAACATTCGTTTGATAATACATGTATTTATATAAATCGGGAAATAGCTGAAAGAAATTATGGTGTCTCAAGTTTAACTCGGATTCATACATGTTTTGATTTCTGAAGATTTTTTCTTCTAATGTCTGGCATGCTATTTCTTAAAATGTATATAAACTTTACTAACAAAAGGAAGTGAAATTTGTTTAGACAATAGAAAGTAAAAGAAAATATAAAACAAGAGATGACGTGGTCTTTCGTCTTTACACTATGTACACCACTATTTACACCACTATGTAACCACTAATTACAACAATCATACACCACTTATACACCACTTATACACCACTAATTACAACAATCATACACCACTTATACACCACTTCTACACCACTTCTACACCACTAATTACAACAATCATACACCACTTATACACCACTATGTACACAACTTATAAACTACTAATACACCACTAATACACCACTATGTACACCACTATGTATACCATTTATACACCACTATGTACACCACTATGTCCATCACTTATATACCTCTGTGCACACCACTAATACACCACTTATACACCACTATGTACACCACTATGTATACCACTTATACACCACGTATACACCACTTACACACCACTTATACACCACTAATATACCACTTATATATTAGTTTATATGTTCTATATAAACAATACAACATATATATCTTTTACACTATACATTATTTAAATTTTTTTTCATAGACTTTTATAAAAAATTACTCTACAAAATGTGTTAACAACTGTTTGTTCTGGCTTACATGTATGACGTGAAGATTTGAAGAACTGAGTGTTCTTTACTGTTACAAAACTATTTTTAGTTTTGAAAAAACCCGAAACGGTTCTTTTTTAAAAAAAAAATAGTCTTTAAGATTGTCCTTCATTGTGCAATTTGAAAAAAATCCATTATGTAGTTATGAAAAACATATCCAATTAATTTATGCGGTTATATTTACTTTTTCAGATGTAAAGTCTTATATTTTTAAACTACAGAATACATTTAAAAATGTAGACACAAAAAAAAATGAACATAAACAATGAGACCTCAGTATCTAACTGAACATAAACAATGATACCTCAGTATCTAACTGAACATAAACAATGAGACCTCAGTATCTAACTGAACATAAACAATAAGACCTCAGTATCTAACTGAACGTAAACAATGAGACCTCAGTATCTAACTGAACATAAACAATGAGACCTCAGTATCTAACTGAACATAAACAATGAGACCTCGGTATCTAACTGAACATAAACAATGAGACCTCAGTATCTAACTGAACACACTTCCTTCTTCCACATTTTGTTGTGTGTATGTATCGAAGTGTGGCGAGTGATAAATGTTGTTGTGTGTATGTATCGAACTGTGGCGAGTGATATATGTTGTAGTGTGTATGTATCGAACTGTGGCGAGTGATAAATGTTGTTGTGTGTATGTATCGAACTGTGGCGAGTGATAAATGTTGTTGTGTGTATGTATCGAACTGTGGCGAGTGATAAATGTTGTGTGTATGTATCGAACTGTGGCGAGTGATAAATGTTGTTGTGTGTATGTATCGAACTGTGGTGAGTGATAAATGTTGTTGTGTGTATGTATCGAACTGTGATAAATGTTGTTGTCCATTATCTGACAGGCGGGTCTAAGTCTAACATTTTCGAAAGCCAAAGTTTCACGAGACCTATGATAATCTATGATAATCCTCTTTACAGTAATCTCATCTCCTCCATCTGTCGGACTAATCGTCTGCCATTGATAGTTTCCCTTTACACCCAGACAGTCTTTACCTTCATTTGTTTGAAATTTAGACCATACTTTATTCAGTGGCCATTACATTCTCTGACAAACATTTTGTTATCATGCAGCGTAAGGTGACGGAATTTTTAAAGTCAAGTTGAATGACTTTTTATATAACGCTTATAAATCAAAGGTAGCAATAAACATTGAACTTTCATTGAATATTTTGTTCAGTTTGACATACCTGGCGTACACGATACGGAGTTTACAGTTATTGTCTATATCGTCAATACATTTTTGTTGTATGCTCTCAATAACATTCTATACACACAAATCTACACAATAAGTCGGTCTGTATAGGGACGTGTAAAACTAAAGAGTTTTGCAAATTGTACAACAGCTAATGGATTCAATGAGACAAATATAGAAAAAAACAGCACCAAGATAGTAGTAAGACGATGTGGGATAAATTGATAGAGCAGTTGATGGTGACAATTGGGACAAACGGAGAGAGCAGTTGATGGTGAAAATGTGGGACAAACGGAGAGAGCAGTTGATGGTGAAAATGTGGGACGAACAAATAGAGCAAATTTTGGTGGAAAATATGGGACAAACGGAGAGAGCAGTTGATGGTGAAAATGTGGGACAAACGGAGAGAGCAAATTTTGGTGGAAAATATGGGACAAACGGAGAGAGCAGTTGATGGTGAAAATGTGGGACAAACCTAGAGAGCAGTTGTTGGTAACAATTGGGACAAACGGAGAGAGCAGTTGATGGCGAAAATGTGGGACAAACGGAGAGAGCAGTTGATGGTGAAAATGTGAGACAAACGGAGAGAGCAGTTGAAAGTTAAAATGTGGGACAAACGGAGAGAGCAGTTGATGGTGAAAATGTGGGACAAACGGAGAGAGCAGTTGTTGGTAACAATTGGGACAAACAGAGAGAGCAGTTGATGGCGAAAATGTGGGACAAACGGAGAGAGCAGTTGATGGTAAAAATCTGGGACAAACGGAGAGAGCAGTTGATGATGAGAATATGGGATAAACGAAGAGAGCAGTTGATGGTGAGAATGTAGGATAAATGAAGAGAGCAGTCACAAAGAAGTGATGGTCGAAATGTGGGATAAATGAAGAGAGCAGTCACAAAGAAGTGATGGTCGAAATGTGGGATAAATGAAGAGAGCAGTCACAAAGAAGTGATGGTCGAAATGTGGGATAAATGAAGAGAGCAGTCACAAAGAAGTGATGGTCGAATTGTGGGATAAATGAAGAGAGCAGTCACAAAGAAGTGATGGTCGAAATGTGGGATAAATGAAGAGAGCAGTCACAAAGAAGTGATGGTCGAAATGTGGGATAAATGAAGAGTAAGTGTACGGAGCAAACATAATTATCTCTGTCACTCGGAAACAGCCTCGGTTTCAGAAGGCAATATCTGTCACCCTCTGGCGGGCACCACACACCCCCGATATTTACAGTGTCGACCAGCCACTCGTGTGTTTAACCCAAGAAGAACTCTTCTATCCAGGCGGGTAGCTCAGGGCTATAATCGTCAGAGGGAAACTGAAGGGAACAAAACTGAAGACCACAGGAGAGGACAAACAGAAAATGAAACTTGTGAGTTATTTCCCTTCTTTAGGTCAGGATTTGGAGGAGTATAAAGTGGTCTCATTGTTGTATAGTACAACATAAACATTACTGATAGTGATATGCTCTCAGTGTTGTATAGTACAACATAAACATTACTGATAGTGATATACTCTCAGTGTTATTGTACAACATAAACATTAATGATAGTAATATGTAGGACATGTACAGAACTAAACGTAAGGATTCAACATAAACATAATATGATGGACAATACAGAACTAAACTTAAGGCTGCAACATAAACATAATATGATGGACAATACAGAACTAAACTTAAGGCTGCAACATAAACATAATATGATGGACAATACAGAACTAAACTTAAGGATTCAACATAAACATGATATGATGGACAATACAGAACTAAACTTAAGGATTCAACATAAACATAATATGATGGACAATACAGAACTAAACTTAAGGATTCAACATAAACATAATATGATGGACAATACAGAACTAAACTTAAGGCTGCAACATAAACATAATATAATGGACAATACAGAGCTAAACGTAAGGATACAACATAAACATAATATGATAGACAATACAGAACTAAACTTAAGGATTCAACATAAGCATAATATGATGGACAATACAGAACTAAACTTAAGGCTGCAACATAAACATAATATGATGGACAATACAGAACTAAACTTAAGGATTCAACATAAACATAATATGATGGACAATACAGAACTAAACTTAAGGATTCAACATAAACATAATATGATGGACAATACAGAACTAAACTTAAGGCTGCAACATAAACATAATATGATGGACAATACAGAACTAAACTTAAGGATTCAACATAAACATAATATGATGGACAATACAGAACTAAACTTAATGCTGCAACATAAACATAATATGATGGACAATACAGAACTAAACTTAAGGATTCAACATAAACATAATATGATGGACAATACAGAACTAAACTTAAGGATTCAACATAAACATAATATGATGGACAATACAGAACTAAACTTAAGGCTGCAACATAAACATAATATGATGGACAATACAGAACTAAACTTAAGGATTCAACATAAACATAATATGATGGACAATACAGAACTAAACTTAAGGCTGCAACATAAACATAATATGATAGACAATACAGAACTAAACTTAAGGATTCAACATAAACATAATATGATGGACAATACAGAACTAAACTTAAGGCTGCAACATAAACATAATATAATGGACAATACAGAACTAAACTTAAGGATTCAACATAAACATAATATGATGGACAATACAGAACTGAACTTAAGGATTCAACATAAACATAATATGATGGACAATACAGAACTAAACGTAAAGATACAACATAAACATAATATGATGGACAATACAGAACTAAACTTAAGGCTGCAACATAAACATAATATGATGGACAATACAGAACTAAACTTAAGGTTGCAACATAAACATAATATGATGGACAATACAGAACTAAACTTTAGGATTCAACATTAACATAATATGATGGACAATACAGAACTAAACTTAAGGCTGCAACATAAACATAATATGATAGACAATACAGAACTAAACTTAAGGATACAACATAAACATAATATCAGGGATGTGACGAAGTTCGAATTCGAATCCGACGACATTCGAACTTCGATGTTTTTTGAGCAAATTCGAATCCGACGGATTTTAAAAAAGATTCCGTCGTATTCGAATTTGAAAAAAATACCGTTTTCAGATCAATCACGGCCGTAGAAATCGTAACTAAAATTAAAAAAACCTAGAGACTTTCGAAAACCCGAAATAAAGAAAAGTTTAATCTGCCATTAATTAATTTCAAGTACTGGGGCCTCATGTGAGTGTGACAATAAACAGTATGATAGTTAAACAACTGACACTGGAGTTATAGTAAACAGTACAGAAAGAACAAAAACAACAGAAATTTCCAGACAATGTTTTGTTTAGTAGTGTAAGGTTACATGTTTCAATTTGGTTGTTATGCCGTGAAATGAGATTGACTCAGTTGCCTGCTGATTGTGCTTGACTGATATGACTTCAACTTGTAGAATATTTCTTGAATAGTTACAAGTGAGTGAGAACAGTATAACTGTACTTTTTATTTTTAATACATTCTTTCTTTGTGCATGAAAATTAGATAAGAAATACGACAGAAGTAGAATTAAAGAGAATTTTATTTTATGCAAAGCATCTTGTACTGATGATTCGTTAACAATGTGGCTACCTGTGCTTTGTAATAATTTATGCTGCTATTCATGCAAAAAGAAATGCTAAAAAAAACCTCGTTGTCGGTGGAGGGGGCACGGGACTGACACCTTGGTATACCCCCTTTTTAGCCAAGTGTTGACCAAATCCGAATCCGCATTCGAATCCGACGGATTTATATTTACCAAATCCGAATCCGACGGATGCGGATTTTCATCGGCTCCGTCACATCCCTACATAATGTGATAGAAAATACAGAATTTAAAAACTCGACCATCCATCGCCGCATTCAAAAGATATATATATGTATATAAAATATATAAATTAATTACATCAACTATATGAAGGTGTCGTCCATTAATTACATCAACGATATGAAGGTGTCGTCCAATAATTACATCAACGATTTCTAGTACACGTAGACTACCACCACCCCTCCCTCTCTCTCTCAACAAACAACATTCAGCGACACCTCACTTACCTACCTAAATTACGTCAATTTTTTACCTCCTCCCCTCAATAAAATATAAAATTATAAAAACGAAAACAAAATTCCACCCTCCCCAATTTAAAGTTAACTAATACATTTCAATACAACAGTCTCTTAATTATAATAATTTCAATACAACAGTCTCCTAATTATAATAATTGAAATTAAATGTGCAAAATAAAAGAAAAAACCAATGACCACACTGCTTTATAGAACAAAAACATGAACCACTCTCCACCCTCATATAGAACAAAAACATGAACCACTCTCCACCCTCATATAGAACAAAAACATGAACCACTCTCCACCCTCATATAGAACAAAAACATGAACCACTCTCCACCCTCATATAGAACAAAAACATGAACCACTCTCCACCCTCATATAGAACAAAAACATGAACCACTCTCCACCCTCATATAGAACAAAAACATGAACCACTCTCCACCCTCATATAGAACAAAAACATGAACCACTCTCCACCCTCATATAGAACAAAAACATGAACCACTCTCCACCCTCATATAGAACAAAAACATGAACCACTCTCCACCCTCATATAGAACAAAAACATGAACCACTCTCCACCCTCATATATTATATAAAATTGTGCGGCTTTACAAAAAGTTTTGTTCGGTTCCCAAATGACCCAGTTGTGTCTATTATAATTACTTTTATGCACACAAATTTTATAAATTGACCTTTGCACGGCTCTTTCAATAATGTTTTCATGTATAAAAATCCGGTGTTGCTCTCATTGACATCATGTTATATAATATTTATATTTGAATACAAAACCCACCACCGCCAATTATTGACACAGTTTCAGTAGCTTTGAAAAAGCCCCGGTATCCGGGCGTAGGGGGTGCATGACGGAGGAATTGACCTTTGACCTTTATTCGAGCACCATAAAACAGTAAATCTATTCATATTCTATCATTTATTTTTAGCATATTATGGTGTCTCGCCTGAGTCTGTAGGCCGAGATAAACTCTGGCCCCTGAATCAAAGTATTTCTGCATATATATGTGTGCAAATTATAATGTTCGATAAACTATCGACTGTTTGAATGATTCAATTCCCAAACATGCGACCACCACACTATCCGGCATAATTAACAGTATTATCAGAAATAAAGTGAATAATTATAGTGCATAATTGTTTTAGTAACAATTAATACTAAAAAAAAGCTTATTCAGCTCTGAAATCATATTTTTATCAGGGGGTCGAACAATCAAGGATCAGTAGCAATTTCAACTCGTTTGAAAGGTCGTATGTCAAGACATACCTTCCAATATCCAATTTAGGAAATGAAGAAGTGACAGCGATAATCAAATTAGAAATAGTTTCTTCATTTGTGTCTGGCTGTTGAGCTTGTACTGTTGTCCTCAATGCATGTGATAATTCAGATACTGCAAACGCCCTAAAATCTTCTAATAACGGCTTTTCGGAATCCCGCTATTGCTCTACTTTTCGTTTTATTGAGCAAGTGCATTTATTTTCTGATATCCATCTTTTCATATTAATTTAGGATAAATTTAAAAATTCACTCATTGGCAGAAGATTATAAACTAACAAGAGTTGCCAGATTATACAAAAAAAAAACCTTAATGCCAAAAACATTTTCGAAGGCCAAATCAAGCTACAGAAGGCCAAATTGAAAAAAAAATTAAAATCGGAACATGCTTGTGCTTGTAGTCAAAATGTTTCAATTTTCAAATACATTTATTTATGTCAAAATAAATAATTAATGTTATACTTAACTTAGATTTAATTGAGAAATAAACCTGTATAGCATTGTCAGTTAAAATTAAAAAAAAAAACGTATTTTTTGCCCCCCTCTGGAAAAATTCCTAGCGACGCCCATGGACATGGTCACTGCAACGTTGAAACAGAATGTGAATCTACCAATAACATCATCCAAGTAGAAAACATAGAAGGCAGAATTACATAAAAATGCGTCGTCAATGGAATCAATCTTTACTATGACGTCACCTTCTCGATCATAGAACTTCCTATTACGTTTTACATCTCTTTGTTTTCTACTCTATAAATAATATGCTTAAAATGGAAACAACATGCTCGGTTTCCCTACACAAATGTTTCCCCATCAGTTGTGGAATTTTGCATTAGGACATAGAAATTTTTAGAACAAAGCATACATATTAATACTATTTCATTTGTTATATCTATTATGTGAATATCTGTTAGCAGGTTATTTTCAGTCTCTACCCAATCAAAATATGTTGGGTTTGTTTACATTAGTCATTTCCAATGTATTGTCCTCCATCAACACATCGTCCTCCCATCAACACATCGTCCTCTCAGCAACACATTGTCCTCTCATGAACACATCGCCTCTCATGAACACATCGTCCTCTCATGAACACATCGTCCGCCCATCAACACATCATCCGCCCATCAACACATCGTCCTCTCATCAACACATCATCCGCAAATCAACACATCGTCCTCTCATCAACACATCATCCGCCCATCAACACATCGTCCGCCCATCAACACATCATCCGCCCATCAACACATCGTCCTCCCATCAACACATCGTCCGCCCATCAACACATCGTCCGCTCATCAACACATCGTCCTCTCATGAACACATCGTCCTCTCATGAACACATCGTCCTCTCATCAACACACCGTCCGCCCATCAACACATCATCCGCCCATCAACACATCGTCCTCTCATCAACACATCATCCGCAAATCAACACATCGTCCTCTCATCAACACATCATCCGCCCACCAACACATCGTCCGCCCATCAACACATCATCCGCCCATCAACACATCGTCCTCCCATCAACACATCGTCCGCCCATCAACACATCGTCCGCTCATCAACACATCGTCCTCTCATGAACACATCGTCCTCTCATGAACACATCGTCCTCTCATCAACACACCGTCCGCCCATCAACACATCATCCGCCCATCAACACATCGTCCTCTCATCAACACATCATCCGCAAATCAACACATCGTCCTCTCATCAACACATCATCCGCCTATCAACACATCGTCCTCCCATCAACACATCATCTACCCATCAACACATCGTCCTCCCATCAACACATCGTCCTCCCATCAACACATCGTCCTCTCATGAACACATCGTCCTCTCATCAACACATCGTCCGCCCATCAACACGTCGTCCTCTCATGAACACATTGTCCTCTCATCAACACATCGTCCGCCCATCAACACATCATCCGCCCATCAACACATCATCCGCAAATCAACACATCGTCCTCTCATCAACACATCATCCGCAAATCAACACATCGTCCGCCCATCAACACATCATCCGCCCATCAACACATCGTCCTCCCATCAACACATCGTCCGCCCATCAACACATCATCCGCTCATCAACACATCGTCCTCTCATGAACACATCGTCCTCTCATGAACACATCGTCCTCTCATCAACACACCGTCCGCCCATCAACACATCATCCGCCCATCAACACATCGTCCTCTCATCAACACATCATCCGCAAATCAACACATCGTCCTCTCATCAACACATCATCCGCCCATCAACACATCGTCCTCCCATCAACACATCATCCGCCCATCAACACATCGTCCTCCCATCAACACATCGTCCTCCCATCAACACATCGTCCTCTCATGAACACATCGTCCTCTCATGAACACATCGTCCGCCCATCAACACATCATCCGCCCATCAACACATCATCCTCTCATCAACACATCATCCGCAAATCAACACATCGTCCTCCCATCAACACATCATCCGCCCATCAACACATCGTCCTCTCATCAACACATCATCCGCAAATCAACACATCGTCCTCTCATCAACACATCGTCCGCCCATCAACACATCGTCCGCCCATCAACACATCATCCGCAAATCAACACATCGTCCTCTCATCAACACATCATCCGCCCATCAACACATCGTCCTCCCATCAACACATCATCCGCCCATCAACATATCGTCCTCCCATCAACACATCGTCCTCCCATCAACACATCGCCCGCCCATCAACACATCATCCGCTCATCAACACATCGTCCTCTCATCAACACATCATCCGCCCATCAACACATCGTCCGCCCATCAACACATCGTCCGCCCATCAACACATCATCTGCCCATCAACACATCGTCCGCCCATCAACACATCATCCGCCCATCAACACATCGTCCGCCCATCAACACATCATCCGCCCATCAACACATCATCCTCTCATCAACACATCATCCGCCCATCAACACATCGTCCTCCCATCAACACATCGTCCTCCCATCAACACATCGTCCGCCCACCAACACATCGTCCTCCCATCAACACATCGTCCTCCCATCAACACATCGTCCTCCCATCAACACATCGTCCTCCCATCAACACACCGTCCTCCCATCAACACACTGTCCTCCCATCAACACACTGTCCTCCCATCAACACACTGTCCTCCCATCAACACATCGTCCTCCCATTAACACATCGTCCTCCCATCAACACATCGTCCTCCCATCAACACATCGTCCTCCCATCAACACATCATCCGCCCATCAACACACTGTCCTCCCATCAACACATCGTCCTCCCATCAACACATCGTCCTCCCATCAACACATAGTCCTCCCATCAACACATCGTCCTCCCATCAACACATCATCAGCCCATCAACACATCATCCGCCCATCAACACACTGTCCTCCCATCAACACATCGTCCTCCCATCAACACATCGTCCTCCCATCAACACATCATCCGCCCATCAACACACTATCATAAGTGTATCAGTAAATCATTGATATTGACAGCTTTGCTCGTGTTTAAAAAATAAAAATAAAATATTTAATAAATCATCAAATTACATTTAATACATTCCACCATTGACCCGGCTGTACCCTCTCCTCAGACCTGCCCCAAAGGTGGGGGCTCTTGGCATGTTTGTAGGTTGTACCAATTTTCACATATAAATCACATTTTATAAATTGTTTCATTGATGTAAACTTTATTTATATAACTTCAATTTTATTTTTTTTCCAACACAAAAAGCCAACAAGCATTGCTACGTCATCACATACTGTTGTAAATTATAGAGGATAAAAATAGTTACTTTTATTTGATAATCGACTGTCGACCTGAGAGTCCTGGGTTCAATCCTTGGCAAACCTTACGGAATTTTGTTTTCAAGGTGCAGAGTCGTCTCACCCAGCTTTAAATGGGTGCCTGACATAGCTGGGGAAGGAAAGGTGGCTGGGTGTTGTGCTAACCACACAATCCCTTTATTTGCTGAGGTTATAGAAACAGATATATTCTACAGTTCATTTGCCCCGATGGCCCGTTTTGTGGAGGACTTTGGCTAAGGAACATTTGGAGGACTTTGGCAAAATAGTTTATTAAAAGTCGTTTGAGTTTTGATGCGTTCATAAGGAATTATTGTTGTAACTTAAATATATATATATATATATATATATATATATATATATATATATATATATATATATATATATAAAAGAATACGCAGTTTCACAAATATTATTATAAAAATCATAAAAAGTAAGAAAGAATACATATAAAGTATACACGTTAGAGAAAGTTAGATTCTATTTATATTGCTTGGTCAACACCACAGATTAGTTATTATACAGATAGCGCAGCGCTATATAAATAGTACTCGGTTTTGTGTTTAAAACTCTCGCGCCATTGTTGTTATTCGCTTTTGTTTCCAATGACGCTTTCCATTCATAAAAACACACAGACCTATTTACTAGGGAGCGACCGATAATCGGATCGGTATCGGACCGATATTGACACTATCGGTTAATATCGGATCGGCCGATTGTTGTAGGGAGCAACCGATAGTCGAACCGATATTGGCACTATGGGTTAACTATCGGACCGGCCGTTTTTTGGCTGCCGATATATTGTTTTTTTTTCACAAATCTAGTAACTCTAAACTGGTTTTGGTTTACAGAGTTAAAGTTTACTTACAGACTTCCAGTTAACTGTTCACCTGAGTGAAGTGATTTACTGATATAATTAAGTGTTTTTAATTTTTCAAACTTTTTTAAAAATCTGCTACAAGTAAATTTAGTAAAAATTACAAAGATTAACGAAGAAAATTATTTTAATTTCATCACAACTTTCACAAGTTAGTGAAGTTACAATTAACAATTAATACATTTTTACTTTTTTAGTTCGACATTAATTATTTACAACTTTATCTTACTTTTCTGTTTGTATACAAGTAAAAAGTAAAAACAACAAATTGTTTGTTATAAGTTTGATTTTAAACTATAAACATGCAGATTTCTGAGATTATGAATGGCAAGGTTTGTGTTTCTGACTTCTGTCTTCCGGTCTGTCTTTTCAAATCTTTTGTTCTTCTAATCTTCTTCATCTGCAAGTCACCCTTTCATTAATAGCAAAATATCGGTATCGGCAAAAAAGCTGGGGGAAAATATCGGTTTCGGACTATCGGTAAAAAGGCATATCGGTCGCTCCCTACTATTTACACCTCTTTGTTGTTTTTTTCAAGACATGAAATATGAATGAAAATGCTTTCAATTAGCATTATAAATATTAAAAAAAAATCGATAATATATTATTTAATTCATGAGTTCGTGGGTTTTTAGGAGCTTTATATATATAATAAACATTTCTATTTAATGAATGGACTGATGAGTGTAAAAATTATTAATGGCGGCGATGAAAACATTGTTTCAAAACAAGGCTTGCGAAATCTGCATAATATCTAGTCTGTGGTCATCACCAAGTCAAAGTATTATTTATACCAAGATCTCAGCTTTCGCATCAAGTTCAAGCAAACACAATCTATGTTCATAGCTTTTGTTATAAAACTCATTATTAAAAATTATTAAATTAATTAGCCATTTTTAAATATTCGAGTTCATAACAAACATCTATGACTACTCGAATCAATATCCATTAGATTTCCAAAATGCTTGAGTTGTATAATAAGCGATTGTAATTCCGAAGCAGAAATAGTTTAATAAAAAGAAAAGATTTTAAGGAGCAGATTTGTGAAAATTATATGCAATACGTTGTGCTATAAACAAACCGAATTATAAGACACTCCATGTTCTTTATATCTATACTCCATGTATACTCAAATCATGTTCATTGCATCAAATTGTACTTAGAGCAGACAAATATAAAGATGAAGACATTATATATATATATATATATATATATATATATATATATATATATATATATATATATATATATAAGTCATTGGCTAACACATAGTGGAATGCTGCTCCAGACAAGTTTAGTCTTTGTTCTAAAATTGTATAAATGAAAACAAACTTACAGAAAAATAATCTTTATTCAGAAAATTGTTGAAAGATTTAAAATAACAAAATGAACAATTTGTTATTTACTATTATTTATGTTATTCTTTCTATAAGCAAAAGTGTTACAATTCAAGGATGATATATTCCACACTGTGCCAGCGACAGTGCTCTCTCTCTTTCTCTCTCTCTCTCTTGTTGCAGTCTGTCCTACACATAAATAGTTCACTTATATCCAACACATAAATAGTTCACTTATATCCTACACATAAACAGTTCACTTATATCCTACACATAAATAGTTCACTTATATCCTACACATAAATAGTTCACTTATATCCTACACATAAATAGTTCACTTATATCCTACACATAAATAGTTCACTTATATCCTACACATAAATAGTTCACTTATATCCTACACATAAATAGTTCACTTATATCCTACACATAAATAGTTCACTTATATCCTACACATAAATAGTTCACTTATATCCTACACATAAACAGTTCACTTATATCCTACACATAAATAGTTCACTTATATCCTACACATAAACAGTTCACTTATATCCTACACATAAACAGTTCACTTATATCCTACACATAAACAGTTCACTTATATCCTACACATAAACAGTTCACTTATATCCTACACATAAACAGTTCACTTATATCCTACACATAAACAGTTCACTTATATCATACACATAAATAGTTCACTTATATTCTACACATAAACAGTTCACTTATATCCTACACATAAATAGTTCACTTATATCCTACACATAAATAGTTCACTTATATCCTACACATAAACAGTTCACTTATATCCTACACATAAATAGTTCACTTATATCCTACACATAAATAGTTCACTTATATCCTACACATAAATAGTTCACTTATATCCTACACATAAATAGTTCACTTATATCCTACACATAAATAGTTCACTTATATCCTACACATAAATAGTTCACTTATATCCTACACATAAATAGTTCACTTATATCCTACACATAAATAGTTCACTTATATCATACACATAAATAGTTCACTTATATCATACACATAAATAGTTCACTTATATCCTACACATAAATAGTTCACTTATATCCTACACATAAATAGTTCACTTATATCCTACACATAAATAGTTCACTTATATCCTACACATAAACAGTTCACTTATATCCTACACATAAATAGTTCACTTATATCCTACACATAAACAGTTCACTTATATCCTACACATAAACAGTTCACTTATATCCTACACATAAACAGTTCACTTATATCCTACACATAAACAGTTCACTTATATCCTACACATAAACAGTTCACTTATATCCTACACATAAACAGTTCGCTTATATCATACACATAAACAGTTCACTTATATTCTACACATAAACAGTTCACTTATATCCTACACATAAATAGTTCACTTATATCCTACACATAAATAGTTCACTTATATCATACACATAAACAGTTCACTTATATCCTACACATAAATAGTTCACTTATATCCTACACATAAATAGTTCACTTATATCCTACACATAAACAGTTCACTTATATCCTACACATAAATAGTTCACTTATATCCTACACATAAATAGTTCACTTATATCATACAACAGTAAATAGTTCACTTATATCCTACCACATAAATAGTTCACTTATATCCTACACATAAATAGTTCACTTATATCATACACATAAATAGTTCACTTATATCCTACACATAAATAGTTCACTTATATCCTACACATAAATAGTTCACTTATATCCTACACATAAATAGTTCACTTATATCATACACATAAATAGTTCTGCTTATATCATACACATAAATAGTTCACTTATATCCTACACATAAATAGTTCACTTATATCATACACATAAATAGTTCACTTATATCATACACATAAATAGTTCACTTATATCATACACATAAATAGTTCACTTATATCCTACACATAAATAGTTCACTTATATCATACACATAAATAGTTCACTTATATCATACACATAAATAGTTCACTTATATCCTACACATAAATAGTTCACTTATATCATACACATAAATAGTTCACTTATATCCTACACATAAATAGTTCACTTATATCCTACACATAAATAGTTCACTTATATCATACACATAAATAGTTCACTTATATCATACACATAAATAGTTCACTTATATCATACACATAAATAGTTCACTTATATCATACACATAAATAGTTCACTTATATCATACACATAAATAGTTCACTTATATCATACACATAAATAGTTCACTTATATCATACACATAAATAGTTCACTTATATCCTACACATAAATAGTTCACTTATATCATACACATAAATAGTTCACTTATATCATACACATAAATAGTTCACTTATATCATACACATAAATAGTTCACTTATATCCTACACATAAATAGTTCACTTATATCCTACACATAAATAGTTCACTTATATCATACACATAAATAGTTCACTTATATCATACACATAAATAGTTCACTTATATCCTACACATAAATAGTTCACTTATATCCTACACATAAATAGTTCACTTATATCCTACACATAAATAGTTCACTTATATCATACACATAAATAGTTCACTTATATCATACACATAAATAGTTCACTTATATCATACACATAAATAGTTCACTTATATCATACACATAGCAAAGTTCAAAGTACTTGTCTTTTATTTTATGTACCGCCACCACCACCCCCTCCCTCACTTTATTTCTATCTCCTTGTGACAACAACTGGATGAAATACCAGACTCTCCTTCTGTATGAGGGCAAACATTCTTAGGGCCATAGTTCATATGTTTGCCTTTAACTAGAAAATGGAATTACCTAATCCAGAATTTCTCAATGAAATCAGCCTTACTATTGATTTGTGCATTGTTTCCAATTGAAACATCTTGTTGACCAATAGAATTAATGTTCCAGTTTCTTAATTGGAATTTGGTCATCTTTTTCTTGACATTCTCTGGCAAGTAAAAATGAAACAATGTTAAGATGTATTGCCTTTGAATATTTTGTTTAAAAGTGATGTAGTGTATATTTTGTTTAAAAGTGATGTAGTGTATATTTTGTTTAAAAGTGATGTAATGTATATTTTGTTTAAAAGTGATGTAGTGTATATTTTGTTTAAAAGTGATGTAGTGTATATTTTGTTTAAAAGTGATGTAGTGTATATTTTGTTTAAAAGTGATGTAGTGTATATTTTGTTTAAAAGTGATGTAGTGTATATTTTGTTTAAAAGTGATGTAGTGTATATTTTGTTTAAAAGTGATGTAGTGTATATTTTGTTTAAAAGTGATGTAGTGTATATTTTGCTAAAACACAGCGTGACAGAAAAATTTCGTTTAAATATTGTGCAACTTTGTTAGGCATGATATGGCTTAACCCCCCCCCCCCCCCCCCCCAATTCCTCAAAACCCGAAGATAATTGAAGATAGTAAACATTGAACAATAGCAGCTGATGTGTTTTATTAACAAAGAGAGATTTAGTTTAGATAATATATCTTGCATTCTATTCAATTCATGTTCATTGTATTATGTCTGGGACAAACCCATGAATTGAACTAATGTATGAGTCAATGATTGTTTATTGTTTAGTGTTTTGTGTTTAGTGTGATGTGTTTTGTGTTTTGTGTTTAATGTTTTGTGTTTAGTGTTTTGTATTTTGTTCATTCAAAAGAAAAATGTGTAGTAACCCTGACGTTAATACAAATAAATAAATGTGTCAAATTTAACAGTACCCAGAATAACAAAATCATAAATCTTTAGAGCTTATATTAAAGTGACCTCTTACCATGGGCATATTCAGGGGGAGGACAATCGGGGGGGGGGGCATTTGCTCCTCCCCCCCCCACATTTTGGAAAAATGTCATGAAGTTGTTACAATAAAACTGAACTAAATTTCTTGAAAGTTTATTACATTGAAGACAATGTACATATATCAAACATAAACAAGAATTATATCTGCAAGTATAACTGATTACATAATTTTAACTTTTAAAATAATGGTTTCAGTGTCAAACAGTTACTATACTAATAAAATAAAGTATAAAATTATAAATTACACTGATGCAGAAATAATATTGTAATTTTAAACTATTTATTCTGGAACAAAAATTGTAAACGTCTTGGTATTTGTTCAAATCGATTGATAACATTTTCATTAAATTTTTGATACTCATCATACAAAGACCAGTCAAACGATCATCACCAGTTGTTGAGCGTAGCCACGTTTTTACTCGTCTTGGAGTGTTAAATGATCTCTCTATTGTGCATGTTGTTACTGGAAGAGCCAGGGACGGATGGTCGTGTGATAAAACACTCGACTGTCGACCTGAGGGTCCTTGGTTCGATCTCCAGTGAGGACCAATGGATATTTCAGGTCATGGCTTTAGTCCCCGCTATATCTCCCGTGGTACCTCCATGACCACTGCACTATCGGCTATGGTGGGGATGAATGAAGGGCACCATAAAAGCCGTCCCATTAGTGATTTAAAGGATCTAAGATATTTCATCTCATCCTTACAGGGACTTCACACACTGGAAGAGCAAATGCTGTCAAAAAAGCCATCTTAATCATGGGAAAAAAATTGGTTCATCTAAAACCTCACATAGAGTCATTGTTTCTGTTTTTTCCCTTTTACTAGTTTTACATGTCCATATATCATACCATATATCATACCATATATCAATCATACCATATATCATACCATATATCATACCATATATCATACCATATATCATACCATATATCATATCATATATCATACCATATATCATACCAGGTTTCACTCTCCTCGATTGAATTGTCAAATCGTAGCAGTCAGCAATAGCCCTGGCTTGATCCTTAAAATGCGAGTTTTCAGTTTTGTCATCAAAAAGGGATTAAAAAATAATAGGGAAAATGCTGGTTTATTTTCTACTCAAAAACGAATTTTCAGCGATGATATAATAGAATGAAGGTAGGGTATAAAAACAGTTATTCTAAAATAATCCTCTGGCAGATCAACTTTTGGATTTTCCCTGTTGTCTTCCAGCTTGTCGTGGAGGTTGAATGTCGACACCTTTTGTAACTAAAAATTTCCGTATACCTCTCATCACAATTCTGTCAATTAACAGCCAATGTAGTCAACAATTCTTCAATGTATGTTTGTACTGACAGTAAATCTAAATGCACTGACTGCAATTTTTTGGTCACAGCTTCCAGCTTTGATGAATATTTTTGAATAATAACTAAACAAACAACAAATATAGGAATATATCCGAGGAATTCTTCTGTGACCACCATTTTCCCATTTTGTTCTTTGACAAATCGAACACCAAGTGACATCTGCTCAATGCCTGAAATGTATGCTGTCTCGTTGGCAAGTGTAGAAAATGCAACTGAATTATTTGCGTCACAAACAATGTCTTCGCGCAAGATAGTGTTTTGCGTAGTTGCCGAGATATACTTAACACTACAAGAACCAATTGATAAATGATTACCATGAACCAGGTCATAAAAATTACCAGAATTTGATTCTTTTCCACGAAGTGCTAAATCATGCATGCCGCAAAATAGGATTGTAGAAATGATGAGACCCAGTTAGTTACGATTTTCTTGATATTGTCTTCTAAATGATGAGTTCAACTGCTCATCTATAGAAACTGCTTTGACTTCCAATCATGCAACAAAATTGCTTGCATCTTTAAGAGTCTTTCTGTCATGTGCTTTGCATCTGGCTAATTGCATCTTCGTTAAAATCTTTAAATTGTGTGCATGGTTTGATGACAAATGCCTCCTGAACTGCCCGAATTACTTTTTTGCGGAAACAACACGCAATTTTTGTAAAAGGCACCTTTTAACATACAAGCCATTGTGAATAATCTGATAAACATACATATCTAAACACTCTGTTTCCATCATTGTCAGCTTTAAAATCATACTTTTTATCAGGGGTCTGAATTAATTTAGCATCAATTAAAAAATTCAATTAGTGGCAGAATATTATAAACCAACAAGAGTTGCCAGATAAAACAAAAGCTGAATGCCAAGAGCATTTTTGAAGGACTAATCAAGTTATAGAAGGCCAAATTAACTCACACAAAAATTAAAATCGGAACCTTCTTGTGTTTGTTGTCAAAATGTTTGAATTTTCAAATGCATTTATTTATGTCAATATAAATAATTCATGTTATACTTAAATTTAATTGAGAAATGAACCTGTATGGCATCCACAGTTAAATAAAAAAACGTGTATTTTTCCCCCCCCCCGGAAAAATGTCTCGCGACACCCATGCCTCTTACATCTACACATTTATTATGAAGGGGGTGGGTGGGTCAGGGTTTGTTTATGTGAAGTGTAGGGGAGGGGGCAAATTTGTTTTAGTATTTTAATTAATAAACAAATTTTAATTAAATATGTACATTAAAAAATATTATGGCCATTTGGTAGGCATTCACACACCCTGCAGATCTGTCCCTTATCTTCTAGTGATAAAACTCACTTTCTGTCATGCTGGCGGATGCACAAGGTACACTAAACCCTGAAGCGCTGTAAGCTTTGGAGGAAATTCTATAAACGCGAAATCGTTTGGTTGGTGTGGCTGGTACACTCATACCCTGCCATTCTGAAGGTGGTTGGAAATTGAGATAGCATTAATGCCAATAAAGTTTGGTCAACCATTTTTGTATATTACTTAACTCTGTTTGTGTATTAATTATCCACATTTGTATGATTCTGGTATAAGCAGCATTATATCTACTTAAATATTTGAAGAAAACTGAACTAAACAAAATAACACACAGAGGACAACAACTGAAGCAACTGTTTAAATAAATACTATATTAAAACTCAATACTTTCTGTTAAGTGGGGGGGGGGTAAAGGTTGTTGCCCCTTTTTTTCTTTGTTTAATTCTTAATCGTATCTGAGATTGATTTAATGGCAATACACACATATACACACTCACACATGTAAATATACATATACACACATACATACACATTCACAATGTAAATATACATATACACACATATACACACTTACACATGTAAATATACATATACACACATATACACACTCACACATGTAAATATACATATACACACATATACACACTCACAATGTAAATATAAAGATACACACATAAACACACTCACAATGTAAATACAAACATACACACATATACACACTCACAATGTAAATATAAACATACACACATATACACACTCACAATGTAAATATACATATACACACATATACACACTCACAATGTAAATATAAACATACACACATATACACACTCACAATGTAAATATACATATACACACATATACACACACACATGTAAATATAAACATACACACATACATACACACACATAATTAAACCAATTATCATAGGTTCTACGGAAAATGGACTACAGAAAATGGTAAGAAATGTATGTTTATGTACATGTATATATAATGAGAGAGAGAGAGAGAGAGAGAGAGAAAGGCCCACTTGAACATTTGAACAAAAGAATTTGTTTCTCACACACCCTGCATTCACTCCCTTGGTATATTATATTTTGTTTCGTTGAGTGCATTTTATATTGAAGTTTACTATTAAACGTTAAAATTCTTTTCTGTTTTTGTTTCTCAAAGTTTTATTTTAGAAGGTGTGGGGGGGGAAGGGGAGGCTTAAACCAGGTTTTTGTAAACCAATGTGCACATGATTAACGTATCGCCTGTAAATTTCTAACTGAATTACACCTCAGCAAATATGATTCAAATAGGACAAGAAGAACACTTTAATAAACATTGAAATATATATATATATTGACCAACTGATGTATACTGACAATGAAACATAATTTATCTAACAATAATGATTAAAACGTAGAACATAATGTTGATTTACTTTGGTCACAATAAGGTATCGGTATGTTGTGAATGTTTTTGTTTACATCAGGTTTCAAACAAGGAAAAAAATTAAAAGCCTTTAAAAACCTGAATTTAAGCCACATACAAGTTTGTAGAGAAGGGAGTGTGATGGCTCAAACAGAAATAGAGGGGGGGGGGGGGTAGGCACGGAACAAGAAATGGAACGGATGGGGTGGGGGAGGGGTGCTGAACTTCATTATCTGTCAGCGATGTGTACTATAGACGATCCAATATTTGAAACTGAGTGAACCTTGTAACACGTGTGAAAGTGGCCCACAGAACTTGACTAGCCAGACGTCCTCAATAGGCTCTCTGTATTGCATCCAGGCATTCAGTCTGACGGTTTCTTTCATCTTAGCACCAGACATTCTCAAGAATATCTCTCAGTTTTTTTCCAATACTCGGTCGATGTTCCTTAGCCTCATCGTATGTTCCTTTTTGGAATCCACACCCACAGAATCCACACCCACAGAATCCGCACCCACAGAGGCTTGTACTCAACAAATATCTCGGGAATATATTCTATCATTTCACTGGGTGCCATAAACTTTGTTACATTGATAAGTTTGAATCAACGACCAGGATAAAATCTATCAATACATCGATAGATCGATAGATCTGTAGTCGTTTGTAAATCTTCATACAGTCATGATTAAAAAACAAAAATGTAGTTTTAAAAAAAAATTGTTGAATATTTAAATAATTTTTAAAATAAATTGACAATTCATTTTATATCATTCTCAAAATTTAACTCTATATTTTGTTTATATTTACTTTATTAATTTTATTCACAAGATTTGGACACATTGACTTTTGTGCCGCTGCTCATGTATTGTTTATTAAATAAACAAAAAAATAAAATACCTGGGTTACGACTCAAATTGGCCACATGTTATACAATATGTGTATTTGATGAAGCTGGTTTTATTGTAAAAAACACCAACAACATGTAGAAGAGTACAAGTAGCTGTGGGAAAATACATTCTGTCGAGAGCCCCGCTTTGACAACTGGCTGTTGGGAGTTGGAGGAGTTTCAAATTTGGTTGATTTGATTCTTATATTTGAGTACCAAAATGATAAGTCCATTAATTTATTATATAATGAATTAGCATACTGACGTACCCCACAGATTAGATATTATAGATAGCGCATCACTACATAAACAGTCCTCGGTTTTGGTGTTTAAAACTCGCGCCATTGTTGTTATTCGCTTTTGTATCCAATGGCGCTTTCCATTCATAAAAACCCACAGACCTATTTACTACCTCTTTGTATTGTTTTTCAAGACATGAAATATGAATGAAAAGGCTTTCCCTTTGGTTAAGAAATATAAAGAAAGCGATAATATATTATTTAATTAATGATTTCATGTGTTTTTATAATAAACCAATATTCTATGAATGGACTGATGAATGAAAATATTATTGGCGGCGTGTTGCTCCTATGCAGACTACAGACATTCTTGGGGAACTGTGTCATAGAAAGCTATGATAGGTCCCTATAGACGTAAAGCTACATAATTGTGTACACATTACGCACGTACAATAAACTCTGGACTATTTAGTTAACAATTATCCGACCACCATTAACAATATTTATTCAATGAATGTACAAATGAGGTAAACATTTTTGTCTTTTGTTTTCTCACAAAACAGGACGCAATTTACAACAATGATCCAAAATATTTGGTCTTTGTTTCTTAACAAAATACATATCTCAAATAACTGATTTAAAAATAGTAATGATTACTGAAATTACACTTTGTAACACATTATTTTTTGTTCCTGGGTACAAAGTGTGTTTTTTTAAATAACAATATTCTTATATGACACAGTATTTATTATAAATGTATAGCATAAAATATTTTAAGCGTCTTATTTCACCCTATTTTGTTTATATTTTTTTACAGTGATGAGTTAATCCAAATTAGCCCAGGTTTGGGCAGACCATTTAGCTGAAAAACAAAATATTTGTACATAGGCCACAAGAACCTAGAATAGGGGCGACAGAAAATCTGGCAGGACAATGTAATATCATCAGTGGTCATTACAAAGATTTATTAACGTTTACTTGTTTTGGTTGCTTTAAAAGTTAAGTTGAAAAATGAATACATAAATAACACAAATAAAGAAATAAAATAAAAATAGGCCTATACGGTGAGGGAACGATGCCAGAATTTTAACGATACCGATTCTTCCCTGCAACATCGATTCTCGATTCCGATTCCCATTTCTGACGTCATCAACCCATTAAAATAGTATAACATTTTATTTAAAGACCAGTGTTTTGTAGCTAGCTATACGTTTAGGTAAAAATATTAAGCTTTAGCTAAAGATTTAAGTTACAAATGAAATAAGTTACAACTTACATTATCGTGACAACGGGTGCAGTTATTTATAAATATAGAGCGACAATCCAAATACGCTAAATCAGATGTGCACAACCTTTAATCACGGCGTCTTAAATTAACGTTCTTTTCTAGTTAGGGACGGCCTCACTGAACGTTCTATCTAGTTTGGACGGCCTCACTGAATGTTCTATTATAGTTAGCACGGCCTCACTGAAATTCTATTCTAGTTAGAACGGTCTTAGCATCAGTGCATGTCATGATAATATAAATAACAAGGTGAAATGTATGATATCACCAGTGCACATTATGGTAGACTAACATCATAACATGGACTAGTTTGTATGACATCACTATATTATGACATGAAATGACATCAGTGTGGCATCCATATGACTCTACATGATCTTTTATAGTAAACTTTAATGAGTGCTGGTGAGATGACATGGCTTTTCCTCTTGTTGAAATCTGAAGTGCATAGAACTCTTTATCTTCTCGGCACAACCACTCTCTTTTTCAACTGTTACATTTGACATCGCTGTGAAATCATAGTTTACAGGTCTTCGATTATTGTCTTCTTTCAAACTTCCTAACAACATTGTCAATTTTTTCTTTCAACTGTTGATTTATCTTGATGAATGGGCAATGTCATTTTTCCATAACTGTTGTACTTCACCCGCAATCAGTTTGATCCTGTCTTTTCTGCTTTTTACATCAGAAGCTGTTTTATATTTGTTCACGATATGTTGATTAGGTTAGTACTTTTTTCATTTTTTTTCAGAATCTTATTTTTACATGGCATTTTTTAATGAACAATTGTGAACAAAGTATGAAAATAATATTAATTTATTTTTCACTCAAAAAAAACCTTCCCCACCAACGCCATCTTGTGTTTACATATAAGAAGCGTTTTTCAATAAAATTACTTCTTTGATGGATTGCGCAATAACAAATATTTAATTACATTAATTACATCCAGGAACTTTATAGGGTATTTTACCTCCATGTCTGGAACAAAAATAAATAAAAAAAGTTTATTTTAAATTTAAAGTGCACTGTTTTAATGTATTATGCGTCTACTGCAACTTTACCAAAAATTGTCAAATCTTATGAATCTTTGTTTGGTAATTGTCACGAAAGGTCTGCTTGGAATTTGAAAAGTCTGCTTGGTTGATTTGGAAATATAGTATCTTTCTATTTTAATTTTATTCAACTGTAATCGTCTGCTTGTAATTAATTTTGTAGGAAAGCAAATTTGTCAAAAAAATAGCTTGTAAAGTATTAAAAATATTAAGCGAACACTTACCAATATTGAAGCTCCTTTGCAGTCAGGAGTGTATAAGACAACCCATAAAGAAGCAGATTTGTTGAAGTCCATATTTAAAAACAGCTTACAAAATTTTGAATGGTGCTACATTTTGACAGAAAAAAGAATAGAAGGAGAAAAACAAGTTGTTTTACTGAATAACGTTGAAAAAATTCGATTAGCCATATTGTCTCTGACAAATGGAAAAGCAGAGGACAATATTTACAGCGAATAGGGCTGTTCTAGCTGAATGCGTACTCTATTCATGTATTCGAGTAATGGCTTTGCGATACAAGGAATACAAATTCTGGCAACAAAATGGAGTGGTACGCAAGCTGCAAAATTACTGTCAACAAAACAGTGGACAAATCCCTCAGTACATAGGCTGCCAGCTTCATGTCTAGGGTCAGTACTCAAGCATGCTATGGATTCTGTTTTCGGCAGGGAAACGTCTAATCTAAACATTTCATATCCATTTGTTGCTGAAATTAGCGCAAATTACGAGTCCGTTAAAGAGTCACTTGATTCTCGTAAGATAGTAGTTCAGAAATCATGTGAGAAAACAAAGGATGGAAAGATGACATGGAGTTCTTACATCATTTGACGCAAGTATTTTACTGTTACGAATGAAATAAAACCTTTCCAGTAATTCACTTCCAGAGACTGACGGCTTTAAGTAATGCTCGTTGGAATTCAAGTGCAATACTAGCACTTCTGGCATTCCGGAAAATAGAAATGAGAAATTTCTTAACTTGTGTGTACTTTCATAGCGAGGACATGCATGGTCTGGAAGTATGGTTTTCAGATCAAAGGGACTGGAAAATAGGAAAAGAGATTTTAGCACCTGCTTCATATATACACTGAAGCAGAAAGATGCTTCTTGAGGCACTGGGTCTGTGAAGATTAAGCAATACCTGGTATATGCAGAAAGAGCTATACAAATAATGCAAGATATTATTCCACGTTGTGAGACTTCAAAGACACTATTAACTGTTTTATTCTCACTAATGATGAAGCATAAAACTTAATTTATGTTTCCTATGCTGTCCTTTATTATCATTTCATATTTTGGACATCTCTATACTCATGCTTTCATGCATTGCACTTGTTGTTCTTATGTAATCTTCCATTACAGTGTTGTGTTATATATATTAATATATAATATTCGTTTTATGGTTTGGTGGGAAGGTTTTTTCAAATATTTTCAGAAAAGGTTATTTGTGTCATAATACACTCATTAAAAGTCACCTTTTCTTGCCATAAATATGAGGTTACAAAAGTCATAACCCTAATGTAGATCCACGGAATTTTTCTCATTTGATCAAGACTGTTAACAGTACCATGCTTTTGTGATTTAATGCCTTTTCGGAACTGCACTAGATTTAAAGACCGAATTCTCATGTTCTTCTCGGAAGCTTGAGCATTTTTGTTTCATGGTTTGTCAATACATTTATTTATGTCATACTAACCTAGAGTATGTAATGCCATTTGTGCTGCTCAATGTGCGTGGCATACACCACATATTTCACCAGTACGATAACAGATGACCACCATATGTGTAAAAGATGTCATTAAAAAAAATACCTACGGATGGTAATGCTGATCACCTTAGTCTGTGGGGATGTCGTTAGTTTAATGTCAACGACCTTTCTTAGTTTGCTTATATCATTTGAGGAATAGCTGACGATCTGTTGTCTACTGTAATTATGTTCACTGATGTCATTTTGTGTCAAAACATGTAAATTATTTCATTTAATACTAAACTACTGGGTATAATGATGATAGTGCAAAACAATGCACACATCGTGAATTTCACCAACACGGCAAAAGATGAATCTATACATGTACAACCGTTAGTACCATTGACGTTAGGCATCGGTTTAAAATTGATAATGATTTATATGAAAATTTGCGCTTCTATTCCTATTCCAGCAAAATGTATCGATTCTTTCAATTCTTGATACGGAAGAATCATCCCAACACTAAAGCTAATCAAATATCATTCCTCTGTAAAAAAAAAAAAATGGGCATATTAGTCTTTGTTTTATAGGTGAAGATCTTGTGAAGATGTGGTCAGTAGATAACAGAAGAACGATATTTGGAGATGTTCAAGGGATTGGTAAAAAATTACATTACAATTTATAGATAAATTAGATAGAATATATAAGTGTGTGTGTGAGAATAAGTCTAAATCTTAGTACAATCTGATTAAATATACATATATATATAACGACGCGTTAATTTGTGATAACATTTTTAATTGTGCGTTAATGTCGATTACATTTTTTAATCGGAACAGCAGATCTAATATATCTCTATACTTATAAGACGCATTTGCTGTCTGTCTGTCCCTTATAACTCAAGATCCAGACAACCAAATAACGTTAAATTTGGTACACGTACACATACTTACATGGGAAAGGTCATGGGACAGGTTTCGTTTTATCTCGATGAGTAGTTTAATTGTAATTAATTATTTTTATTTTAGTATTTTACTATATTAAAATAATCTCGAAGGCGCCATAAATAAAATTCCTCTGTGACGTCATTTCCCGATGATACATTTTACATTTTTAGCCCTTTTCCTACTAATAAAGTCGAATACAACTTGTGCGCTGGTACTGTATCGTGCCTTTGTGCCGCAAAGAAATGTTGATGTTTTTTCATGCTCCTTGATTTGTACAGTTTGAGAAGGTAAAGGAATGAAGAAGGATTATATAAATATATAAAATATATATATATATATATATATATATATATATATATATATTGAGAGAGAGAGAGAGAGAGAGAGGGAGGGAGGGAAAGAGAAAGGAGAGAGGGGGTAGAGAGGGAGTGGAGAGTGGGAGGGAGGGAGAGAGAGGAAGGGAGAGGGGGCTAGGGAGAAAACAAAAGGTAAACAGAAAACCTTATTTTAAACCCGGGCAAAGCCGTGTACTTGCAACTAGTATATATACTAGTAGTTGCCCGTTTCATTCGCAACTACATGTTTACAATGAAAATTAATAGGAACTATTTACATATAATTCCAAGTCCATAACTGTCAAGGTCCCCTTGCGGGATCCCCTGCGGTCGTTGTCTATTGGTATGATCACCTACTGAGTTCTGGCCAGCATTTATATTTGTCCCAGCCACGTGGTTACACGGGACGCACAACACAACAAGAAATGAGTACACAACTCAGAAGTAAATGCACCACAACATACAGATCTACACCAGCTTTACATTGATTTGAGGATGGCATATGACAGCATCAATTGAAATTATCTTTACAAAGCACTGCAGGAGTTGCGCATCCCCAACAAACTCATTTGACTAGTATGCATGACATTAAACAACTCAAGAAGCAAGGTAAAAATACAAGGGAAAGTTCCAAGAGAAATTTGAAGTAACCCAAGGCATAGACAAGGGGACTCCCTTTCTTGCAGGCATACTGTTTAACTTTAACCCTAGAAAAAGTCATAAGAAACGTCCAGTTGGAAAGAGAGGAACAATAACGCATCAAAAGCATCCATATAATTAGAAACAGCAGCGCAGAAAGCAGGTTTAACAGTAAACGAATCAAAGATTCAATACATGCTATTGCAAAGAAATGAAAAAGAAGGAAAAGAAAAATATTCAAAATCAGTGATAGAACATTTGAAAGAGTAGAAAACTTTAAATACCTCGGGTCAACCATAAGTGAGAAAAATGATATAATGATATCAATCAAAAACAGACTAGAAGTAGGGAACAGAATATATTACACATTGCATAAAATATTCAAACAGATCTCCAGAAAACTTAGACAATGATCCAACCAGCAGACCAAGAAGCAGATGGTTAGAGGAGGCGGAAAAAGACCTAAATGCCATACAAGTGAGAGAGTAGAGGAAAAAGACCATGGATCAGGAAAAGTGGAGAACAGTTGTATGGCAGGCCAGTGCCCTAAATGGGCTGTAGAATATACATGTGAAATAATTAAAGATAATGATGTCTTTAGTGAATTTTGGGCTTTTATTGTAATTTATTATGTCTGTTATTTCTGAAACAATTAAATTACCGATGGTTGATAAAAATGTTTAACAGCATCACCCATTGAAACGATGTACCCTTTTTAACCAGGTATATTTGAAATATGTTATCAATTGAATTTCTATAAATCTATTAAGAGGTAGACTTTTTTGTCTTTGTAACAATGAAATTTATTTGGAATACTGAAGTACTAGTATGAATTTAGAATCATGTTTTATTTTGCTACTGGTGAATTCCACGGTAACTGACGTAACTTTCAGAAAACTATTTAGATATTACCTGGTGTAAATAACAATTTCTTATTATATGAGTCCCTATGCAGTCACATTTTTTTACGTTTTTAATGTTCTCAAAATGTCAAAACATAAAATTTTCAAATTTAAATTTGATTTATTAAAAAAATGTATTGAATATGTAACTGACATAACGTTAAAAAGACATTATGTTTGAACTGGTGAATTTTATGCTAATTTTTTTCTAAAAATGACCATTTGATATGACATTTTTTACATCATTTATTTCTTTGAATAGTCAGTTTTTATTAATAAAGTCTTAACATATGATAAAGTAAAATACTTTTCATGCCTTTCATAAAAAGTTATGTAACTGACGTAACAAGGTTTTGTAACCGACATAACCTGTCTGAATAGAAGTTATATAAAGATTGAACAACATAATAAAATTGTTCTAATAATTTCTTTATTCACATAGATTATCATGAAACATAAAAATTCCCCTAGAATCAACAGGAAGTGGATCTTTAATTTGTTTCATGATATCTTCTTGAGAGTACCACACAGAATCTTTCAAATTTGGCCAGCACCAGCCACCTCGACATGTGTGAAGAACATTTACTTTATATTCATTTTCACCAACTTCTTCAACTATGCCAGGAAAATAATCTCCATCATATCGAACAAAAACAAAAGAATTTTTTTTTATCTGAAGCACAGAAAAACTTGATGTCAGATTAATTTGGGGTGTAGTTTTCTCTTCAAACATTACTACTGACCTTTTTTCACTAATTATTCCAATAAATGAGCTGATTTCAGAAACTTCTAATTCATTTAAGTTTTTAACTTTAACATAATGTTGAGAATGCGTTTGAGGGATTTGTTTTGGTGAGCACTTGGACCATTTCTTATCTAGTTTTACTTGAGTTTCTGACACAAGTTCTTTGGATGGGTATAAAAATGATATTTACATTTGGGCAACTTTCTTGGGCAATTTTTGCAAATTCTTCTGCGAGATTAACAATAGCTCGATGTTGGAAAATTCTTCTCCAGACTGCTCTTTTCACTGTTCCTCCAACGCCTTTTCCGTGGGCAGTAGCAAAGAAACTCCAATCCATATATTTCAGTTCTGGATGAAGTTCCATTGGGTTTAGAATCCCAGACAAAGTGTATCTATTCTTAAACTGACTGACAGCACCATCTGTGAAAACATGCAGTGTTTTGATAGTTTGATTTTCATTGACATGCTTCAGAATTATCTCATTGAAACAGTGAACACTATATTTATTGTGATCCAAAGAATCACTGACCATAACATATGAGATGTTTCCTGTGTTTGTTGTTATAATTGCTGTAAATATTGAAACCCAATGAGCTGACATAATTTCATCTTGGTGCCTAACCATAAAGTTTTCGGGAAAATCTTCTTGAAGTAAAGCTTCATACTTACTTAAATTGATGTTTAATTTGCTGAAGCTGTAATTTGTATTGCAAATTCTTTCTTCATTTCGAAAAAATGTGCTTTCTACAGGGCATTTTTTATTTTCATTATTCCATTGCAAATACAAGCATTGTGTGTTATCAGTCAAGTCATTTGCTAAATAGGCTTGAAGATGTCCATCCACATCTTTGCAATTTTCACATTTTCCAAAATAGCACTTGATGTCCCATTGGCAAGATAACTGACCCAGTAAAGTTTCTAGATTTGGGATATTTGGACAAAACACTTTAATACTAGAAAGCAATAAATCAGCATTTTCATGGTATGGACAACAACATACATTCTGGTCTCTTTCTGTAATAGGTTAAACGTAAAACGGTCTGAGAGGGGCAAAGTTGGATATTCCAATTTTAATATTTTCATTTTCCATTTTGAAGAGCTTATATGCTTCCATGACTGTCATCATCAATAGTTTTTTTTTTGCATTGTTCTTTTTCCTGTTGTGCACTTATTGTTATGTAATCTTTTCATCCTGGTGACTGTCTTGATATTAAATCACTGTTATAAAAATTTATAACAAGATCTTCTAATTCACGATTTTTGTCCTTATTTCTATCAACTTTAGAAGATACATCACCTAATGGCAAACCACATTGTAATGCTAAGTTCCTGACTACTACAGCTTTTTTTGTGGGACTATTTGGTAAAGCTCATTTTGCACAATGAATTGCCTTTCCCAGAGCCTGCACAGAATTGTAAATTTTAGATGGTGAATTATTATTTCCCATTTTTGCCTTTAGTTTATCCCTGTACTTTTTCATTCTTTGAGCAGTTGCTTTTCTTTCAAACATCTTTCTTTTTTCATCCCATTTAGATCTAGATCTATTTAGTTGCTCGTTATTTTTTGCTTTCATTTCTTCTTTTTTTTCTAAAGACATTTTTTTTCTATATTCTCGCATCCTTTCTGCAGCAGATTTTGGACCCATTCTTTAAAAGATGTCTGTAATACCATTATTTATCTTATTATAGTACAAAATTTTAAATACTTATTTTATAGATTTTGAAATGTTATGTCAGTTACAGTTATGTCAGATACAGGTTTAAAGTTATGTTTTGAAAAATTTTCTAGTTTTTTTTATTTCCCATCTAAAGATATGAATATTTTTTAGAAGTTTTCAAAAGATTGTGCAAAATGAAAAAAAAGTATTGATATGACAGAGACATTATAGCATTTTTTTGTAACTGACATAACTGATAATTAACATGATTTCAAAATTAATTTTTTCCTAAACTAACACAAGGAATAAAAAATGCAATTGATATTTTGAATCTTTAATACCAATGTTATTAATTGTAAAAAGTTAAAGAAAATTTTTGGTTAATACCTGATTGTTTTACCAAATAAACATCTGACGAAAATATAAAATTTGAAACACACAACAAATGGTCTTTTCAAAATGACCTCCAGGTCACGTGACGCTTTCATAACGCAAATCAAATGTGTAAAAGTGAAACAGATACTTTTATAAAAAAATTAATTTATGAATTATCAAAACTTATATAATTTAATTTTTTAATGTTATGTCCAATTTTGCATGGACTTCACCTACTATATTTTGTTGTGGTTTATTGTTAACATTAACAGTTAAAATGTATTTTGAATAAACAAAAGGTACTGATTATATAGGACAAGTATTTTAGCCCGTCGAACGACGGGTGGAATTTTATATTATAAAATAATCTGCACATAAAAACAAAATAGCCTTACTCAATATATCTTAATACATAATCCCAACAGATAACAGAAGGCCATTTTTTGAACAGCAAGGCTCGTCCATTTTTCAAAACAATTAAACTCAGCTGTCAAAAACCACAAAACAATTGTGAGCGAGTGATGAACGGCAACTCAAACTACAAACAGTCTGCCTACTGATAGAATCACTAACGGTTAAATAAAGTTTTTTGTTCCCTCACGTAGTTTTCATATCATGCGGTTATGCGTTGTAACAATGTGACTCCCTTGCAGGTAGTTTTCATATGACACAGTGTTACCATGCATACATCACACAATAAGAAAAGTACCTGAAGGAAAAAAAACACACACACAGTATATTTGCGACTATATTTCATGGTGTCCGCACTCTTATCCTCTTCCGGGTCGGAAGCAAGTCACATGGTCGGGTAAGCTGTCAAGTGATTACTTTAGTAAATACTATTGGTGGAACAGAACACACACACTTGTCTTTTATTAAGTAGATGATAGACATATATGTCAAGTTAAATATAAAAAATGTTTGATATTTCATGGAGTGCTATGGTAACATAGATTGGGAAATGTTTCAGCCTCAGTCCGGCTGGGAGAAATCAAGGTGAGGGGGTGGGGGTTTAGTGGCGAGTTAACTTTGTTAACTTCAGTATTAATATGGCGTATTTTATATGAATTTTGTATACAGTGTGTTAGAATATATAACTTAACTCCCTTGTAACTATTTTTAGCCATTACTATTTTCAACTTATGTGATCACAGCAGTAAAATATGGATGTCCTGGTAAAGAAACAATTTGCATAGCAACTGCAATTTCTTTTTTTCTGTGATTACATAAGGTTCAAAATAGTCCAAATTTTGATTCATTTATTTCAAATTTATTTTATTTAGCAATGGAGGTAGATTACTTTTATATGTGTGTTTATAGTTGAATAATTATTAAGTATTTTTCTATTTAGTTCTAGTGAAGAATTTGACTTTATATTTTAAACAGAAAATATTTATGTGCTAATATAATTTAATACTAAAACACTAATACGTTAAGGGTTAAACTGTATCTTTTACATTTAAAAGATGAATAAATTCTTTCTTTTTTTATATAACCCTTTGTGGTGAGTTTTAAAAAATCATAATGAAACACATTTTCTAAAACATCTGTAAGTAAATCTTGAATGAAAAAAAACTCTGTCCAGACTGTGAAAATAATCACATATTTTAGGGGCTAAAATAAGAGATTACCTTGTCAATTTATGGAAATCAGCATGGTTGTTAACAATACTCTTAAATTGTATCGTCAATACCGATACTAATACTTCATGAAAATAGTATCACCGATATTGATACCAATACAATACCAATACTTTTAAGAAGAAAAAAAATATTATTAAAAATATAGAGTGTAAGTTTTTCAAGTTTTTATATAACTGACAGATCTATAAAAAAAAGATAAAGTTTTCTTTTCTGTCGTTCATTGAAACATTGAACAGATAGTTGATAGAAAGAACATAAATGAATGAAAGAATATAAGAATAACATTTATAGATAGCGGCAGGCAAAGCAAATACTTCAAAAGAATTAAAATTTCATTTTCCTTCAACTTGCCAACCGTGGTTGTATATGTGGGGAGGTGGGTGATGTTAATATTTGGTAGGGTTGATGACTGTGATTACTAGTAGTGGGTTGAATGTATGCAGATTACTTTTAAAACAATGTATCAAAATCGCTATTTGTTTTTCTGCATTTTTTTTTTCTGAATTGTATGAATAGTACAACTGTGATATTTTGATTTTAAAAAAAAAAAAAACTGATAAAAACACACAAATAGTGGAGTTATTCAATTGGGTTTATGAAGTATAATTTTTTTGTTCCTTTTTAATATTTTAAGATACAAAGTAATTTTTTTTGTTAAAGTTTGTTGCAATACATTCGTAAAAGTATTGGTATCGAGTATCAAAAATTTTTTTCTTTTAAAATGTATCGGCGATACACAAATCAATACTTGATACAAAAAGGATCGGCAATACAGCAACCAATACTAAAAAAGTATCGCCGATACTGTATTGGCCGATACCGATACTAACAACCCTGGAAATCAGTTATACAAAGAGGGGGAACTGTGTGGTGGTCTCCGACTCATACAACTATTGAATTAATAAATAGTTTTTAAAGGGTCCTGAGTTTTGATATTTAACGTTATATTGTCATTGAGGAAAGGAATGCGAATGGGACAGTTAAACCAAACTCAAAGGACCTTGTTACTTGTAAGATGTTTTGGCAACTTCAATCACTTGTAACTTGTTAGATGTTTGATTTGTACGTATGTGCTTAAGTTAGGAACGACAAACATAATAATGACTGCACACAGACTACGCAACTTACAATCAAAAGCTTGCTCCGAATATTCACTATGATCTATGCCAATAACAACTGTTCTAGTCATTGTAGTTTGATGAAGAGGACAAATATTTACCAGAATGCGCGACCTAGACCTTCGAGTTTTAAAAAGCTAGGATCTACTTTCAAAGCTTATAGAAGTGGAACAAAACGCTCAAAAGGAGTGTCTATATGCACGCCTGTTTGTGGCAATGAGGAGCATTGCGTTCACGCACCCCAGGTAATTAGTATAACCTATATAAGACCTAGATGTGCAAGTAAGTAGTATAAGTAGTAACCATATATATATAGACTAGATCGCTTATCATTATTTAATAGAGACCGAAAATGTGTTATATTTGCGGCAGTGGTCGATTTAAGAAAAAACCAGTGCCGGGGATAAACAAAAATTTCTGCAGAGCCCGGGGATAAATGTCTATGGTTTCATCCCCGGCTGTGATATATTAGCTAAAGCAGAGCCCGGGGATAAATGTCTATGGTTTCATCCCCGGCTGTGATATATTAGCTAAAGCAGAGCCGGGGATGACAGGTCTCAGTGCCGGGGATATCCCCGGCGGTAAATCGAGCCCTGATTTGCGGACCCTAACTTTAAAAAGAGAAGAGTACAGTTCTGTACAGTAAGTTCTTTACTTTTTTACCGAAAAAGATTTTATTCCTTTTGATTAAATAAAAAATCCCCATTCGTTCATGATATAGGTTTGCGCTTTAAAAATCTACTGAGGTGTCCGAGAGTATTTTATTAAATGTTAATTGAAAAAAAAAAATTGAAATTTTTTCAAGGCAAAAAATGCAAAATATCTAAAAATTTCTATGCGAACTACGTCATCATATTTGCAAAGAATTTATAAAAAAAATATAGGTTATACCATAGATATATAAGACTAGATCGCTTACGGGCTATGCATAGATATATATTGTGCGGACCATAACTTTAGAAAGAAAAGAGTAAAATTCTGTATAACCTATATATGTTTACAAATTCTTTGTAACTATGATGACGTAGTACGCATGAACTTTATAAACAGGTTTAAAAAATTCTTCGATGACGGAATCACATGAAATAATACAAGATTATATTATTACTAACCGTCAAATATAATTTTTTCAGACACATCAGTTGATTTTAAAAGCGCCAACCTCTAGCATGAATGGGGATTTTTTTTTAAATTAAAAGGGGGCCATCCATAAAAGACGTCCACACAAAGGGGGGAGGGGGGGTTCAGCAAAAAGTGGACATGGGGGGAGGGGGTTCAGGACAGAGTGGATGTCCACAATGTATTGTTTTTGCATACATTTACTGCAAAAAATTCCAGTTTAATGACAAAAGAAGTTGCATCGCCTTTCATTTGACCGGAAACGAAAACGCTCAGCCCGAGCAGACATGAAAGAAGCATTGCTATTACTTGTTTCAGAAAATTCCACTGCAGCAAAAAAGCTCAAATAGTTCACTAGGAAGAAGCTTGGCCGACCTTGTATTGAAAGCGATCAATCTGACTTGCTGAAGTCAATAGTCGACATTGTGTCTGCGAGTGGAGCTGCTGATGACCGTCGACTCAGCGAATTGATCCGTTCATGTAAAACGCTTGATGATGTACATTCAGAGCTGTTAAGTCTTGGTTTTAACCTAAGCCGATCTGCAGATCATCTTCGTCTTCTACCACGCAACTATATGACTGCTGAAGGTAAGCGCCACATAACTACCGTTCCTGTAAAACTTATCAAAGCTGCCAACAATTTGCGCAAAGAGCACATAGATGCCCATTTTGCAGCATCAACTATAGCTTATTTGAAGGATTTGGCAGTATTGATGGGCAGTCAGTGCACATTCTTTCTTAGCCAGGACGACAAGGCTAGAGTTCCTTTGGGTCTTCCAGCTGCATCAAAATAGGCACCACTTCTAATGCATCTGGAATATCGTATCCATTTGCCTGACTATGATTGGGTTGTGGCAGATAAGTATAAACTAATACCTTCAGTCTATGCTGCATGTATTATCAAGGATGGCAGTGTGACCTATTCTGGACCAACATCTATATCAATAAGGAATGGTAAACATGACTCCAGTACTGCTGCCTCACATGTTGCGGATTTTGATGTACTTGTCTCTCAGGATATTTTCAAGAATGTGGCATGTACAAATGGTGGATTAGTAAAGCCTATAGTTATTATTACTGTTGACGGAGGCCCAGACGAGAACCCACGTTATTCAAAAACATTGAACGCTGCATATAAGTTGTTTACCAAGCACAATCTTGATGCTTTTTTTATAGCCTGTCATGCCCCGAGTCACAGTGCCTACAACGCGGTAGAACGACGAATGGCCCCATTGTCTCATGACCTGTCAGGCCTCATTCTTCCTCATGATCATTTTGGGTCCCATTTGGATGCAAATGGTAAAACTATAGACCAAAACCTGGAAAAAGCAAACTTTAAAAAGGCTGGAGAAATACTCGCTGAAGTTTGGAGTCAGGCTGTCATTGATGGCTATGATGTGCATGCACAGTATGTTGAACCAAGCAGCACAAGCACATTTCTTCCATCTCCCTCTGTGAATTGGTGTTGGAATCATGTCCAACAGTTTCAATATTTTCTGCAGATTATCAAATGTAATGATGTAACGTGCTGTGGAGCAAGACGAATCAACTATAATGAACTATTTCCCAAACGTTTCATTCCAGCTCCTGTACCTTTTGTTAGTCGTGAAGCAGGCGTCATGGCTGCAGCTATTGGGATTAGTAGTGGTACTTATGGATCACTGTTTCAGAGGCTTGCACTGATTGCTCTGGAGCCCGATCACAGTTACAGTAGCATGCCTTTTGATCTCTATTGTCCATCAGTGGCTGGAAAAATTCCCAAGCGAATGTGTTTCTGTGGCAAATACTTCCCATCACAGGTGGCAATGAAAAAACATAAGGTCGTCCATTACAATATTCCTGTTTGTGAACATGATGAGGCAGAAGTATCAGACAAGGAGATTGAACCAGAAATTGAAAATTCACCAACAGATGTAGTCATCATACGAAATATGTTTGAACGGCTGCAATCGTAATTTCAATCCCGCTGAATAATTGTGGTTTAATGTTTTGCATTTTTAAATTATAATTCAATAAAATGTTTTTAAACAGTAATTTTTTTCATATTGAGAATTTTGAATTTCTGAAAAAAAAAATGTTTGTAAATATGTACTCTTTATATTGTTTACATTCTCCCAATTTAAAAATTCGAAATATTCATTAATTCACATTCGGTAAATTTTATGTTTTGGACGTCCACAACTGGGGGGGGGGGAGGGAGGGGGGTCCAGTCAAAAGTGGACAAATGTGGACAAGGGGGGAGGGGAGGGTAAAAAATAGCAAAAAATTGGTGGACGTCTTTTATGGATGGCCTCAAGCAGGCTTGCGGAGCCGCCATATTTTTTTCGGTTCCGGCTCCGTCAAATTTGACGGCTCCGGCTCCCTATTAAGATAGTATCACACGAGACAAAAATTTTTGTAATTGCTCCACGCTAACATCCCGCTGCTAAAAAGTTATGCAAATTTTGCCGCGTTCACCCCCATAGTCAGGATCTTGAAAAATATACGCATTGTCGATTTTACTAAAAACAAACCATTTCAGTGCATCCAGAAGCGTATCATTATTTTCGACCGAGGTTTCACTAGTCGCCATTTTCATAAGTAGGCCTACTAAAAATTTATTTCAATGATCAAATTAGCCAATAGTAAATTGATACATTATTTAAAATATTTTAAAGACTTCAGTATTTATATTTATTATTTATAAATTCGAAGTGACTATTCGGACCCGGGCAGGCCCGTAGCCAGGATTATTGCATTGGGAGGGGGGGGGAGGGGAAGAATTTTTTTTTGGGGGGGGGGGGTGCCGAAGAACTGATTCTGGGGTACAGGGGCGGATCTAGACAGTTGTTTTCATTGTTGAAAATTGGTCTTTGAACAAAAAATATTTCGATAATTTAATGATGTATTACCTAAACTTGCGATAACCGGGGGGGGGGGGAGGGACATGCTTCCCGGCCCCTCCCCATAATTCCGCCCCTGGTGGGGTAGAAGAAATGTTCGGGGGGGGCGAAGATGGAGGTGCGAAGCGCCGAAAGCTTGCGAACGGAGAGGAGGGGATTTGGGAGGGGACCTCAGTGAGTCCCCTCCCCAAGAATTTTTTTGCAGTTCCATATCTGGAATGGGGCATTTTAGTACCGATTGTTCAGCTATCAATTAGAAATATATAATTTTAACTACGTTTCAATAATGATGGCATGTTGCAGTTTTGTTAAAAATAATTTAAAAAGTAAAGAGTTTTAATGATAAAAATTTATTGAGGCTGAGCAATTTCTGATTCCTGTTATAAATATATTGACCATTAGTTCTGCTACACAATTGTTACATAATAGATACCTGATTTATATCATTATACTGTTGGTTAAACTACAACCCGGGAAATAGCTTAGCTATTAGTGTGATATTTCTTATAAAATATTGAAAACAAAGAACAGATCTATCAACAACAAATTGACCAGTCGCAAATATTCAATTTAAAAAAAAAAAATTCTGCTAAAGATTAAATTTGCAAATCAAATAACATCACTCAGAAATCACGCAGTTTGTACTTTATTATTTTATTATACATATGTATAAAAGTGAAGTCAGAAGTCAATATTATTTTATTAACTTATTTAAGTTGCTAGTTGTCCTCAGAAGATATCAATATATAAAACTATTACAAGGTTGCGAACACGCCCACCGACAGAAATTTCGGGTCCCTGGGCAGGGGTGACACGGGCCCCCGTGCTGATATTAATATTTTCAAAAGTTGATTGGCCAGCTCAGTCCGGGCCCCTAAAACAAAATTGAACAAAATGATTGATGTTTTATAGCCGTTATTATTAAAATTTTGTCAAAAAGCTCAAATCATGCACGGAGGGGGCTCAGGTCATGAACAGGGGGTTGGGGGTCAGCCCCCCCCTAGCCCCCTCTGGCTATGGGCCTGGACCCGGGTACCAATAAACTCCGATTTTTATTCGGACCCCGTCCCAATAAAGGCTGATTGTTATTCGGACCCGTGGCAAATATGCACTTAGCTTAGCTATACATAAACTTTATTATTGTTTTTTGTTTATTTTTTTTATAATTGTTTGAATTGTATGATTTAATCGTTACTCGGTGTCTAGGGTTTCACTAAGCGGACTCTGTATTATTATTTTTTTCGGGTTCCGTCTAATAAAGTTTAAATATAGCTAAGCTTAGTGCATATTTGCCACGGGTCCGAATAACAATCGAATTTTATTGGGACCCGGGTCCAAATGGCCACAGCCTTATAAATTTATCTGCTTTATTTCAGATATTCTGTTTATAATAAAATTGTTAAATACAGAAAGCGACCATTTTGTTTTTAGTCTATTACTAATTCGCGGTCAAATAATACACGAAATGACGCGTTCAATTTGTCTTCGTAGTAAAAATTTATTTTTAAATGATTGATACAATTATTCTATGAAATAAAACTGTTTTAACTTTATATATAACAAAATAACATGCCATTAAAAAAATTTCGGAGGGTAAACAAGTTTAAAAACGAACACAAAACGATTCCCCATTAAAGATTTCTTGTGGTGATGTGCGTGTTACTGTTGTGGCGTTCGTAAAACATGACAACATTTCAAATTGTAGGAGGCAAACAATCAAACAAATTTGTAATTTTAAAGCTAAAAAAAATTATGCTGTAAAAAAAACATTTGGGAGCCGTGGAGCCGCCAGATTTATTCGGCTCCGGCTCCAGCTCCAGCAAAAAGTAGCAGCTCCCGGCTCCTCGGTTCCGGCTCCGCAAGCCTGAATTTTACAAGGAAGGAAATCTTTTTCGGTAAAAAATAAAGAACTGTACAGAATTGTACTCTTCTCTTTTTAAAGTAAGGGTCGCGAATATAACACTTTTTCGGTCTCTTTTAAATAAGCATAAGCGATCTAGTCTTATATATCTATGGGTTATACTCATTGTATTCGAGCACCGACCATATAACACGTTTACATAGCCCGTATGTATGGTTACTAGCATGGTAACTAGATCTTCAGTTTAAAAGAGCAATAATAATAAAGATACCTTTTTACAAAGAAGAGCTCTTTGGATATTTATAAACTAAAACTAGGTCAAATTTAGTATGCCCGCAGCATCAGCCAATATTATACACAGAAAGGGCATCGCTTTTTAATAATTACACTAGAGAACAAAAAAAAAACAATGCTTAGACTGCTACCTTAGAAAAAACATGTTAATCTAATTCGGACACGCTGATTACAGTGCAGTAATCAGAATTTTTCTAGCACATCAGCTTCTTGAGTTATATGACTTTAACATTTGCTTAATAATGTTCAGGTCCGTAGCCAGGATTATTGATCAATTGTTCTGCTACACAATTGTTACATAATAGATACTTAATTTATTTTATTATACTGTTGGTTTAACGTACAACCCGGGAAGAACGACACAGATGCACAAATATAGCTTAGCTATTTGAGTAATATATTTTATAAAATAATGAAAATAAAGGACAGATCTATCAACAAAAAATTGACCAGTCTCAATTATTAAATTTAAAATAAAATTAATTCTGCTAAAAAGTAAAAGTTAATTTGCAAATTAAATAACATCACGCATAAATCACGCACGTTTTACTGTATTATACATATGTGTTAAATGAAGTCAGAAGTCAATGTTATTTTAATAACTTATATTAAGTTCGTAGTTGTCCTCAGAAGATATCAATATGTAAAACTATTACAAGGCTGCGAACTTATATTATTTACGTTTCAAATCTGCAAACGTCGTGGTTTAGCATTGAATTTATCTAAAAATGCTTCAGCATTCAGATTGTTAAATCTTTTTCAAATGCAAGCAGGACAGGATTGCTTAAACGCTTTCGTAACATTGATCTGCGATATGGGGTGAGCATTCGTGTGAGGGTTGAGAAACTGTTCTCACACACGGCCGTTGAAGCCCCAAATGCTAATGCTGCCCAAAAAACTTAAAAGTGAACTTCAATAAGATTGAATCTTTTATGGCCGAAAATTAGATAAACTATATATGTAAGTCAAATAGCCTGTATGATTGCCAAAATACGAACTTTAAAGTTTTTATTATTATTGATTTATTTAACAAAATGATTGATGTTTTATAGCTGTTATTATTAAAATTTTGTCAAAAAGCTCAAATCATGCACGGGGGGGGGGGGGGGTTCAGGTATGCACGGGGGGGGGGGGCTTAGCCAGTGCCTCCTACAGTACAGCGGGCACTGGCTTAGCCCCCTCCCCAACCCACGTCTGGCTACGGGCCAGATAATGTTGTACACTTGCCGTGCTGTGTGCTTTACCTTTAAATGTTATGTTTTTTGTTTTGTTTTTTTTATTTTATTTTAGACTGATTTCAAAATAATATGAAGAAAGTTAAAAGGTGTTGCTTGAATCATCCAGACTATTTATGTTATATCTGTGGACATTTCACTCCACGTGATCAGAGGAAACAACTTACAAGAAAAGTGAAGGTTACATATCATTAGGGAGCGACCGATGTTACATATCATTAGGGAGCGACCGATATGCCTTTTTACCGATAGTCCGATACCGATATTTTCCCCCAGCATTTTTACCGATACCGATACCGATATTTTATTTTTAGGGGCTGTCCATTATTTATGTCAACAAATTTTTGACGATTTTTACCTCCCCCCCCCCTTGTCAACAACTTGTCAAACTTTCCGAGACCCCCCTATAAAATTACGTCAACATTTGATTACCCCCCCCCCCTAAAAAGGTGGCTTCCAAAATGTTTATGTGGCAAAATTAGTAGGAATATAGTTAGTTTAATTAAAATACTGAATGTTAAGCGAGTGTGTAACACAGAACTACAAACGCTGCTTAAATTTCCTATTTATTAAGTATGTATATTAAATTTAAAAAAGTAACATTGTTGACGTCAACTTTTCTTGACCTCCCTCCCCTCCCCCTTGTCAACAATTGTCACAAATTTTCTGACCCCCCCTCCCCCCTATTTTGTTGACGTAATTAATGGACAGCCCCTTAAGCAACAACAATGCCCATTGCCAAACACGTGTTTCTTTCGTGCTAATACAGCTAATGACGTATGTCAACCCATGCTTACCACTTCCCTGTCATATTCGTGACGCTTCGCCCACACATAAGTCTTGTTCCCCCCCCCCCCCCAACTTCCCATCCCAACAAAAAATACGCACAGATGTTCACTAATTGTATCATTCAAGGGCATACATTAGAATTAAGAAATGGCAATCCATGGATATCTAGATATAACACCAGGATAGACAACCAAACAAAATTTCATTCTAGCCGTGTACGGTTTAGGCTGACGCAAGGGTTAAATAAAGTTGCACTATTATATACATGCTTGCTTGTTTTCGTTCGTCCATTGTTTATTCGGGTTTTATTTTGTGTTATTACTGTTGTTTTTCTAAAATTTCTCTTTTTCTCGGTAAAATTTACGTAAAATAATTGTTTTGGTTTATAAATCTAATTTTAAATATAATAAATAACTAAGAAAATGGTCAATAAGTGTTCTGCATACGGATGCAAAAGTGGATATGACAGTGTTGAAAAAGCGGAAAGTAAAGGAGTTTCTTTTCATTCGTATTTATTAAACAATGTGGAATTATGTGAAAAATGGATTAGAGCTAATCCTCGCCAAAATTTTCAGCCTGGGAAATATTCAAAAATGTGTTCGCTCCATTTCTTGCCAAGTGATTTTGTTAGTGATGTAAAAGATACAAACATGTCTCGATCAAAGAAAAGATGTGAATCCAATAAACCTGTTAGACCAAAAATTAAATTAAAAGAGGATGCAGTGCCAAGTATTTTTCAGAATGCACCATCATACTTATCAACTCCAAAGTACCGTAGAACAACAATGAAGTCTTCGTCATCAGCTCGACAAGAAGTTGTTGAAAATCAAATGATGGAGTTGGAAAACTTGTTTAATGAAAATGATGTCATAAACAAGTTATCTTTAGTTGATCTAAAAGAAAAATTAAGTAAAGAGAAAATACCTTCTGGATATCAACTCCATATTCAAAATGAACATTTATATATTTATTTGTTGGAATTTCAGAATAACATTTTGTTTATTAAATCATCAATTTCAATTTCAAAATCATTCGACATATCACTACATCACAAAGGAAAACAATTATCTAAATCATTTTCAAACGATATTTGTTCTTCCAATTTGGAAACAATGAGTCAGTTGTTGAATTTGCTTGCTCGTTTAAAATGTTTTGATGAAACTCCATTTCATGAAACCATTGATGAGATCAAGCAAGAAGCAAAAATCAAATTTGAAAAAAATGATGACTTTTTATGAAGATTCAAATCCTGTTTTTCAACAAATACAATTTCTTGTCGATCAGTTGAAATTGGTGGGGGTGAACAAACATGCGAGAACATACACACCACAAACCATTATTTGGTCATATCTGGTATATGCATCAGGCACTGCATCTTACTCTAAAATATTGGAAAGTGAAGTTTTGAACCTGCCTTCAATAAACACTTTAAAAAAACTAACAAGACGAGTAAATGAAAAAACAGGGCTTGATAACACTAGTTACCTCACACTTCGTGTTAGCACATTAAACCAGCTGGAAAGAATGTGCACAATCATAATCGATGAAATATATGTGGCCAAGCGTGTTGAATACTTTTCCGGCAAGTTTCATGGATTGACAGCTGAAGGCGAACAAGCTGCTACTCTTCTGTGTTTTATGGTTAAATCTCTTTGTCATAAATTTAGAGATATGGTAGCTCTCTACCCTATCCATAATTTGACTGCTGGCCAAATGCATCAATGTTACACAGAAGTGATGGAAATGGTGCACCGAGCAGGGGTTACTGTAATTGGCATTTCGGTTGACAATGCAGCTGTTAACAGAAAGTTTTATATTCAAGAACTTTGTGGAGGCACGATTAAACCATCTATTGAAAACAAATGGACTAATCAGCCAATGTTTTTAATTTTCGATGCAGTCCACAATTTAAAAAATATATACAATAACTTTTTGAATCGACGATCCTTTGTCTTTCCGAAATTTTGCAACAATAACATTGCAGCACCTGATTCATCAGCCGATTTTCAGCACATTGAGGATCTTTACAACTTGGAGCTGAACATGGTTGTTAAAAAAGCATACAAGCTGAATGCGAAAGTACTGAATCCTACAAATATTGAGAAAATGTCTGTCAAACTCTCATCGTCAGTGTTTTGCGAATCGACTGTGAATGCTTTAAAATATTATGTGGAGCATGAAAATAAAGTTGAATGGAGTGCAACAGCTTGGTTTGTGGGTATTATCACCAAACTCTGGGAAGTTTTAAATGTAAAAACTTGTTCGAAGGGGAAAAGAAAAAGAAACTACCACATGGATCCAGTAAAATCTTCCTCTGATTGGAAAATAGAATTTCTCTTAGAATTTCGTGATTTCCTACACAGCTGGCAAAACGCAAAAACAAAAGGACTCAGTCGTGAGACTTATTTGGCTGTTGGTCAAACATGTTCTGCTCTTGCTAATTGTTGCAAATATTTGATGAGTGAGACAGACTTGAAATACATCCTCCTTGGTCATCTGCAGTCGGACCCCATAGAGTTGAGATTTGGATGGTTGCGCCAAATGTCAGGGGGCAATTATTTTGTCTCAGTTCGGCAAGTTGCAGATAGCAACACCAAGATAAAAATGATGTCTCTGTTAAGTCATTCAAAATTGAATATTAGCGAGATCGATGATTTCATTGATGATGTTAAAAGTTTGCCAGCTGGTACGGATGAAAATGTAAATGCAATTTTAGATTGTTTAAAAATTTCGGAAAGCCCTAATGACGATGAAGCATCAATAATATATTATGTTGCAGGAGCAATCGCACATTCCATCATTCATCAGAATAAGTGTACCAGCTGTAGAGAAATATTAGTCGATGAAAAATTTAAAGACATTGACGAATTAAGATTGAAAAAGCTGGATGTTTTTTTGAACGATGTCAACAGAGGAGGGCTATTGAAGCCATCTGAGTACACCTTCTCTACTTGCCTACAAAATTGGAAAGTATTCAATTCATTGAAAAGATCAGCAAATAGTCTGCAACTATTTCTAGGACAAACAAATAAAAAAAAAATTGTTTGTTAAAATTGTTGATAGAGTAACAATTGATGAGTCATTGCTGATTGAAGAAAATGTTTGTAATTTCAATCATAATTTAAAAGAACTTATTTCTGTTAAATTTTTTAATTGTTCGTCTAAAAATTATGTTAAGCAATTGAATGAAACGGTTCATGAAAAACCAATGAAAAAACGAAAAATAAATAAATTGACAAAATAAAGATTTTAAATTAAAAAATTTGTTATTAAAAGTTTTCAAACTTTAATTGCGTTTGTGTTTATTTCATAAAAACATAAGTACCAAATATACAAAACTGCTATTAAACATGAAGACTAACGTTAAACACTTGATTGTGTGTCAGCCTAAACCGTATTTTTTAAAATATTGGTTGTCCTTCCTGATACTATATCTAGATTTCCATGGCCAATCCTATTGTTTCAAGGTCGTATCTCTGATGTATACCTGACAATTTCTGTGTACAGGTGTTTTTTTTTTCCTTTTTTTTTTAAATCTTGTCTGATCTAGTTATAGAATTGGGTTATTTACTGATTTTCTTTTCTGCAACTCTGTTGTGAAAAAAAAAACAATGTATCGGCAGCCAAAAAAAAACGGCCGGTCCGTCAGTTGACCCATAGTGCCAATATCGGTTCGACTATCGGTCGCTCCCTAGAACAATCGGCCGATCCGATATTAACCGATAGTGCCAATATCGGTCCGATACCGATAGCGATCCGATTATCGGTCGCTCCCTACATATCATCACTACTTCGGCGTCAAAACATGCTATCAAGACCAAGGAGGTTGAATACATGGAGAAGGCGTCTTCTATCAGATGGTACCAAGCGGATGAATCGAGTGGGCGTAGCCTATCGCCGCCATGTTCGATTCCAAACATTCCACCAGCTTTCATTACGATACCAGTTTTCTCATTCTAGAAACGACTCCAATGAGCTTTGTATTTTGTCATCACTTTTTTTGTAAAGTCTGCTAAGGCCCAAGTTAATTTCTAGTGGACTAGATATTCTAATGTGTCAATTACAAAGCGCTGTAGTCTATGTAAAGTTATTAATACGATCAGCTGATAGAGGCCTATAAAGCTTATATTATACGCTATATCGAAATTAAGCCTGGGTAAAAATTGTATTTTTACATAATACATAATATTTTGTATTTATACTTTGATGCTTATTGCAAAGCATTTGATCAAACAATGAAAAATGGCTAGCACTAAGCAGCGTAAACTAGACTAAAAACAATCCTGTCATATTGCCTTTCGAAGCGTTTCGAAGCAATCAGTAAATCAAACGATAGCAGCAAACTATCGATACATAAAGACCCGCTGAGAGAGGGCATGGGGGAATGCCCAGGGGCCCGGCGAGTTTTAGGGGCCCAGACAGAGCTGGCCAATCAACTTTTGAAAATATTATTATCAGCACGATGGGGGAGGGGCGTGACAGCCCTGCCCAAGGGCCCGAAATTTATGTCGGTGGGCCTGGATGCACATTTAAAAAGCCAATAAAACCTGTTTTACGACAAGAATCAAACATGAGCCTGCCATTTGGCGATTCACGTAAACCAGCTATGTATGTCTTCGCATTGCACCGTATCAATATGTATGTACATTGTGAAACGTTGTTGAAATCGTGGGGATATTGTGTTACATTGTAGTACATTGTGGATTATGTGGTACATTGTGTTGCATTGTGAGACATTGTGGGACATTCTGATACATTGTGGTACATTCTGTTACACTGTGAAAGGTTGTTGAAATCGTGGGATATTCTGTTACATTGTATAGTACATTGTGGGACATTGTGGTACATTCTGTTTCATTGTGGTACATTGTGGGACATTCTGGTTCATTCTGTTTCATTTTGGTATATTGTGGGACATTGTGGTACATTGTGGGACATTCTGGTACATTCTGTTTCATTGTTAGACATTGTTGGACATTCTGGTACATTCCGTTTCATTGTGGGACATTGTGGTACATTGTGGGACGTTCTCGTACATTCTGTTTCATTCTGTTTCATTGTGGTACATTGTGGTACATTCTGGGACATTCTGGTACATTTTGTTTCATTCTCTCAATGCCACTTAATCCATCGATTAAAGCATAGCCAACAGGCAACTTAAATGAACCATTTACGGCAAAAATCATAAACGTTAGGCTCTCTTTTTGCCAACGGCATTGTGTCATAATCTAGATGTTTATTGCATATCACAACAACACTGCTTTACAGCAACAGTATTAAGCACAAACAAATTAACTAATTAGCATTATTATTATAGTGACTAACTGATGAAGCGATATCCCGTTTTCTTGTCGTCGTTGTGTACAACCGTACGTCAAACAAGAGGGCATTTATTACTTTTTTAAAAATTATAACACAGTGTTTTATAACGTTCAAAATAGTACAATAATATAACATACACAATACACAGCTACCAAAGTTTTGAGTCGAACATGGCGGCGATAGGCAACGCCCACTGGTTTCAGCCTAGTGACGTCATGCCGCCTCCAGTAATTAAACCTCCTTGATCAAGACAGAACCTGGGCACCATATATTTGCTGCAGTGTTTGTTATGTGGGGCTCACCCAGTGACTAAATGGCAAAAGGAAGTCTATGCCGTTTGCGGTACCAATGATATGGCGAGAGCCAAGAGATCATCATTCGGACTGATACTTTTGCATGACAAATATTGCTGGATATTCCAAAGATGAATTGAACGATTTAGTGAGGGATCTGGGGTTAATGAATAAGAAGGCAGAACTGCTTGGGTCTCGTTTACAGCAATGGAATTTGTAACAATGCGGAACAACAATTTCTTATTTTCATGATAGGCATGTACAGTAGGGTGGGGCAAAAACTGACAAATTTTGGAGTCAAGGTCTCAGACAAACCAAAATCAGTGATCCATATGAAAGTAAAAGCGTCAAAAACAGTTTTATTTTCAGTATAACCGTTTTCTAGTAATTCTGTCTTTAAAAAAACGCAATTAAATGTGTTCTGAAAATATAACGCTGCTGAACAGAGTGAATTATTAACAATTTTAATGGTTCTTAAAATCAAACACAACATAATCAACAACAACAATCTCTAGTAAAATAAAAAAAAAAAAAAGTTATTTGCAACAGTACGGCAGTTCAAATGTGAAATTAGTGCGGAAAGTCTGCCTTTGATTCTATTGTTGGCACGTCCGATCTTGATTTCTTCCCTTAAATAATAGCACCATGGCGTCTATCATGTCCGTATACTTTGCCACAAACTGCTGTGACATCCTTGTTGTTTCTTTTAACATCTTCCGAATGGCATGGAAAGTGAGGTAGATTTACCTGGCCGTCACTTGCAATATCTTCGGCAGTGATGTCCTGCAGCAGTGGAGTTGAATCAAACTCGACCAGTTCCCAGTTAACCATGCTAATGTACGACTCAGCTGAAAAGTTTATTTTAATTCTGTTCTTGTCAAAACAATGAATCTTACACGTGTCACTTGAGTGAGTACTTCGAGCCAGCAACACTTTTTGGTATGCAAATTTTCTAATGTTTTCGTCTTTGTCGCCAACAGCCGCCAACAAGATACTTTCTGGATGACAAAAGTAGCTGTTGTTTTGAAGCAATGGAGCCATGACAGCCTGATCATTTGTGTCAAGTTTTTGGTACAGTGAAATCATGAAGAAGAAGTTCTTGACTCCATCCTGGCAGCTTGGATGAGATTTGATGCAAAACCATGATGGAGCATAACAATTCAGTGTGAATTTCACAATTCGTTGAAGGTCGGCAGAAGGACTTTGTTCGGAGGCATACAACCTGAGTATTCGGTTAGCTTTAGTTAACCAACTGGCATGACTGATTGTCCCAGGTTGGGCAGTCTCTAAGTATGAGATGTAACTCTGACCAGCGCTGCAACCACTTTGAATAAGCAGACAGATTTTCAGTAAATACTGCTGATCTGTTATTAGATCTTTCATCACCTCGTCTTCAACCTCAACAACAGAACCTGAAACTGGAGAAAATTCGATGATTGATTTCTGCTGGGGATCAAATTCCAACATGCTTGCTATCTGTCCTTCTGAAGTCTTTGGACCAGTGGTCAGGTCCGTAGCCAGGATTATTGGATTGGGGGGGGGGGCCGAAGAACTTTTCGGGGGGGGCGAAGAAATTTTTTTCGGGGGTGGGGGGGTGCCAAAGAAATGATCCTGGGGCACAGGGGCGGATCTAGACAACTTTGACGGGGGGCCAAAACTGTTTTCATTGTTGAAAATTGGTCTTAGAACAAAAAAATATTTCGATAATTTAACGATGTATTACCTAAACTTGCGATAACGGGGGGGGGGGGGGAAGCCCCCCCGGCCCCTCCCCCTAAATCCACCCCTGGTGGGGTAGAAGAAATGTTCGGGGGGGGGGCGCGAAGCGCCGAAAGCTTGCGAACGGAGAGGAGGGGTTTAGGGAGGGGATCTCAGTGAGTCCCCTCCCCAAGAAATTTTTTGCAGTTCCATATCTGGAATTGTGCATTTTAGTACCGATTGTTTAGCTATTAATAGAAATATATAATTTTAACTAAGTTTCAATAATGCATGGCATGTTGCAGTTTTGTTAAAAATAATTTCAATAGTAAAGAGTTTTAATGATAAAAATTTATTGAGGCTGAGCAATTTCTGATTCCTGTTATAAATATATTGACCATTTGTTCTGCTACACAATTGTTACATAATAGATACCTCTTTTATATTATTATACTGTTGGTTTAACGGACAACACGGGAAGAACGACAAAGATGCACGAATATAGCTTAGCTATTTGTATGATATTTCTTATAAAATATTGAAAACAAAGAACAGACCTATCAACAACAAATTGACCAGTCGCAATTATTCAATTTAAAATAAAATTAATTCTGCTAAAAATTAAATTTGCAAATTAAATAACATCACTCAAAAATCACGGAGATTGAACTTTATTATTTTATTATACATTTGTATTAAATGAATTCAGAAGTCAATGCTATTTTATTAACTTATTTAAGTTGCTAGTTGTCCTCAGAAGATATCAATATATAAAACTATTACCAGGTTGCGAAATTTCGGGCCCCTGGGCAGGGGTGACACGGGCCCCCCTGCTGATATTAATATTTTAAAACGTTGATTGGCCAGCTCCGTCCGGGCCCCTAAAACTCGCCGGGCCCCTGGGCATTTGCCCCCCCCCCACACTCATCGACACTAGTTGCGAACTTATATTATTATAAGTTTCAAATTTGCAAACGTCGTGGTTTAGCACTGAATTTACCTAAAAATGCTTCAGCATTCAGATTGTCTGTTAAATCTTTTTCAAATGCAAGCAGGAAAAGATTGCTTAGACGCTTTTTTAACATTGATCTGCGATATGGGGTGATCATTCGTGTGAGGGTTGAGAAACTGTTCTCACACACGGCTGTTGAAGCCCCAAATATCAATGCTGCCCAAAATACCCAGAAGTTAGCTTCAATAAGATTGAATCTTTTATGCCCAAAAATTAGATAAGCTATATATGTACGTAAAATAGCCTGAATGATTGCCAAAATTTTATTATTATTGGTTTATTGAACAAAATGATTGATGTTTTATAGTCGTTATTACTAAAATTTTGTCAAAAGGTTCAAATCATGCACGGGGGGCTCAGGTCATGAACGGGGGGGCTCAGTCCCCCCTAGCCCCCCTCTGGCTACGGGCCTGCCAGTGGTCTTCCCATCAACGACTTCTACTAGCTTCCTTAAAGGCAATTCGATGGCATGCAGTAAACAAACCAACCAGTGAAGTGGCCTTCGTAGCTGAAGTTCGTTGTCGGATTACACCATTATGTTTACCAGTATTTATTGGTGTTCCCTCACAAACAACTGCTTGTAAAGTTAGTTCCGACTTGCTGCTTGTAACCACTGACATAATTTCTCTGGAAATGTCCTTGGACTTTCCTGATGCTGGAACAACATGTTCAACATGGCTGTGGGTAGGAAATGATATTAAGACGTTGTGCTCTTCTTTGACTTTGCGACGTGTAGACCCAATATGCTTAAGAGTGACATCAATCTTGCCATCAAAACCGAGACAAACAATTCTTTCACTTTCTTCTTTGTGATCCTGAACTGACTTCTTCCTCCAAGCATCTCTTTGACGGCGCAGCTTGCTGGGGTGCAAAACATTTTCAGGTGTCAACAGTCCAAGATCTTTCAAGACGGCATTAACAATCAAAACGGTATCACGATTGCTGACATTGGCCCTATCAACAGCTTTGCAAAGCTCTGGATACAGCCATCTATTTTGTGGAACAGTGCTGGAACGAGCTTCTTTGTTACTATCTTCTTCTGTGTCATCATTTTTTTATAGGCCGACATAGCTTTTCTTGGATATAAATGATTTAATTTAATTAATTTTTGATGGATTCTTTTCGGGAAAGTTTGTATATTTAATTTGATCGTTTTTAAATAGATAATAACAAGTGAGCATTCGTCTTTTATATTTTTTCATTAATTTTACCGTCATTGGAAATTTTTTTTACGGTTGCCTAGAAGCGGCACATTTTAATACCCACAAATATTTATAGTAAAAATAAAATAAAAATTCAAAAAGCTTACATAATAATAGCAATGTAAACAGTGATCATTTAGCTGTACAATTATACCAAGCATAAATATGATAACTGTTACGGGTCCTTATATTGAAGATACTTGTAGAACGTGTAATAAATTAGACAACATAAATCACGAAGTTAACTCTAGTGAAGTAACATCAAATAATCATTTAATACTTGAACATGAACTGACATAAAGGTAGATCCAGGAGGAGTACAATAGCAAACTGTAAATATGCATCCCTCTACATCGATGCCCAAAGCTAGACTCTACTAATACAGACATCCGCATCCTATGATGCACAGAGATCGACTGATTATAAAACAAACCCTGTGCTCCCAACTGTCAGTATAACATACGTCATTTGTACCAAATGACGTATACACCCAAGTTCCCAATATTTACACTCAAGATGGCGGAATGACGCCATGGATACTGTGGTGGGCGGAGCCTACCAAATTGCGTCATCAAGCTTAGACTATATTATTTCTTCACAATAACTATTCTAGATGCATTTCGTTAATATTAGTTGGCGCTTTAGGGGTTAATATTCATAAAATGTACTATAAGAACTGTATTTTTCAAAGTTGCGACCCCTAGACATGAAAATAACACATGAACATGAATTGTTAAATTGATCACTAGATGAGGGAGCATCTATTTATACAGGCCCGTAGCCAGGAATATTGGATTGGGGGGGGGGGGGCCGAAGACATTTTCGGGGGGGGGGGGGCGAAGAAATTTTTTTCGGGTGGGGGGGTGCCGAAGTAATGATCGGGGCGGACTAGACAACTTTGACGGGGGGGGGGGGCAAAACATTGACCCCCGGGGGGGGGCAAAACTGTTTTCATTGTTGAAAATTGGTCATAGAACAAAAAATATTTCGATAATTTAATGATGTGTTACCTAAACTTGCGATAAAGGGGGTCATGGCCCCCCCGGCCCCTCCCCCCTAAATCCGCCCCTGGTGGGGTAGAAGAAATGTTCGGGGGGGGGGGCGAAGATGGAGGTGAGAAGCGCCGAAAGCTTGCGAACGGAGAGGAGGGGATTTGGGAGGGGACCTCAGTGAGTCCCCTCCCCAAGAAATTTTTTGCAGTTCCATATCTGGAATGGTGCATTTTAGTACTGATTGTTTAGCTATTAATTAGAAATATATAATTTTAACTACGTTTAAATAATGCATGACATGTTGCAGTTTTGTTAAAAATAATATAATTGCAAAGAGTTTTAATGATAAAAATTTATTGAAGCTGAGCAATTTCTGATTCCTGTTATAAATATATTGACCAATAGTTCTCTTACACAATTGTTACATAATATACCTGATTTATATCATTACTAGTTATCAAAGGCCCGGTACCCGGACCGGCGAGTAGGCACACAGTTGGAGTTGAAAATGGTGATATATATTTTAGCGCGTTTAACCATCAGTCTATATACTTGCAGTAGCCCCAAGGACATGAACAGATTGTTGTAGCCAAAATACATTAGAGAATAGGACACCTAATAAAGTTCATATGTTAAATAGTTCATCCCAAAGAAAATAATCCTCACTATTGGTAAACAATCTTAATATAAACAACCCCAGATGATTAAATTGGAATCCTTAATTTTTTCATAATATTTTAACGGACTCCTTTCCAAACAGTTTATAATTTTAATGTTTTATTATGTTCAACATGACTTATTTAAAAAAAAAAGAGAGACGTGAGTGAGTGCTTGTAAAGTTAAGCGAAACATTACATGTTTAGCAGGTGGTTTTATTACCGTTATACACATTGTAGCATAGTACAATTAACTAAGAAAATATTGCCAACCCGGCAGTGCCGATCTTAGAGATGGAATCATCAGCGTTTTATTACTTCCTGGTATACCAAGTTTTTTGTAAACACCCCGTCTTTATCCTCGTGTTGAGGATTCAAAATTAGAGTTTTGATATTTGACCTCGCCGTGACTCGCGACAATGCCAATTGAGCTGTCCATGGGAAAACACCGGTCTCGGCAGATAGAGTCCCAGGTGTTTTAGAGATTGTCCCTGTGCCTTATTTATTGTCATGCCAAAGCAGATCTGCAGAGGAAACTGTTTTCTTCGAATTTGAAATGGCATTGTCTTGTCATTGCTATCACAATAAATGCGTGGCAACAAAACATCTTCCCCCATACGTTTCCCCGTAAGTATCTTTGCGTGGATACAATTCGTTTTCAATTTGAGTATTAGCAGTCGCGTTCCATTGCAAAGTCCTTTATCCGAGTTCATATTTCGCATAAGTATCACTGGCACATATTGCCTCAGTCTTAATTTGTGTACCGGTATACCACTTATGTGTAGCGAGTTGAGGAACTCTGTTGGAAGGTTGAGATTATGGTAGTCCTCCTCATCCACTACAGTGTCAACAGAGATATACTCATTCTCTGACTCAGGCACACGCTCCAACACCAAGTTGTTGATTGCATGAACGTCAGCATTTAGTGGAGATAAAATGGCTCGGTTGGAAAAATAAGAGGGGTCTTTATAGTGGACTTCTATGTCTGGAAAGGTCTTATTTATAAGCATATTGAGGTCTTCCAGTGGGTTGCCATTGCTTTGTATCGTCATGTCCTGTGGGATATGGACATATGAAGTATGAAGCCCTGGGAAAGTTTCGTGGCGTCCTTCGCCGATTTTTAGCAGGAAATCCGCAAATTGCTTAATTTCGTCTGCCCGAGTTTCGTTTGGGGTCAATATCAATAATTAATTTTATACTTAACTTGATTTAATTAAGTTATAAACCTGTATGGCATTGTCAGTTAAAATAAAACGTGTATTTTTGCCCCTTCTGGAAAAATTCCTAAAGACGCACATGTGTGTATATATATATATATATATATATATATATATATATATATATATATATACTTATAAGACGCATTAGTTGTCTGTCTGTCTGTTCCCTTATAACTCAAGATCCAGAAAACCAAAAAACGTGAAATTTGTTACACATACACATAATTACATGGGGAAGGTTATAGGACAGGTTTCGTTTCATCTCGATGGGTAGTTTAATTGTAATTAATTATTTTTATTTTAGTATTTTACTATATTAAAGTAATCTCGACTGCGCCATAGATAAAATTCCTCTGTGACGTCATTTCCCTATGACACATTTTTGAAAGAGGGGTAACTCCGGAAACTCCAATTGTAAACATGATGAAATCAATAGTCATATCTATTTACCTATCGTTTTATGTATTCGGAAGATTAAAATTAAAGGTGCACTTTAATAAACCGAAATACGTTAATTAAAATGTTTCTGTGACATTATTAACATTATTAATACAATCTCAATGCGTAGTTTAATTGTAATTAATTATTTTAGTATTTTACTATATTAAAGTATCCACGGTATGGGATCGCCTTCACTATAAATAAAAATCGCGCACCAAGTGAATGTGTAATTGAACGGACGGTGAAGAAAGGGCTTGGGACGGGAAAAAAAAAATATTGTTGTTTTTTTTTCATGCTGCAAGTACCTGACTTTGCCCGGGATTAAAATAAGGTTTTCTGTTTATTTAAGAAGCGTAATTTGACGTTTAATTGTACAGAGAGAGGGAGGGGGAGAGAGATAAAGAGAGGGGGCAGGGAGGGAGAGGGAAGGAGGGGGCAGAGAGGGGGAGAGAAGGAGGGAGGGGAGAGAGGTGGTAGGGAGGGGAGATTAATGGGGGGAGGGAGAGGGAGGGTTGAGAGAGAAAGGGAGGGAGGGAAAGAGAAAGGAAGGGAGGGAGTAGGGAGGGAGATAGAGGGGGAGGGAGTGGGAGAGAAAGGGGGAGGGAAGGAGAGAGGGAGAGAGAGGATGGGGAGGGAGTGAGAGATAAAGAGAGAGAGGGGGCAGGGAGGGAGAGAGGGGGGAGGAGGAAGGTGGAGAGAGGGGGGGACGGGGGGAGAGAAGGAGGGAGGGATAGAGGGAGAGAGAGAAAAGAGAGAGAGGAAAGGAGGGGAGGGAGGGAGAGGGAGGGAGGGGGTGGACAGGGGGGAGAGAGGGGAGAGGGAGAGGGGGAGCAGGGGAGAGAGAGAGAGAAAAGAAGGGAGGAGTAGGGAGGGAGATAGAGGGGAGGGAGGGAAAGAGAGGGTGGGAGAGAGGGAGAGAGAGAAAGAGTGAGGGGGCAGGGAGGGAGAGAGGAATGAGGGAGGGATGAAATGGGAGAGAGATGGGAGAGGGAGGGAGGGAGGGAGAAGGGAGAGAGGGGGAGGGAGGGAGAAAGGGGGAGGAGAGAGAGAGAGAGGGAGGGAGAAAGGAGGAGGGGAGAGAGGGGGTAGGGAGGGAGAGGATGGGAGAAATGGGGAGGGAGTGAGAGATAAAGAGAGAGAGGGGCAGGGAGGGAGAGAAGGAGGGAGGGAGATAGGGAGAGAGGGAGATGAGAGTCAGGAGAGGGAAGGAGAGGGAGGGGAGAAGGGAGGAGAGAAAGAGAAAGGAGAGAGGGAGTAGGGGGGAGAGGAGGGGGAAGGAGAGAGGGGGGGGAGGGAGAAAACAAAAGGTTTTAAACATATAAATTTAATTAGTAAAGTATATATATATATATATATATATATATATATATATATATATATATATATATATAAAGTACTATATTTTGCTTTGAGCTTGTTTATTAAAAAAGTACAAATGCAGAATATTTTCTTGATGAGCGCAATTGTTTTGTTAAAAATAACTTTCACAATAGACTGAACAGTAATATTAAGAGCCTGATTATTGAAGTGGTCCGTCTTTTTTACTTTCAGTAAATGGGTAACAGAGACTAAATAAATAGATATGCATCAATCTTGAATTGGTACTGTTGCTGTTTTCATTTCATAGCCAATTTAGAGCAAAAGATTTGTGTGGAGAAATTCACAAAATTTATTTTGTTTCTGGAAAGATGGAATTTCATATAAAAGATTATTTCGAAACGCTAACATTTAAAAATGAGAAACCTGAAATGTACTGTCAAACTTTTTAACATCTGAATTCTGTGACGATACAATAGTTAAATTGCAATAATTGGAAGGTCGTAATGACTTCTGATACTTTGAAATATGTACAGTGGTAGATTTCATTGCGACCGAGTAGCTGATTTTCCCTGCCTCGTCCGGTCAGCCCCAACGGGAAAGGACGCGACGACGTCTCCATGGTTACACTATTGATCTCTTGTTGATGATTCGAGGAGTCTGGCAAAACACAGTTATAATGGGCAGTCGGGAATAAACAGAGGGGGAGCATGCAGAGACTTAGACATTTTTTTAGAATCAAAAAAAGGGTAGTTGGAGTGAGAAAGAGAGAAGAGAGAATACATCAGTTTCACATACTATGTGAATTTTGATGACTTCAGTGCCGGATTTAAAGTTCCGTGATAGTGCCCGCCATCCACACAGAGGCCGTCCATATGTGTTTTTGCATATTTACTGGAAAATTCCAGTTTAACACAAAAAGAGTTAAGTTAGAAATCGGAATTTCACAATTCGGTGGTTAAAGCATCCACTCCTCTATTGTGTAAACGCTTGAACAAGGGTAGCCATGATAATGTGACTCTCAGAAATTATACAGAAATGGTTCTCCTTTATTAAGTGCCTTTAATCTTCCCAGTAAGGATTGTAATGCCCAAAGTGGCAGAAGGTTAGAAAATATTCATAGCCGATATATAGTAAAAATTATAAATTTTCATTTTCAGGCATGAATAACGGAGTGCCCGATAATGTGACTCAAGAAACCATGCTGTATTTCACAAAATAAAGTGCCTTTACCAATATGGCCTAAAAGTGTATGAGGCCTCAGTGGCCGAAAGGTTAGAAAATAGTCTATAGATATAGCAAAACTATGCCCCAGGCCTAAGTTTATACAAGTGAAAGCCATGATAAGTGTGACCCTCAAAACTCAATAGTCGCCCCTGTCAAAGTACCTTTAATAAGGGTTCTAGCCAGTACGAGTTGTTTATAAACTATATAGATATATTGTGCACTATGCCCCATTTCAAAAGGGGCCAGGTGATCAGAAACTATATTCCAAGACTTCTAAATGAGGAATGGAGTCATATTTCGAATTTCCCTTATCAAATGTTGTAAAAATGCGATTAGCATAGTAATTGGCATTATGCTCGACCATGTCAATTTTTCACTCCTCTATTAGTGTCGCATGAAAAAATTTGTCAGCCTGCGCGTTGCTTTGTTACTCAAACTTGTAGTGGCCTAAAACTGTTATGTCTGTAAAATACGTAATGGACTAAAAATTGATGAGTTTTATTTTATTAATTACACAATATATTTAACGTGAAACTGGTAAAAATATTCTGACAATGAATTTATTTTTAAATTTTCTCTTCTGGTCTTTGTAAATTGCAACTTTGAATCATTTATCAACATTTTTTCATTATATTTTCAACAGAAAATATGTTTTATAGATGGTATAATTTTGTCGTTTTAGTTTTGTTCTCTGCATGCATATGTTGGCAAATTTATAAGTCTGAGTATTGGCAGACATTCTATGAAGTCCCATTCAGCTATACTAAACATTAAGTTGTTACATGGTGTAAGAACTATTGTGATTCCATGAACAGGTCGTTGTCTTGTATGAGAAAGTGTTTTAGTTTTTTGTGGTCTGATGAGGATATTATTTCACAGGTCTGTTTAGTTGGCCAATAAAGTCACACAGCTTTGCTGATATAACATACAGAGAGATCCAGTTGTTCTCAAATAGACTACTTCGTCCCACTCGCACTCTCATCTGGGTCTCATATTCTCTGGTCTCTAACTAGCATTGGCTTTGCATTTCTATGATTGATAGTTATAAATATTGCTAACCCAACTAACTTCCTGTTTTCTGACGAGGTCAGTCTGATAGAAAGAGATAACTTGTTTAACATCCGATCGTATTCATCGTAACGGCCCTTCTGCTGTAACCTTCGCCAGGTCTATTGTTTCATCCGCGCTCCACATCGCAATTTTTCTACAAGTATTTGAATCCATGAGTCCTAATGTCAAGCTTCAGTCTCCCTCACTACGGAAGCTATGATTAAGCTAATCGGGCTATTTTATTTGGAAAGTGACATTAGCAGACTGAATATATTATTAGTCGTGTATGCACAGGTTGAAGCTGGGCGGGGCAGCAGGAGACATTGAAATTACGAGCGTTCATAGGGGGAAGACGGGAAAATATAGATTTGGGCATTGCCGAAAGTAAAACAAAATAGTAAAATATTAACTGATTGACTTGAGGAGTTGTCCTCAAACATTCATCCGCATGAACGCCGATAGTGGCTCACAGACAGACGGACATGTGGAAGGTTCCCGAAATTTGCAGAGAATGATTATACATTTGATTTCAAATGGTTCCCAAATTTCGCTTGACCAAAGAACATAAACAGTGAAAGTCGTAAAGATATGTGGGATTTCCAAATTGTACCGCATGAATCAGGGAGTTCATAGTGTGTGGCTTCGAAACTCTTGGGCCCTATTTGGCAGTTTTATTTTTACAATAATTAATTTAAAGTTATGGGCCCAGAGTGAATGAATAACTCTGAATCAAATCATTGTAGGATGAATCAAGAAAATAATGTAATGAATGATTTGTGAAGAATAGTGGGTTTGTTTTATTTTTATGTCTTCATAATATGTAAATAAATCTAATTTCAAATAATTAATTTGTTAGCAAACTGTTAAATATTCAACTATAAAAAGATATTATTTAGCGGGCCTTGACACCTCGTGCCCAAATGATTTCTGTATTTTTTAGTCAGTTAATCATTTGGGGCTTTGCCATCTGGCGCAAGTTCTTTTTAATTGCTTTCCAATGTTTGTCCAGTTTGTAAGGGTATGACTAAACTTGTAAAAAAAAAAATTCAGAAACAAGTTTAGTCATTTCCTTACAGTTTGGACCCAAACAGTGGAAAGCAATTGATAAGCCTTGCGCCATGATATTTAAGCAGCAGAAGGTCCAAATGATTAACTGACTAAAAAATAAAATCAAGGAAATCATTTGAAGGCACGAGGTGTCAAGGCCCACTAAATAATATCTTTATTATAGTTGTAATATTTAACAGTTTCTGATATTTAACAAATTAATTATAAAAGGAAATTAGATTTATTTACATATTATGAATGACATAAAAATATAAAACAAACACACTATTATTCATTCACAATATCATTCATTACATTATTTTCAGTTGACATATCACTACAATGATTTGATTCAGAGTTATCCATGTACACTCTGGATCCACTTAGGCAATTAAATTAATTTCTGTACGGATCATAAAACTACCTAAGTAGATCCAAAAAGGATTCGAAATGATGTTGGCCAAGCCTTGACACCTCACGCCTCCAAATGAGCTCACTGATTCTAAGATGCAGTATCAAATGGACCTCCTGCTGCATTTAAACTACGACGCAAAGTCCGCCAAAGGCTTTCCACTGTTTGGGTGTTGGCTCCTGTTCTGTGGTCAACGAAATTTGTGGAATGATTTAATGTGAAATGTACATAATCATTCTCTGCCAAATTTCGGTAACCTGCCCACATGTCCGTCACAATATGTGTGCCAGGGGCAGCATTCTGCGAGATAATTGTTTGAAGAGCAACAGCATCCCTCCGTCCATCAGCAATATTTTAATTCTAGCCCTTCCCCTTCTAGGCCCAGCAACCGTTTCGACTATACACAATGCCCAAATCCCTGTCACTTCCCGCCCAACATTATTTTTCCGTCTTCCCAAATGAACTTCGTCAATCAATTACAAAGCGCTGTAGTTAGTCTATGTAAAGCTATATTTATATGATCAACTGATGGAGGCCTATAAAGCTTATATTATACGCTATATCGAAATTAAGCCAGGGTAAAAATTGTATTTTTACATAATACATAATATTTTGTATTTCGAAGTTTCGAAGTAATCAGTAAATCAAACGATAGCAACAAACTATCGATACACAAAGACCCACTGAGAGAGGGGCATGGAGGAAAATGCCCAGGGGCCCGGCGAGTTTTAGGGTCTCAGACAAAACTGGCCAATCAACTTTTGAAAATATTATTATCAGCACGATGGGGGGGGGGGGAGGGCGTGACAGCCCTGCCCAGGGGCCTGAAATTTCTGTCGGTGGGCCTGGATGCACATTTAAAAAGCCAATAAAACCTGTTTTATTCACGTAAACCAGCTATGTATGTCTTCGCATTGCACCGTTATCAATATTTATGTACATTGTGAAACGTTGTTGAAATCGTGGGGATATTGTTACATTGTAGTACATTGTGGATTAGGTGGTACATTGTGGTGCATTGTGGGACATTGTGGTACATTCTGTTTCATTGTGGGACATTTTGGTACATTCTGTTTCATTGTGGTACATTGTGGGACATTCTGATACATTCCGTTTCATTCTGGTACATTCTGTTTCATTGTGGTACATTCTGTTTCATTGTGGTACATTGTGGGACATTCTGGTACATTCTGTTTCATTGTGGTACATTGTGGGACATTCTGATACATTCCGTTTCATTCTGGTACATTCTGTTTCATTGTGGTACATTGTGGTACATTCTGTTTCATTGTGGTACATTGTGGGACATTCTGGTACATTCTGTTTCATTGTGGTACATTGTGGGACATTCTGTTTCATTGTGGTACATTGTGGGACATTCTGGTACATTCCGTTTCATTGTGGTGCATTGTGGGACATTCTGGTACATTCCGTTTCATTGTGGTACATTGTGGGACATTGTGGTACATTGTGGGACATTCTGGTACATTCTGTTTCATTCTCTCAATGCCACATAATCTATCGATTAAAGCATAGCCAACAGGCAACTTAAATGAACCATTGACGGCAACAATCATAAACGTTAGGCTCTCTTTTTGCCAACGGCATTGTGTCATCTTCTAGATGTTTATTGCATATCACAACAGCACTGCTTTACAGCAACAGTATTAAGCACAAACAAATTAACTAATTAGCATTATTATTATAGTGACTAAAGGATGAAGCAATATCCCGTTTTCTTGTCGTCGTTGTGTACAACCGTACGCCAAACAAGAGGGCATTTATTACTTTAAAAAAAGTTATAACACAGTGTTTTATAACGTTCAAAATAGTACAATAATATAACATACTACACAGCTACCAATGTTTTGAGTCGAACTTGGCGGCGATAGGCAACGCCCACTGGTTTCAGCCTAGTGACGTCATGCCGCATCCAGTAATTCAACCTCCTTGGTTTGTGCCTCCCGGGTCGGATTTTAAAACTTTGTAAAAGTATCCGGTGTTATTTTGTAAAAGTATCCGGTGTTATTTTGTAAAAGTATTGGGTGTTATTTTTGCAATTTTTTTCAAAGCTAAGTATGAAACTTTTTTTTTCGTGTTTTTTTGTTTAACATACAAACAACTTAGTTCATTCACCATTCAAATACAGGGTGTCCTTAAACTGTACAACCCAGTTGCGACCTTCATCATCATCATGCCATATACCGAAGTGGTCGTAGGGGTAACGCATGGATCCAACAAAAGACATATTTCTCCATATTTGGCTATCATGAGCGACTGTCTTTAATTCATTCTTTAGGAAGATGTTGAACAGAACTGGCCGGAGAAGGCAGCCTTGACGGACTCCAATTGATATCCCGTAGAAGTCCTCAATAAATCCATTGAATTAGACTGCACGCTTGACAGTAGACATCTTCGATCACTTGTACCAGCCCCTCTTCAATGTTTTAGCTTCTCATAACTTGCCAGTCTCTCATGCCATACTCGATCAATGGCTTTTTCAAGGCTATGAAGTTATGAAGTTCGCGTTGGTGCTGTATGTGTTTTTCAATGAGCAAGCGACAGTTGAAGATCTGCTCGATTGTTCCTCTACCTGGTCTGGAATCTACCTGTTCTTCTGCCAGTAGTTCTTCAGCTACATACCACCGACACTTCTTTTCTAGGGATTTATTTTTATCGAATTTTGCACTTCACATAAAAAAGGAAATAATTTTCTGTAGCAGTATTACCCACACAATATTAGAAAATACAAATTTATGCAAAACTACTTTAAAACAGAAAAATGACTATTGATTGGGTTAGAAAAAATAAATACATGCAAATTGATGAATTTCCTTCATCTTAGACCCGCCATAGGCAAACTACGGCCTGCTGGGTAAATCTGGCCTGTCCAATAGTTAAATCCGGAATACGGTCTGCCACTCGTTTCAGAATAAAGCACAGCACAAGCCTTTCGTGTTATGATGTTTACCTTTAACTTTAAAGATTGCCAACATTCCATGCATCTACTCACCCCTAAATTAGACATCCATTTTCAAACAAGCAAAAATTAAGCCTGTAAAAAACGGACGTTTTAGAGCATTTTCATGTATAGAGAGGGAAGTAAGTCATGTTTAATAACTGTTACAAAAATAAATAATGATTACGCCCCTTTGTTTAGCTTATAATCTATATATATAATATATAAGCCCCTTAGGAGCCCTGAAGCCCGGCCCTGAGAGGTCCTATCGCGAAATAAACTTTTGATGTACACATGGCAGGCCAAGACCTACAAAATGATATATACATCATGGGTCTAGGACTTATGGTTGCGCTCCTTTGTTAATATAGCTTATATAGTAAAAAACGGTACTATATAAGCCCCCTTTTACGGCCCTCAGAGGTCAGATCGCGAAATGGACTTTTGATGCACACATGGCAGGCTAAGACCTACAAAATGATATATACATCAGACAGACAGACCGACAAAACGCTCTAAAAAGTAAAAAAAAAAATGAATTAAGGTGATACTGCTATTGTTGCGTGAAACCACTTGGCTCAAAGTTAAATATAGAACTCAGTATATGAAACCCGTTCGTTCTGCGAGGCAAGAAAACGGTAGCGGCTGATTTCGTTGTGCGGAACCAGTGTAGGATTTACGTATACGCTACCACAGATATATAAGACACAAGATATAGCCTAGGGTCCCCACTTTCTTGGAGCCAGCCTCGTAACGTGAAAATTCTACAGGAGGGGCCAGGCAATAGCAGGGGGCCAGGTAATACATTTTACTAAGTAGAACAAATAAGGAAGAGCCCCCCCCCCCCAAAAAAAAATTGTCACAGAGACCGATTGTCATCGATACTTAAATATTTGGCACTGACATATAATATCTGGAGTTATAAAGGGCCCCGTTTCTCAAATAGCTTAAAGCCTTATTAAGTCTGAATCCGATCCTGTGTTTAACGATGGCTAGGCCTATGTACAATCTGTGGACCTATTCAGGGCCGTTTTAAGGTCATCGTATGCCCTATGCACTTTTAAAGTCGAAGGCCCTCCCCGACTTCATTTTTAATATTTTTCAAGAATACACCGGCACTTCTTTGCGATTTGAAATCTAAATAAACTTTCTGCATTGTTAATTATTCTATGCAGACTCTATGCAGTGATGATGTAGTAATTCCAGTGTTACAGTATGCGCTTCGCATTCGTTGTTTATCTTTAATCTTGTGCTTTTTTATTATACATTTTTTTTTAAAACGTAACGAAAGTAGGCCTAATTTTAAATACCCATGTCTGATGGATACGAGAGGAAACACGAGAGTGGAGATAACCATGTCTGATGGATACAAGAGGAAACACGAGAGTGGAGATAACCATGTCTGATGGATACAAGAGGAAACACGAGAGTGGATTTGAGAAGTGGAAAAGAAGGAGAAAGAAAAAGCATTGAAAAAATTCGGGATTCGTTGCTGCAATTTATGACACTGATTGCATTACTGGTAAAACTAGTAATACTGGTGATAATGACACAATGTACACCAACAATCCCACAATGCCAGAAATAATGTTGCCTGATTGTGCTGAAAAAAGTGAAACAACCGAAACAAGTGTTACGAAGGAAAAGGTATCTGCAAATTCTGATAAGGGTCATGCTGAAGCTGCTGTGTTTGATTTGCCTACAGACAGACTGCATATTAGGAGATGCCAGTTTGAAGCATGAGCTACATGACAAAGAATACAGGTATTCAAGTGATCCAGCTGATTGGGAGATAACTGCACATCACAGAAGTTATTATGCTGAACATCTTCCTTCACAAAATTTGGAGTCAGATTTTACTTTAAAGGGTAGACAATTTGGTGACAAGATCAGATATGCACGCAAAAATATTTTGCTAGAACGTTAACAAATGGTGAAATTGTCACGCGAGACTCGCTTCTCTATTCTCCTTCAACGGGTAAAGTGTTTTATTATGTTTTGTTATGTGTGCAAGCTGTTTGACTACAAGACCATTTCGAGATAGCGTTAATGTGTGATTTGTAAAGATTTGGTCAACAAAGGTATTACAAAAGAGCTCTCACAAACGGACTATAAAGAATGTACACAACCATGGGCGTCGCTAGGAATTTTTCCAGAGGGGGGCAAAAAAATACTTTTTTTTTTAAACTGACAATGCCATACAGGTTTATTTCTCAATTAAATCCAAGTTAAGTATAACAATATTTATTTATATTGACATAAATAAATGTATTTGAAAATTCAAATATTTTGACTACAAGCATGTTCCGATTTTAATTTTTAGAGCATTTTCGAAAAAAAAAAATGCTCTATTGTCCCCGTTTTGTCTGTCTGTCTGTCTGTCATCACCCTAGATCTCAACAACCATAAGTCCTAGACCCATGATGTATATATCATTTTGTAGGTCTTGGCCTGCCATGTGTGCATCAAAAGTCAATTTCGCGATCTGACCTCTGAGGGCCGAAAAAGGGGGCTTATTAAGTACCGTTTTTACTATATAAGCTATATTAACAAAGGAGCGCCCTAGATCTCAGCAACCATAAGTCCTAGACCCATGATATATATATGTATATATATATATATATATATATATATATATATATATATATATATATATATATATATATATATATATCATTTTGTAGGTCTCGGCCTGCCATGTGTACATCAAAAGTCTATTTCGCGATCTGACCTCCGAGGGGCGAATAAAAGGGCTTATTGGGTACCATTTTTTTTTTACTATATAAGCTATATTAACAAAAGGGGTGTGCAAAGGGGCGTAACTCATTATTTATTTTTGTAACAGTTATTCAACATGACTTACTTCCCTCTCTATTTATACATGAAAATGCGCTAAAACGTCCTGTTTTCACCTGCTTAATTTTTGCTTGTTTTTTTTTTTTAATTTGGCCTTCTGTAGCTTGATTTGTCCTTCGAAAATGTTTTTGGTATTCAGGTTTTTTTTTTTAATCTGGCAACTCTTGTTAGTTTATAATCGTCTTTAATTGGATATTGGAAGGTATGTATTAATATACGACCTTTCAAATTAGTTGAAATTGCTGCTGATCCTTGATTGTTGGACCCCTGATAAAAAGTATGATTTTTAGACCAGACAGTTGTGGAAACAAAGGTTTTAGATATGCTTGGTTATCAGACTATTTATCGTGGCTTGTATACTCGCAAATGTTAAAAGGTGCCTTTTGCAAATTTTGCGTGTTGTTTCCACAAAAAGTAATTCCAGGAGTTCAGGGAGCCTTTGTCATCAAACCATGCACAAAATTTAAAGATGTAAAGCACATGGCACAAAGGCTCTTATTAATGATGCAAGCTATTTTGTTGCATTATTGGCAGCCAAAGCAATTTCTTTAGATAAGCAGTTGAACTCATCATTTAAAAGACAAATTCAAGAAAATTGCAACAAACTGGGTCAAACCATTTCTACAATCCTTTTTTGCGGCATGTATGATTTGGCACATCGTGGAAAAGAATCACATTCTGTTAGAGTTTCGTGTTGAATATGGAGATGAAGTTTTAGGTAATCATTTGTCAATTGGTTCTTGTAGTGCTAAGTATATCACGGCAACTACACAAAACACTATGATCGAAATGTGTGGGTTTCTCTTGTGTGAAGACATTGTTCGTGAAGCAAATAATTCAGTTGCAATTTCTATACTTAAGTGCCGACGAGACAACATAATTTCAGGCATTGAGCAGATGTCACTTGGTGTTAGATTTGTCTGAGAAATTAATCAGCGAGGAAAACTAATCCCTAATGTTCCTTTGCTATGTGAAACTAGATGAACACATAAATATAAAAGCTTGCGGAATTTCGCTGAAAATGTGACATAAATTGTTAAACAACTGGAATATTTAGAACATTCTGGAAAAAAGTAAGCAAGTTGCACATCGGTTACTTTGTGCTTAAGAGGTTAGGGTTGGGGTACATTTGTTGTTTGATTAGTTATTATACAAAAATATTCATCAAACCTAGAAGCTGTGACCCAAATATTACAGTCAGTGCATTTAGATTTACTGGCAGTACAAAAATACATTGAAGAATTGTTGACTACATTGGCTGTTGATCGACAGAAATGTGATGATAGGTATACGGAAATTTAGTTACAAAAGGTGTTGTAGATGACACAGATGTCGATATTCAACCTCCACGACAAGCTGGAAGACAAATGAACAGGAAAAATGCAAAAGTTGATTGGCCTAAGGATTATTTTAGAATAACTGTTTTTAAACCCTACCTTGATTCTATTAACTGGAAACTGGTTTTTGTGAAGAAAAAAAACCCAGTATTTTCCCTTTTAGTTTTGCAACCCTTTTTTGATGACAAAACTAGAAAGACTCGCATTTATGGATCAAGCAGGGGCTATCGTTGAATATTACTCATTTGACAATTTAATCGAGGAGATTGAAACCTTGTATGATATATGGAAATGTAAAACTAGTAAAGGGGAAAAACAATGACTCTGTGAGGTTTTAGATAAAACCAATTTTTCCCCATTATTGAAATGGCTTTTTGACATCATTGACTTTTCCAGTAACAGCATGAACAATCGAGAGATCATTTAGCACTCTACGACCAGTAAAAACGTGGTTATGCTTAACAACTGGTGCTGATCATTTATGCCCTTCCTTGCCCCCCCCTGAATACGCCCATGTACACAACGCAAAAAACAGTGACACCGATTTCATGATGAAGTTGTGGATGATAATGAGTCCTAGTGAAAATTCCGTACTCAGTCTTTTTATGTTATCATAGATAGACTTATTACTGAGATGGGAAAACGGCGAGCAGCCTACACAACACTACATGAAAGGTTCAACTTTCTTCTGGTCAGATCTCTGTCAACTGATCAAAAAATTTCGAAAGCTTGGTCACTAATTGAGATTTACCCATCATATATGGGCGAGGCATGTACTAATGAATTTCTTTTGTTCTCAAGGATGTTTGTTGACAAGAAAACTGTGGCTGAAATGCTCACAGCACAGCTACAGAATAGGTTGGTGACAAGTTTTCTAAATGTAAATATTGCATTCGGATCTATCTATCAATTTTTGGAACAAGTGCTGAAGGGGAACGGTCCTTTTCTAAACTCAAATTGATAAAAACGTATCTTTGGTCAACGATGGGACAAACACGACTAACCCCCCCCCGGCATTTCTTTCAATTGAAAAGGACTTGTTGAGGAAATGGCATTTGATGACACAATTTGCTAAGACAAAGAGCCGAAAAGTTAACATACTGTAATTTATAGATCTACAGCACTGCAGCTTGACTTGCTCAGGTGCTCATCTCACACGGTTATATATAGTTACTTTAATACAAACATTAAATTTTACTGGCATTCTGAACTTGTTTTCACTTTATGTTCTGGCTTTCGTAGGCCATTGAAAAGTCCGTAGGCCATAGGCACAGTGCCTACTGTGCCTGTTGATAAAGCGGCACTGGGCCTATTTGAGGACACGTTAAATGTGGTATAACTGTATAGCCATTGACCAAGGGTCTTCATCTTAAGTGGGGCATTACAAATTACAAACAAACTCAAGTCACTGCAGAGTTCAGTGAAAATATTTCAAATGTATTATGTCAGGTATTTTATACAAATTTACTGTTTTTTTCACAAATTTTTATTTATCCGCCTTTTTAGAGGAGAAATGAAGATATGGTTAAATAGTTTAAGAATTAGTCTTTTTATTTTGAATTAATATTTTTCTTTTTTTTTTGGTTGTAAATAAGTGGTTCAGTTTTCGTAGGCCTACACATTATCGATGAAAACTGCTTATTAGTCCCTTTAACTAGTTTAAATTTATTGCGTGGAAAATGTAACATATCTTGTCCTAATTGTTTAGGCTATATCCAGTGCTCGATTTAAGAAAAAACCAGTGTCGGGGATGAAAAAAAATTTCTCCAGAGCCGGGGATAAAAGTCTATGGTTTCATCCCCGGCAGGAATATATTAGCTAAAGCAGAGCCGGGGAAGACAGTTCTCAGTGCCGGGGATATCTCCGGCATCCCCGGCGGTAAATCGAGCCCTGTCTATATCTGTTGCCTTTTGGCCGTATCGATAACTTCTCTATGTTAATGCTATATACTACAAAATACGAATAGCCAATTTCATAATTAAAAAGTATGATTCGGTTTGTTGAATTTTAAACGAAAAGTATTTTATTCCACTTTGTTTACAACGCTGATTGCAGCACGAAAAATGTCTTCAGATGTTGATAACTTGGTTGAAATGGGCTTCCCAGTCAATAGGGCGTAAGTAAAAGAGACATAACGTACTTATGATCAAGTACAGTCTTATTATTTCAGTTCCATAATATAATGAACATTTGATTTTTTTTTACAGCGATACAAATAATTATAAAGTTATGACTCCACTGTAGACTTCACTCCCATTTATAAAAACTAGTTATAATGCTTTTAACCGATTTCACTTAGCATGTCATATATTTTCACCTATATACTCTTACACTGAGTTTTTGAAATTGCTGACTTAAGTATCATTCATACATTTGTCTTGTTAGATAGATGCCTGGAGACCAAAGCCAAAGTGCAATGATTTAAAAAGTCTAATGATACTATTATCTAAACTGTTTAAACTAGTCATTTATAGGCTTGTAGGGACTACAATACTACATAATTGAAATTAATTCCAATTAATTCAATTCCATTATCATAGTTTCTGTTGAATACACCTGTCAGCATTCTCTGATTTGCTAGAAGCCATATTGGAGGCTATCCCTAGATTAGTAGATACTGAACAGAGATTTCAAAAGAGAGTTTACACTTTTACCTAATTTATTACTGTATTGTGATACAACTTTTGTGGGCCGTTGTATTGGCACATCATTACTATAAGCCTGTTAAAAGGTTCTAAATTTCCTGTATAGAAACTCAGGATTCTTTTGAGGTGGAGGCAGCATTAGCTCATGAAAATCAGATCTAATTTTTTTGTTTACTCATTGTATTATCATATTTCATGTTTTCATAAGGACTGGGTGTATTATCATATTTCATGTTTTCATAAGGACTGCCATTTTTAGCTAATCATAGTTACTAACAAAAATCACCAGTGATTATCCTAGTTTTTTACCCAAAACAGAAAATAATTTTATTTAGGCCAAATGCACTACATTACATGATGTAATTACAGATTTTTATTTAATGTACTATGTTGGTTGAAAAATGTGAAATATATTGTCAAGTATAATTCTTGATCCATAATTCTTTCCTTTACATTTTAAAATATTTCTTTTTAAAGTATTTTTCCTAAAAATGTCATTTCTACTGTTCATTTACTTGCTGTATGTAAGAATAACATTATTACCCACAAAGTTGCATTTTTGTTATATTTTACAACCAGTTTTTTTGTCGAACAGGAATCACATCATTATTTTTTTAAAACTTAACTTTAATTTAAGCTCCTTTCATAAATAACCTTTGAATCTCTAGTGATGGTGAAAATTTTTCATATAACAATATAAGTTAAAATAGAACTTCCTTCTCTAAAATTTGAAGAATGGGGCCATTTTATTCATGGTGCTAAATAATAATATCTTTGTTCATAAAGAACAATAAAAATTATAAAAGTTAATTGGAAACAGGTGATATTATTAGTATTATTTCTGTAACTTGTAGACAGCGTGGTTACATGTCTGACTTGCATTGTGGGGATGCATCATGAAGCCTAAAACTGCAACTTGTGAATTTTTACTTTAAAACCCCATTGCTTTGGGATTAACATTATTAACCCATTCCAAATGTAGTGTAGTGTGTAATTACTTATGCACTTAAAATGAAGTCACACTCTCATCATTAATCAGAATATCTTGTTGATAGAGCTCCAACAGATAAGTAACTTACTTAGAAGTTTTAAAGGTGGGAGCTTGAACTTTCATCTCTTTTTATGCTGTATGTTGTTGAGCTATAAGCGATGTTAGTCTCCTTACCATGTTTTGATGTTTCTTTTTTTGTTCTTTCTTTATTCCATGACAATATATTACCATAACAAGTATTAATAATTGGACAATGTGTCCATGCTTTCAAATACATAGGCACAGAGCACTGGCTAAAACTGGCTACAAAGGTGTGCAACTTGCTATGGACTGGTTAGTATATTTTTTATAAATATGTTATTATAGTCTTATTCATTAACATGTCAATGATGACAAAATATAGAAAATATATATCATATATTTATTTATATTTATTGTAAGTTTTAACTTCTTATTTCAATAATGAGCATTTTCACCTGCTAAATTCCTATAGGAAGCTAAAGTACAGAGGCGATCCCAACCTTTGATTAAAAGAGTTGATACAAATGTGTTGGTCAGTGAGGCCATTAAAAAGGGAATTTCTATCTAGTGATAAGGAAGCTATTTTTAATTTGCTGGTTGGCACTGTAATGGAAATACACCACCGGTCCTTTTGAAAACGACAGCCAATGTATTTCTATATTACAAGGTAGGCTTCTAGACCAGGTTGAATAAAGATTACATTACGTACTAAGTGTCTTACAAGCGTTTTGTGAAATTGTTTGGTAATAACTAGTTAGTTAACCTAACGAGGATTAATAACACCCTTGTTTTGAATAGCTAAATTGTGTTTAAATACATTAAATAAATTTGTAAAAAAAGGTCCTCTATATTCTATATAAAATACTGTCAGCCATGTTAAGAGATGACCTGATTTGTTTACAAAAAAAAGGCAGCTGCCAACTACAAGATTATTAAAAATACTGAAGAATAGACGGTACCTTCAAAAACACTGAAGCCCAGCACTTAAAAGACATTGCAAAAAATTATTTAAACCAAATTTTTGTTAGGGGATATGTTCTCTTGGGGCCCCTAGGGCCTTTTATCTCGTATAGCTACGTATAAAAGATTGTAAGAATAGGGCCCTGAAAATGACATAACTATTACTATAGCTTATATAGTAAAAAACCTTTGGCTTCTGTATATGTATTACATTGCCACATTCGACTTCTGCTGCGGGCGGAACGAAAGGGCAACTATCAGCCACATCTTGTCAGTATCATGAGAATGGTGAATCTCTTCGCAGCATCTGGTCACAACAATTATGCCAAGTGTGCTCGTCTGTACCTGGAGATGATGATGGCATTACCTAACTCACATCCAGATCTACACAAGCAGCTCATGTCAGGATCACATGTTGGACAGCTGTAGTAGTAAACAGTGGGCCGGACTGTCAGTTAACTTTACCATAGAGCGAGCAATGATGCGGGCCATTAAAGGTAAGGAGAAATAACTCATGGAAGAGGAGTGACTGAGAGTATAAGCACCACATGGACTTCCACAATTCATAGGACTGCAGCTGTAAGGACATCTTTAGCTCAGTTTGCTGATATTGACTACTGCCACATGATGCAGTTCTGCATCCGGAAGAGGAGTAGTCCAGGTTCAATAGAATAATGACGATCTCACAAAAGTTCTCGAATTCTTGAAGTCACATAATCAATTTGATATGACACAAAGACTCCACATCATACCATCAGGTATTGCAGCATCTGAATCTGATAATATAAACTTCGACAATGCTGAAGAAGTTGGCGCTGATATTGTTCAGAACGCAGGCGGCAAGAACTTCAAAGGATGTTGTCCTTAAAGAAAATCTCAAAGAACATTAGCACAAGTAAACAATGCTTCTTCATCAACTTCCAAGAAAGCTTTGACAGGTATTGATCCCACAGTTCTATTTAATAGGCCTATGGTCATATCACAAAGATCACCTGATATGGAAAATATTTCAGCTATGAGCTATCAACACTTCTACTTCTCTGTTCAAAGATAACTACATGGGAAAGTTGTTAAATCACAGCTCAGTATAGAAATCTGCAAGGGTGTAGAACCATCATTGAAACCAAGCAGTTCGATTCGCTGTCAGACGGCGGTTACTTACTCCGTGTTGTTCAGTGACTGGAAGGTGGAACATATCTTGATGTTGTTAAGCAATACTGAATCACACAGAATGGTGATGGAAGCTTCATGAGGAGAAAAGTACATCCATATTGCCACTGACATAGATGTGTCTGAATGTTCTGAAGGTGGTTTTTGTTGCAAATGTACTTCCGGATCCGGGATACAGTGTGAGACACGTTTGTGTCCTTCTTTAGATAATATTTTGTCTACATAACAGCATTCAAAAATTGTAATGGAGAGTCATGTTTGAATGCCAGGAGCTGATCAATGTTGTGGAAATGATGTGCCGATGAAGAGTTACATGATAATGACATGCTGGATGTAAAAGATGAAGAAATAGTTATTGACTGCTTGGAATTCTTCATACCTTGGGCATTTGAGGAAGAGGTGTACACCAGCATGTGAACGCCGTGGATTATGGCACGGGGTGAAAGCAACTGCAGTTTCACCAGCGGATTGATGCCTGCCCCATCCGGGTCACAGAAAGCCATACTACTCACCAGGCCCGTAGCTGCATTTTATCTGGCCCCTCTGTTTATTTGCTCTAATTAGTAAAATGTATTACCCCCGGCTTATGCCTACAACCCCTGCTGTAGAATGCCTGGCTCCTGCTGTGTAAAGAATTTTCACGCTACTCACATCAGTTCAGAGTGTTGCATTATTTATATATTTATGGTTTGTTTTATGAAGCAGTTTTTATGTTACAGCAAACATAAAAATTTATGTATAACTTTTATGAAGCTAATGCTTCGTCAATACGGTTAAAACGTAGGTCTACTAATGGAAGCAGGCAGTGGCGCAACCAGCAAAGAAATGCTGGGGGGGGGGAACTCACATGTTGAAAAAAGACAGTTTGACAGTCTTATTTACAGCAGCTTTATAACGTAAATTATGTATTTTGATGATTTTGCTGGTTGCGCCATGAAGCAGGTCATATTGGTTACACTTTATTTGACATTTTGTTTTAAATACTTATATAACATAATCTGAAGCATGTTTGCTGACAGTTTGACGTGGATTAGGCCTGCCAGATTTACCAAGGTTATTGAAAAAAAAAAAAGCACTTACAGAACCGTGAATAGTGGAAAGTTAAGTGCAATTGGTGCAATTTTTGCAATGCTGTAGAAAAATTCAATGAGTTTCATTGGGTGTCATTCATACCAGTTAATCTTCATATATATATGTGTCAGATTCTGCATTTAAACCTTTGTAAAGAATTTATTCTGGGTAGGTTGCTAAAACTCCTGGCTATTCATGGGAATAATCCCCCTCCTTTTATTTAAGGATCCTTGATTTCTTTTATATCTTTAATTTTTTTTTTTTTACAAGCAAACAGAATCCATAACTCAATCGGCCAAATCAAATTGAGACATTAACTCTCTATTTAAAATTACCTTAGGATTTATGTCTGTTTTCCTTAATATCACGACATATTGTAATATATGAAGTACATGAAGACAGTGAAAACGACAAAATCGCTAAGACGTATCGTAAATGACGTCACTGATAGGCTATCTGAGGTAAAATTCCCAACTTTTAAGCTGGAAAAGGTGAATCCCAAATTTCTATGGCGATATATTTTTGATAATGCTTGATATTTAGGATATCATGAATGTTTAAACTAAGATCTAATTTAAAGTATCAATGAAATAGATTCCTGTACCAAACAGAGATAATTTGTACATTCCGTCAAGTGAGACATATTTTGAAAATTGTGATGACTTAATACATTAGCGTTACCTGTAAGCCAGTGTTTGAGCTACAGAATTTATGATAAAGTAACCAGAGCGATCTTCTATTATAGAAACACTTTAGTCCGTCTGTGTTGCACATTTGACCTGTAAGGGTTGCGCCTGAAAGGGTTCGTATTGTATATTTTAGCAGGATTTACGTTAATGTACTATTGGCTAAGTGATCAACACACCCATCAAAGTATGTACAAATATAATTCGATATCCATACTAACAAAAGTATTTAGGTAGGCGTCCCACTAAACAACTCAGCACGCCATTAACGACCGTTGCGTGATTTGGCACTTTGAAGTAGACTACACTGTTGCTTATAACGGGCCTATGTTTGTTTACCCACAACGTTCAAGTAAAAAAACAACAACAACAATGAACAATCTACATCCAAGTCCATTTAAAAATCTCAGTCTCTCTATAAATCTTAATTTTACTATATTTATCATTATCTCTCTTTCTATTTCTCTTTGTCTCAGTACATTTTTACAAAGGATAGTAATTGCCAACTTCCTACAAGTCTCTTGTCCCTCAACCGATGCCGTTTCGAAACATTTTTACTTTTCACGTAGACTTTGCCCCTTTCACCCTTTTTACATCTGTTTCTCTGTCTCTAACAAGCCCCTTCTCCGTAACAGCCTCAGAGATAATGTCATTTTCTAAACTGGTGATACATGCAACAGTTGGACGACTCTGTGATGTCACTTGTCATAGTTCAGGCGCGATGAGATGGGGTGGTGTTGGAAAACGATAAAAATGCATTAATTCGGTGACACACATCTCATATACACAATTTTCATTTGGATTTTGCGTTAAATTGAAAGTGGAAAAGAAGAATTCAAAATGGCGTCTTGCCTGCGTCTTGATTCGAAAATGTATTTTAAAATATCTACAGTTTTTGAATTGATTCTGCTGTTTTTAAACATGAAAGCCAAATGCCCAATCAATAATCCCTTCAAAATATATATATATATATATATTTAGTACTTCTACAACATATTAGATCTTTAAATTGTAATAAAATCTTGAAATTATCGGATCTGTCCAGAAACCAAAAATAACCTAGCCTACCGATCAAACATAAGGAGGCTATTCAAAAGCAAAATAAACCAAACAATATGGCGGCCTCTTCATCAGTCAAAGAACATATTGTCTTAGTAAACAGTTAACATGATTTTTATTTAAAAAGGGGAGGGGGGGGGGCGTAAAATGATAAAACTATATGACCACTTCAATAAGTGTGACGTCAGTTCATGTCTTTCATATTATCGAATAAATTTTTGCATTTTGCACAACGCTGTTCTTAACAATAACATTATCATAGTTGTTAATTATATTTATACTAACACGAACAGTGGACAATAAATAAATATTTATTTATATGACAAAGACGTACAACCGTGCAAATCTGTAGAGGATTCATGTCATTTCTTTGGCGTTTTGTAAATTATATAACGTTTAGTGTTTATCTCCATACTATAGCAAGTTTTACTTAACGCACTGGCTTCGGTTCCGTCAGACGGACTCCGCATATTTTTTATTTTTATGCTGAATATCCAGGTTGGATTCCTCTCAGGGACATTTTTTTTTTCTTTTTTCTAGAATGTATCCTTTTGGTTGTTTCAATGAAAAGTAATAAATTATATCTCTGACATTTATTAATTGAAATAATTTATCTTTTAGGATGTTGTAAAAAAAAAACAACAACTAATTAGATTGTTTACTATTTCATAACTTAAAAAATATTTTGAAAATATGTATAAATGCTTCATACAGAGGCGTACCTAGGGCAGGGTGAGGGAGGGTCCAAAATCGAAAGTCCCCGGGCCCCAGCTTGAAGGGAGCCCCAAAATTATTTTTTACATTAAATATTAAGCACATAATCTCATATCATCGAATGTCCAAATGCAAGGGCTCCAAAAGAGGCCAAGTCCCAGTCCCCCAAATCCCTAGGTTTGGCACTGGCTTTACAAAAGTATATATCTATGCAAAGACTTTAAGGGTACAACCAGTAATATATATAAAAGTGATTTTGGGTTCTGTGTTAAATCGAAAGTAAATAATTAATACAACAGTATTCCAGTTTAAAATACAATCATGAAAAAATCGGATCTGCCAGAAACCAAAAAATAACCTAGCCTACCGATCAAGCCTAAGGGGACATAATTATATGCAAAGGTTTTACAGGAGTACAGCTAGTATATGTATATTATACAAAACTTGGAATATATTTTCTTACTTATATATACTTGCTATCGCCTTTGCTTTTTACATCGTATCTGAAATAGAAAGGAAACTTTGTATTAAAGGATTTTAAAATTCTTTATGCTAAATAAAGCAGATGTGTGTCATGACAAATATGCCAAACTAAATGAAATTACGTTAGCTGTGTAAGTTATCTGACATGTTTCGTGTACGTAAAATTCATCGCTCATTTTTTAATGTCGAGATAAAAAATGATTTCAAATATTGATTGTTTTTGTAAGTCCAGCTCTAAAAAAATTATCAACACAAACACGTGGTTTTAATACCGTGAAATTAAATATTGATAGAGTTATTACGATTTGTCGTGTTTGGTTATACCATTTTTTGACGATGTATAATTTTCAATTGTAAAGATTGATAACTCTTTCAAATCATGTGAAATGCCTAGTCAAAACATTTTACACGGAAGAAGTAGAGAACACGGAAGAGATGGGGTACTATAATTCTACTCGGGTAAAAATTTGAAATATTTTAATTGTTCTCGTCCTCTTTTCTTGTTTGGGTACTCGTAATCACATCTTGAATAACTAAATTTTCACTCGTGCTTGCTACTTAAATTTTTTTAGAGTATCCACAGACCAACAGCCGATGCGTCAAACTTACACGTTTGTCGTCACAAAAACGCTGTCGAGCCGTTTTTTCTTATTGGTTAAAACACACTGTTACAACTGCGTTTTCAAAAAATCGTGATTACTGAATTAAAGTTCAGCTAAAATTATCTTAGATGGCCGGCACTCCACCTCAAACAACTTTACAACATTTAACGATTATTTATTCACTATTTAACCAGGAAAAGCATTTCTCTAGTTATATTCTTTATATACATATATATATATTTGCATTTATTTATAGTAAATATTGAATACACTAGGCAAAAAACATTTTTGCTACCTGGGATCTTTTAAGTGTACTGAGACCATTTTAGTCTTCTGATTCCCAAATACGTCATTGAAAATTGCGTATTACGTCAGGTTTAACAGTTATGTTAACATCTTGATTTACCATTATAACGCGTTATATAAATATAATGTCAATGCTTCTACATTTCAATAAAATAACTACAATTTACATGGAAATAGAACAGAAGAAGCAACTATACGGTATCATATGTACAAATAACCTCAGGTAATCTTAATACAATGCATTTTGAAGTCAGAAATAATTAGACAATGTTGCTTTCTTTGTAAATCAGTGACACTCTCGTTATTGAAACCAACAGGAATCGCCCAACATGCTGCTATCATACATCCAGTGATATCTGTTGTCCATCGTTGCTATTTCATGGTGAAAACGTTCACCCTGTTTGTCGCTGACTGCACCTACATTGGGTGGGAAGAAACTGAGATGGGGAGTGCAGAAAGTGAATTTTTATTATTCTGCATCCATATCTTTGTATGTTGTTAGTAGTCTCTAAACGACTCTACATAGTTCTCAGACCTTTGGTACCCCAAAAAGTTAGAAGCCACAGCCCTGAAATGCATCCCAGACTGTCATCTGAGCTGCTGTGTCTTAAAGGTGGGATCTGAATGACTTTACGAATATGAGGTCCGGTGAACACATGCCCGCATTTGCTTCAGTATAAAGTGGTCTTGAATATTACTATGCATTGGTGATGATGTGTGTACTGTGAAGATACGCTAATAACCCTAAACCTTACGTCTAGAGCCTTTACAAAATTTTCGAACAGTCCAAGCTTTTATGTTAAGAGGAGTAAGCAGTATTTTGTTAGGATCAACAAACTCATGTGGTATATTGTGTCTGTCAGGTACATGATGAGTTCATGCTGGCCAGTCTTTAACTGTGTAATGATTTTCGTCATCACGGCTGTTCCACAAAAATAGAAAGCACACCTACCTTGTGTATCCCAGCTGCAATTCAAGAAGAAGGAAACTACTTTTAGATATTCACAAGAAGGGACAACTTAATAGAATCATGTCTCATGTAATCCGATTGCATGAGCTAATGGAATGAATGACATCACATTCCCATTGTTTAGAACTGCATTAAGACTAACTTTACTTGAGTCTAAGAAACAGACACCAGTCTCTGGAGATCCAAACAGTTCTGCCTTCTTCATTGTTAACCTCAGATCCACTCACTCAATCATTCAATTCAGCTTGGCCAATAAGATGAGGTGTGTTTTCATCAGCTAGTGGTTCATGCTATGCATCACTCTTATTCTTCCTGTGACTTTCCTCATCATCATCACTTTCACTATCAAGGCATACTGGAAGATAGGGAACTGGATTTGTTCATCGTGTGGAACAGGTTTCAAAACAGAATTGCTGATTTGTTTTTGTTTTTTTAAATATGCAGCAATATTTGGCTATAGTCCAATGTTGATCTGGCTCTCGCCATACCATTGTGGTACCGCTAACGGCATAGACTTCCTTTGCCATTTAGCCACTGGAGTGAGCCCAACATAACAAACACTGAAGCAAATATGTGGCGCACAAGGTTCTGTCTTGATCACTTAATTTTGCAGCCACAGTAGATATAATATACAACATTTACTTTTCCTTTTAATTGCTTCCGCTGATCACGGGAGTAAAATGTCCAAAAGATATAACGGAAATAGTCTGGTTGATTCAAGCAACTCCTTTTAACTTTCTACATTTGGTTTGAAATTAATACCCAATCAGTCTAAATAAAAACAACATTTAAAGGTAAAGCACACAGCATGACAAATTGTACAACATTATTAAGCAATTATGACAATAGCTACAACATGCGATTGTACCAAAAATGTAAGAACCTGACGTGCTAGAAAAATTCTGATTAAGGTATCCACAAAACAAAGCGAAACTTACCGCTAAGCTATTTCTCACGTAATATTTTCTAAGCGCGAAGGTGTAGCGGGGTTTTTTTTTGCGGGAGTGGGCATCAGCCGAACGGATTTAATGATTTTTTTTTTAATTTTCTCTTTTTTTAGCGAAGACGTCGGCAGACATTTTCTTATTATACATTTTCTACAGTTATTGTATTTTACAAGTAAAAAGTGAAAAAAACACTTACTTTTTGAGTATAATCTGATATAATTCGTATTTCTGTATATAAATGTAAGTCTTTTGTTAATTTTTAGACATTTATATCAATTTTAACCTTGATTTTTCATTTTAGTCGATGTTTCCAGGCAGCCATTTTGGATTGTTTACACTCGCGAAACGTGAAAAAACTCTGCAAGCGATGCCACGAAATTTCTCTGCAACGCCGCGGAAATTCTCCACGGTTTGAGCATCTCCATATAAATACATTGCCAGAAGAGGGGCAAGTTTTGCAAACTACCTAGATACACTAAATTCGCCTTGGTTTGTGCATTATAAGCACACCACTGAAATAAGCAATTCAAAATTAGTCAAAGACTGATATGTTTTTTAAGTAGCAGTTTGAAATTCTTTTTGTTCCCTAGTGTAATTGACTCATGCATAGTTTAGAAAAAAAAAACAGTGCGCTTTAATAAATTTTTCAAAAAATAAATTCTTAGTTGGCAGCTGCCGTTTACTTAAACAATAAGGTCAGCTCAATACGTGTCTGAAAACAAACCAATATAGTTCATCTAACTATATAAACACAGTATTTTATTCCTAATATACTTGTCTTATTTGTGTTAAAATGCATTATAGCTTTTCTAGAACATTTTATTTCTAGGCTATGGCTATATAATATCAATTCCTGTATAGAGGCAGTTGATATCCCAATATCATAATTCCTTACTTTAAAATACGTTTACTAACACTTAATTTCTGTTCTCCCCAATGTAAATGGTGTATAGTAGCTATATGTACCTATTATGTACTCACTATGTAAACAACCTAACATTCCCAAATATAATGACATGTGGAATGGCCTGAGGTGGTCATAGTCCTTACAATGTACCCACCCTCTAAACAATATAACACGGTCGCATCGTACAATACACTCACCCTGTAAATTATGTAATATGGTCAGAGTAACCTTCAATGTACTCTTACCTGTGAAAAATATAACATGGTCATAGTCTCTACAAAGCCGCTGCCATCGCCAGTAACAAATTTCGCTAAAGCAGGTAGGCTGATAGTGCTGATGATGTCGTCTTTTGTCAGTTTGTCCAATGAAATACGAGGCAGAACTAGACTAGGAAAACAAATTATTATTCAGATGTGAAGTAGTTTTAGTTATAAAATATATGTTTTATGATTTAAACAAGCAATTAAGCCTGTTCCATTCTGGACACAGGACGTGTTAGCACATTTTCATGTTATGTACTGTATCAGTACGTATGCTATCTTTCAGTAAATATTTGTAAATTTTGGAAATGTTTATAAATTCGATTAATAATAATGCACATATCTGTAAAAATAAATTATAAAGACGTTTCTTTATATTTAGAAAAAAATTATTGTCTCTTAAATCTAACTACAAGTGATTTGTGGTTACTGAAATAGGACTCATAGTGAAAACATTCAAATTATAGCCATTTAATCGTCCGAAAACTCCGTCAATTGTTGCATAGCTCTGATACTTTCAATTAAACTCAGAACACAAGCTTACTATTTCATTTGATGAGTTTCTTAATAAATCTTGGTGACGTGCTGCAGTATTTCGCACCAAATGAACGAGGTTATTGAACGTACAAGGTGTATATATAATATATAAGCCCCTTAGGAGCCTAAACCCGGCCCTCAGAGAGATTCTATCGCGAAATGAACTTTTGATGTACACATGGCAGGCCAAGACCTACAAAATGATATATACATCATGGGTCTAGGACTTATGTTGTTACTGCAAGAAGGATCTGAGGTGATGACGGACAGACAGACAGACAAAACGGGGACAATAGAGCATTTTTTTGAAAATGCTCTAAAAACCCTAGTAACTAAGAATATATATAAATAATGGCGGCCTCACGTCTACGTTAAATCGAAAGTAAATTATTACAACAGTATTTTAGTTTTAAATGTTAAACATTTCACTTCTACCCAGTCTGAATTCGAAATCTCTTTTTTTTTAAATCTACAGTTTTAGAAATAGTTTATGTGGTTTTATTATGAAACGTTTAAGTCCCGACATATTAAAAAAGTAATTAAAGCATAATCAAATTATTGTTGTTTTTATTACAACATATGGCATTATAAATTAGTCTACACAACATGTACAGTAGTAATAATCCAACATTCAGCGACATATGAGAACAACGAGCGCGTTCGTCGTAACTAATTTCGTAAATAAAAAAAGTTCTTTTTTAAAAGTCGATCTAATATAAAAAAAATAAAAATTCTTCTAATTTCTATACAATAAAGCTCTCAGCTATTATAATATCTCATTTTAAAAAAAAATAAATAGTGCTTTGATTTATTTTTAAGAATTACAAAAGTAGATTATATAGGTCAAAGTAGAAGTGCAAAAAAATCGAGCATTCTTTAATATAATACAATCAAATTGAATTTTAAATGTGTACGACGTGGTTGATCTAATTTTTTTTTTTTTTTTATGCTGGCTATTCAGGGTCCATTCCCCTCATAAACATTGTTTTTTTATTCAATTTTTATTTTTTTATAATTTATCATTTTTGGATATTTTAATAAAAACAAAACCAACAACTAAATAGATTTTTAATTTCGTTCATAACTTAAAAAAAAAGACTATTGTTCTGTTTTGATGCACATTTTCAATTTATGCAATGTCTTCGCAGGGTACATCTATTATGAAATACTCAACAACTGACCTGAGCAATGTAGACTTTACACAGTCGTATGTGGATTCTGAAATTCACGCCTCTAATTTCTTGGAAGATCTTGTCAACCTGAGAGGGAAATAGAAACTTAAATTATGTAAGATTTACAGACACGTTTACACTAAACTTTAGCAATGAACTTAATATTTACAGACACGTTTACACTATTGTAAATAAAGACATAATATTTACAGACGTTACTATTGTAAATAAAGACTTAATATTTACAGACACGTTTACACTAATTGTAAATAAAGACATAATATTTACAGACACGTTTACACTATTGTAAATAAAGACTTAATTTAAGGTGATTAAAGGAGCCTGGTTGGTTAGGGCTTCAGGCAATGTAAATATACGACATCTGTACTCTTTCACTGAGGCAATCATTCACGATTGTTCGTCTAGGTGGATCACATTCCAAGTTTAGGGCATGTACCGAGCAACGTGGTTACATATGACGCACGCAACAAAACAAGAAATTATTTAAATTATATATGACAAGTAGCTTCACTGACTGCGTTCGATAATAGTATACTCTATATTCTATAACATTCTCTGACTACAATACCGTATTAAGTTTAGTCTCTGTCTACCGAGTTTTTTGTTCTAAAAGAGCTCAGGCCAAGGCGTGAAGGACTCTGAATGAGAGATAAGGTGTCCATAACAAAGGGTTGCGTGCCTCCACAACACGATTCAGTAAAACACTTTGACTAGGTAGCACCTGGTGTCTGAGACCCGGAATTTGTAGCGCTTGACGAAGTTTAAGCTACTCAAGAGATAGGTCCTTTACTACTACCATATAATAGCTCCTCGGAATACAACACGACCACGTCCTCTTTTCCAGCCGGGCGCCACTCTCTTGCCACCAATCAGGTCGGCAGCGCCAGCATTACGTCATTTTTCAGTTTGGCTGGACTGTCTGGTGGGTTGTTTACTGTTGATTACGAACACCATTAGACTGTTTTGAATGGAAAAAAACGCATGTCTTGTCCCTCGAAGACTGAGTCAGTCTCTCTGTCTGCCTCTCTGGCGCGTTATATACAACCACACAATGACATTGATGATGTAGCAGGGAAATTGTGTGGAGATAAAGCGGGAAGAAAGATAAGAAAAAGTTTCTATCAACTTGACAGTAGCTGACCAGCCTCGACATAAACAGAATGACGTGAAAACAAAAAAAAACACAAGTATAAGTAGAGATCAGTTCTTTGCAGCTTTCAGAAAAACCGTTATAATTAATCTTAAACCGTCGATACTTAAAACAACTCAATTATCTCGTCGGCATGAAGAGTGTAGTCTAAGAACTTAAAATACCACATATAAATCGTTGTATATACAAAAGTATTCTGCAGGAAACAAATACCTCGAAATCTTTTTTTTATATTAATGAAAACACTGGAGAAATAATCAAGAAAGAAATGCCAATATCGAATTATCATCATAGTCATCAGTCAAACCCTGGACTTTCTTACAGGATATTATGGTTAAAATGGGCAATGTTTTGTCATTGGATTTAAAATACGTTTGTTTTTTAAAAATGTACATTTTCAATTCCTAAAATCATAAATGCGTGAGTTTAAATTGGCAAATGTTACATAGCAAACATAAATGAATGAATCTATGGACCACTTTAACTTCAAGAACAGCGCATGTTGACCTGATACTACAACAGAATGGGGCTGTTCCAACCTGAGTGAGATGATAACGCTAAGTAGGTGCTAGTCAATCACGCATTTATATCCTGTAGTAGTCGGATTGGTTCCAGAACGTTATGCTCATCTGTTCATTGGGACCGACCAGTTCAATAATAATAATTGATCATGTTCTTCGCTCTTATTTTGGTGATAGCTGAAATGAGCAGCATTTAAAATAGCGGAGATATTATCAAGATCTATTTTTGAAAAAGTGATGCTGATAAAAAATGCGGGCGATGTTAATATTTTAGTATATATAAATCAGACGATGGAGTAAGAATGATAATGCTGGATTCAACAAAAAATTTTTTTTTCGTCATTATATTCCCCACTGCTGAATTAATTAATTTTGATTATCAGTCCGGTAAATAACTTCGGTTTTTCTCCGTCGGGTCGGGTTTTTTCGCTACAGAAGTAAAATAAATCTTTTTTGCAAAAAAAAACAAACTTTTGCGGATCATCAGCTGATAAACCCCTAACGATTTTCCGTTTTACTCAAGAAATAAAAGTCAACATATTCAAATTCATTCAGATTTTATTTATCCGCCAAATTTGATAAGCCTTGTTACCATATTGTCTTAACAATGAACGTCACGTGAAACAAAAGTTCGAAGTTCAAGGTGTAAATCGGCGTTTCTTCGATTCCCATGTGAGCAGCTGCTGGGTTGTCTCACCAGCGACCAGTAGTAGTCCGCCAGCATGACTGCGTCCACTCCCCTGGTACCTTTCCTCCATTTGGCGGACAACTTGATATGGAACCTTACCGCCAAGCTGATATCCCGAACCAGATAATTAAGCTCATTTACTGAGAACAGCTTCATCATCTGGCGATTCATACTATACTTCTGCATCTCCTCCCTCGTCAAAGTGTTTGGCCTCATCGTCGCTGGTACAGGAATTTCTTCGCAGTGAGCAGCTGGACGACGGGCAGATGGAAGGTTGGGGTTCGGGAGGTTAAGACCAATCAAGTGCGGATGCATTAAATAATCAAGTGAAAATCCAGATTGATGATTTATAAATAATATAATTATCTCATTTTTATAATTGTGATTATTTTCTTCTAATTTTATCACGCTAATTTAGAGAAATGATTGAACTCAAAACCCCTGATATTAGGAATACGTATAGCTCGTCAGGGTAGGTCTATGGCATAACCTTATAAATTTGCCTGACCGAGCGAAATCAATGTTATATTCGGACCAAAACACGAAAATTAGTCTAAATCGTTAACCCTGAAAGATTGTTTGGCTGTTGCCCAGTGTAATTAGAGCTGCTGCACATTAAAATAGATAAGTTAAAGCTAATTATACATTTTTTCCAAACTTACCAATGATTTATAGACGCAAATTATCACTATAAGTGTTATTGTTGTTAAACCAGTGTGTGATTTAATTTCACCTGAATTCATATAGCAAGTCATTTGCTAACACACCGGTTCTCTATGAGTTTAACACTTTGATTAAGTGTCATATTGTTTATTGATTATATAATAGTCAGCGGATGGCTGTGGTAGTCCTGGGGACGGCTAGAATGATATAATCTTGGTGTACAAACTAATCAGACAAAAAGATACAAAGAGTTTCACAATGAATGGCGGTTGCGAAATTTGCTATGTATTTGTATTTTACCAATGACATCCTAAAAAAAACAAATTAGTCATATTTTGTTGAGACTCCATCACTCCGACAATAAGAATTCATTTTCGGATTCTACCTAAGTTTTTTGAAACTAGGTTGACGAAAGAGGAGAAAGGTTTCAGCGGCTTGATATGATGAAAATTCACTTATCTGAAGAATCAAAATACTGCGAAAACATGGTGCAAATATTGTTCTACTCTGGTTCTTGATTATTACAGCATTAGTTCTTTACATTCATACAGTTATATTCAAGAATTAAATATTATTATTGTTACTTTCAACTGGAGTTGACTTTGTTTATTAATGTTGTTCACAGCTGTTATAACATCTAGGGTAAGTTAATAAAAAGAAGCAACATTATTTTGAATCTCTAAATTCCAATGACTGACCCTATGGACTCATGAGCAGGGGAGTGAGTACAATTGTCGTTGAATGGTTGGCAATTACTGGTGAACAATGAATTTATTCGTAGAACTCCGTAGCGGCCACCATTCAGATGAAGCTCGTGGAAGCTGTGCTGTGCACATCGTGGCAAACCTCGATGTTGCTGTCGTGGCAGACCTAGATGTGCTGCTGTCGTGGCAGACCTAGATAATGTGCTGTCGTGGCAGACCTAGATGTGTAATGCTGTCGTGGCCGACCTAGATGTGTCTTGTGCTGTCGTAGCCGACCTAGATGTGTGCTGTCGTGGCCGACCTTGATGTTGGCTGTCGTGGCCATTAGATGTGAGCTGTCGTGGCCGACCTTGATGTGTGCTGTCGTGGCTGACCTAGAAGTGTGATGTCATGGCTGACCTTGACGTGTGCTTTGTCTTGATAAATCTTGATGTGTGATGTCATGGCTGACCTTGATGTGTGCTGTCGTGATAAATATTGATGTGTGATGTCGTGGCCAACCTTGATGTGTGCTTAGAACAACTTTCTTGTCGTCACCAGACCCATACCAAGTATCATCAAGGATCAACTCGTGTGCTGGTCAATGTCCCAATCGGAAAACATCGGAGACCGAGAGCACCGACTAGCATCTCATTGAAGTACCGTCGAGAGAAAGTCAAGGTATTTGTAAGTTGACATATTTGTATTTCTTATTAGAAGATTGTATTGTTTTAAATCTGACATAATTGTTTTGTTCATGGTAGAATTTTCTGTATTTAGTACAGTGGAGGGGACAAATAGGGTCCACCTACAGCAGCCAAACCATTTAATTAGCAAGTTTGAGAAACATATTGTATTTAAATAATGTGTGTATGTTGGTTAATGATATATATTATATATTATTATCGATAAACAAAAACATTCCTGACGTATTATCTCTTTCTATTCCAATCTTTACTCAAGTAGAGTTTAATATTTGAGATGATAAGACCGAGCATAATCAATAGATTAACTTTTTTATTTTCGGAATCGTTTGAACAATGGATCTCTCGTGTCATTCAGCTGTAAAATATAATGAATTCTGATAAAACAATTTCTCTTAATTTGTAGTGACTCACCTTTTATACAGGTCACATGTCCAAATAGAAACAATGTCATAATGATGGTTGTCAACATGATGTACTTGTCGGTGTAAGGTCACAATATGTATCTCCTGGATTTCAGATAAAAATATATTTCATCATACAATAACACAAATTCGATGAGAAATTTCATATTCACATTCAAAATATTACGAATTAGAATGAAACATGTACACAATCATTCATATAGAATAATAATTATATATGAATAGATGCCCTATTTATTTCTGCCATATGCGCCGCTTACTTCACGGAAGTCGTTTATTTATAGCGTCTCTGCTTCTCCACACTCCACCTTCATGAACGACAAGATAGCTACTTTATTAGTTGGATTCTTGTATTGTAAAAGCTAAGTTTGTTAACTTTATTTTTTTGCTAACATATTGAATTATTTTTTTTACATCCTAGTACACTCAGTGTAGTAAGAGATAATCATACGATCTCATCCTGTCATAACTAACTAAATTAAAAACAAATCTTTTATCAAATCTTCTTTCGGAATGTCTTTTTACTTACATTCTAGTTTGATAAACAAGTTCACAGATAAATAAACAAAATATAATTTTTCGTTTTTTAATTTTAAAGTATCAAAATGAAGGGTATTTATTCCTGCACATTTGTATGTTCAAAGTTTTTTTATATGACAAACATGCATTTGCCCATACGATTTGATTTTGAATGTTTATTCCCACTTACTTTTAACCTATGACCATTGAAGGTGTTGACTATTTTAACGGAATTGTACTTCCCTATCTCGTGTGTTATTGTAATTGTTTTTTTAAACATTACAGACAAAATAAAAGCTTACGAATTCTACAATTTTATAAGTATAAAATAGATGAATTTATAACTAAATTGAGTTGTATCATACAGTGTACAATCTCAGTTTCTACCAGCTGCCACAGTCTAAATTTAGATTATTGTTGAAAAAATAATCTAATTCTTTTTACTTCTTAAGTGGAGAAAAATGCTAAATTTTTATATTTCCTAAATTATGTACTTAGTCTTTTGTTGTATTGCTATATATATATATATATATATATATATATATATATATATATACTAGCTGTAAGTACCCAGCTCTCCCCGGTTTAAAATAAGGTTTTCAATTTTCTCCCCTACCCACCTCTCTCCCTTCTTCTTCTCTCTCTCTCCCCTCCTCACTCCCTCTACCCCTCTCTCCTTTCTCTTTCCATCCCTCCCTTCTCCCTCCCTCCCTCTCCCTCAATACCATATCTCCATCTCTCCTTCCTCTCTCCCCCCCCTGTCCTTCCCTCAGTCCTTTCTCTACCCTTCTCTCTTCCCTCTCCTCCCTCCCTGCCCCCTCTCTCTATCTCTCGCTCCCTCCATTGCTACCATTCTCTCTCTCCCTCCCTCTTTCCCTCCCCTTTCTCTCCTTCCTACCCCCTCTCTCCATCCCTCCCTTTTCTCCATACCTCCCTTTCTCATTCCCTCTCTCCCTCTCTCCCGCCCTCCTCTCTCCCTCCCTCCCCTCCTCCCCCCATTCCTTCCTCTAATTTCCTCTCCCTCCCTGCCCCCTCTCTCTTTATCTATCCCTCCGTCTCTCCCACCCTCTCTCTCCCTCCTTCCCCTCTATCTCCATCCCTACTCCCTTTCTCCCTCCCTTCCTTTTTCTTTTCCTTCCCTCATTTCTCTCTCCTTCTCTCCCTCCCTCTCTCATCTCCCTCTCTCTCTCCCTCCCTCCCTTCTCTCTCCCCATCTCCCTCTCTCCCTCTCTCCCCCTCCCTCCTCCTCCAACCCTCCATTCCTCTCTCTCTCCTACCCCCTCTCTCTCTCGCTTTATCTCTCTTTCCCTCCCCTCTCTCTCGCTCTCTCTCTCTCTCTCGCTCTCTCTCTCTCTCTATATATATATATATATATATATATATTTATATACATACATATTATTATGGCTTCACCTCTTCTAGAATCCTTCATTCATTTACTTTCCTCAAAATGTACAAATCAGGAGGAATGAAAAAAACATCAACAATTCTTTACAGCACAAAGGCACGATACAGCACCAGCGCGCAAAGTTCAATTCAATCATCGGGAAATGACGTCACAGAAGAGTTTTATATATAGCGCCGTCGAGATTACTTTGTATAGTAAAGATATAAAAAAAATAATTTATTACAATTAAACTACCCTTCGAGATGAAACAGAAACCTGACCTATAATTTTCCATATAATTATGTGTATATAATTTGGTTGGCTGTCTGGATCTTGAGTTATATGGGAACAGACAGACAATTATTAAGTAATCTTATAAGTATATATATATATATATATATATATATATATATATATATTTTTTATGGAGTTAGGCGGTCATGTTGAATCTGACTAGAAAAACTAAATAACATGACTATTTTAGTACAAACTAAACTTTTATAAATCAGGTAATCTATACAATAGTATTATCTTGTTAAATGCAGTAAGCTACAATAGTAATACATTACGGCCTAATTCAACAAGTTGAGTTTTAATAAAAATGACGGGAAGGGTTCCTACGCCAGATGTTTTTAAATGCTAAATATCTAGTTAAACAATGCACTGTTTGAAATAGATATTTCTATGTTAAAGTCTTTACTTCAACTGTACAACTAGCATACTAGCATACCTAGCATACAACTAGCATACAACTAGCATACAACTAGTATACAACTAGCATACAACTAGCATACAACTAGCACCTAACTATGCATACAACTAGATTCTTGCTAGTCTAAATCAAATTAATAACTTCTTCAAAGTTGAATAAAATATCTGTCCTACGTATAGGAACTAAAAATGTAACTAAATCTACAAAGTACATCTTATATGTTCATGAACTAGAAAGCAACTAACTCAATGCTACCAGCTTGTCTCTAAACAACTTAATATATGACATCAACTAAAACACGTCACATAGTAACATAAAAATTAACACTCTCTTGAGCTACCAAGAAAAGTGTGATCAACACACATGCACAAACCAAAATTAATTAATGAATACTTAAATCAACTTTAACTCCTTGACAATTGGGTTAGAAAAAATAAATACATGCCAATTGATAAATTTCCTTCATCTTAGACCCCACCATAGGTAGAGCTACGGCCTGCTGGCTAAGTCTGGCCTGTCCAATAGTTAAATCCGGAATACGGTCTGCCACTCGTTTCAGAATAAAGCACAGCACAAGCCTTTCGTGTTATGATGTTTTTTACCTTTAACTTTAAATATTGTCAACATTCCATGCATCTGCTCACCCCTAAATTAGACATCCATTTTCAAAAGTAAAAAAAAAAAATTAATTAAGGTGATACTGTTATTATTTGCGTGAAACCACTTGGCTCAAGGGAGTTCAAATACATGAGAACTCAGTGTATGAAACCCGTTCGTTCTGCGAGGCAAGAAAACGGTAGCGGCTGATTTCGTTGTGCGGAACAAATGCGGGTTCCCGTATACGCTACCATAGATATATAGGAGCCCCAAGATATAGCTTAGGGTCCCCACTTTCTTGGAGCCAGCCCCGTAGCGTGATTCAACAGGAGGGGCCAGGCATTCTGGCCCGGGGGGCCATGCAATAGCAGGGGGGCAGGTAATACATTTTACTAAGTAGAACAAATAAGGAGGGGGCCAGACAAAACGTAGGGGCCGGCCCCTGGCCCCCTCCGCACGCTAAGGGCCTGCTTGGAGCCCCCCCCAAAAAAAAATTGTCTAGTGACGATTGTCATCGATGCTTAAATATTTGGCACTGACATATAATATCTGGACTTATAAAAGGGCCCCGTTTCTCAAATAGCTTAAAGCCTTATTAAGTCTGAATCCGACCCTGTGCTTAACGATGGCTGACCTATGTACAATCTAACTGGGCCTATTCAGAATGGTGCAAAGGTCATCGTAGGCCCTATGCGCTTTTTGCAAGTCGAAGGCCCTCCCCGACTTCATCTCTATACCTATAAAGGGCATTTGCTGTCTGTCTGTTTGTCTGTTCCCTTATAACTCGGAATGCAGACAAACAAATAGCAATGAAATTTGTTACACATACATAATTACATGGGGAAGGACGTTATAGGACAGGTTTCGTTTCATATCGATGGGTAGTTTAATTGTAATTATTTTTTTATTTTAGTATTTTACTATATTAAAGTAATCTCGACGGCGCCATAAATAAATTCCTCTATGACGTCCATTTCCCGATTCGAATAAAACTTGCGCTGGTGCTGTATTGTGCTTGTGATGCAAAGAATTGTTGTTGTTTTTTCATGCTCCCTGATTTGTACAGTTTGAGGAAGATAAAGGAATGAAGAAGGATTTGAAGAAGTGTGAAGCCATAATAATAAGTATATATATATGTATATATATATATATATAGAGAGAGAGAGAGAGAGAGAAAGAGAGAGAGAGAGGGAGAGGGAGGGAGAGAGATAAAGAGAGAGAGATTCGGCAGAAGCGCAGAAAGGAGGAGAAGGGATGGACTGGGTGAAAAAAAGGGCGGAGAAGGGAGGCAGCCGAGGGTGGAGAGAGAAGAAGAGGGAGCGGAGGAAAGGAAAGCCCGGGAGGAAAGACAAGGAGTAAGGCCAAGGAGAGGAGGGGAGAGAGTGGGAGAGGAGGAGGAAGGGGAGAGGAGGAGGTGGTTGGGGAGGGGAGAAGGAGGGGAGAGAGGGTTGGGAGGGAGGAAGGAGAGGGAGGATGGACGTTGAAAAGGGAAAACGGGGGAGAGGGAGATGGGAGAGAGGGAGAGGGAGGGAGGAGAAGGGAGAGAGGGAGGGAGGAGGGAGAGAGAGAGGAAGGGAGAGAGAGTTGGGAGAAAACAGAGGTAAACAGAAAACCTTATTTGCAACTAGTTTTTTAATATTTTTCAAGAATACACCGGCACTTCTTTGCGATTTGAAATCTAAATAAACTTTCTGCATTGTTAATTATTCTATGCAGACTCTATGCAGTGATGATGTAGTAATTCCAGTGTTACAGTATGCTTCGCATTCGTTGTTTATCTTTAATCTTGTGCTTTTTATTATACATTTTTTTTAAAACGTAACGAAAGTAGGCCTAATTTTAATACCCATGTCTGATGGATACGAGAGGAAACACGAGAGTGGAGATAACCATGTCTGATGGATACAAGAGGAAACACGAGAGTGGAGATAACCATGTCTGATGGATACAAGAGGAAACACGAGAGTGGATTTGAGAAGTGGAAAAGAAGGAGAAAGAAAAAGCATTGAAAAATTCGGGATTCGTTGCTGCAATTTATGACACTGATTGCATTACTGGTAAAACTAGTAATACTGGTGATAATGACACAATGTACACCAACAATCCCACAATGCCAGAAATAATGTTGCCTGATTGTGCTGAAAAAAGTGAAACAACCGAAACAAGGCTGTTACGAAGGAAAAGGTATCTGCAAATTCTGATAAGGGTCATGCTAAGCTGCTGTGTTTGATTTGCCTACAGACAGACTGCATATTAGGAGATGCCAGTTTGAAGCATGAGCTACATGACAAAGAATACAGGTATTCAAGTGATCCAGCTGATTGGGAGATAACTGCACATCACAGAAGTTATTATGCTGAACATCTTCCTTCACAAAATTTGGAGTCAGATTTTACTTTAAAGGGTAGACAATTTGGTGACAAGATCAGATATGCACGCAAAAATATTTTGCTAGAACGTTAACAAATGGTGAAATTGTCACGCGAGACTCGCTTCTCTATTCTCCTTCAACGGGTAAAGTGTTTTATTATGTTTTGTTATGTGTGCAAGCTGTTTGACTACAAGACCATTTCGAGATAGCGTTAATGTGTGATTTGTAAAGATTTGGTCAACAAAGGTATTACAAAAGAGCTCTCACAAACGGACTATAAAGAATGTACACAACCATGGGCGTCGCTAGGAATTTTTTCAGAGGGGGCAAAAAAATACTTTTTTTTTTAAACTGACAATGCCATACAGGTTTATTTCTCAATTAAATCCAAGTTAAGTATAACAATATTTATTTATATTGACATAAATAAATGTATTTGAAAATTCAAATATTTTGACTACAAGCATGTTCCGATTTTAATTTTTTAGAGCATTTTCGAGAAAAAAAAATGCTCTATTGTCCCCGTTTTGTCTGTCTGTCTGTCTGTCATCACCCTAGATCTCAACAACCATAAGTCCTAGACCCATGATGTATATATCATTTTGTAGGTCTTGGCCTGCCATGTGTGCATCAAAAGTCAATTTCGCGATCTGACCTCTGAGGGCCGAAAAAGGGGGCTTATTAAGTACCGTTTTTACTATATAAGCTATATTAACAAAGGGCGCCCTAGATCTCAGCAACCATAAGTCCTAGACCCATGATATATATATGTATATATATATATATATATATATATATATATATATATATATATATATATATATATATATATATATATATCATTTTGTAGGTCTCGGCCTGCCATGTGTACATCAAAAGTCTATTTCGCGATCTGACCTCCGAGGGGCGAATAAAAGGGCTTATTGGGTACCATTTTTTTTTTTACTATATAAGCTATATTAACAAAAAGGGGTGTGCAAAGGGGCGTAACTCATTATTTATTTTTGTAACAGTTATTCAACATGACTTACTTCCCTCTCTATTTATACATGAAAATGCGCTAAAACGTCCTGTTTTCACCTGCTTAATTTTTGCTTGTTTTTTTTTTAATTTGGCCTTCTGTAGCTTGATTTGTCCTTCGAAAATGTTTTTGGTATTCAGGTTTTTTTTTAATCTGGCAACTCTTGTTAGTTTATAATCGTCTTTAATTGGATATTGGAAGGTATGTATTAATATACGACCTTTCAAATTAGTTGAAATTGCTGCTGATCCTTGATTGTTGGACCCCTGATAAAAAGTATGATTTTTAGACCAGACAGTTGTGGAAACAAAGGTTTTAGATATGCTTGGTTATCAGACTATTTATCGTGGCTTGTATACTCGCAAATGTTAAAAGGTGCCTTTTGCAAATTTTGCGTGTTGTTTCCACAAAAAGTAATTCCAGGAGTTCAGGGAGCCTTTGTCATCAAACCATGCACAAAATTTAAAGATGTAAAGCACATGGCACAAAGGCTCTTATTAATGATGCAAGCTATTTTGTTGCATTATTGGCAGCCAAAGCAATTTCTTTAGATAAGCAGTTGAACTCATCATTTAAAAGACAAATTCAAGAAAATTGCAACAAACTGGGTCAAACCATTTCTACAATCCTTTTTTGCGGCATGTATGATTTGGCACATCGTGGAAAAGAATCACATTCTGTTAGAGTTTCGTGTTGAATATGGAGATGAAGTTTTAGGTAATCATTTGTCAATTGGTTCTTGTAGTGCTAAGTATATCACGGCAACTACACAAAACACTATGATCGAAATGTGTGGGTTTCTCTTGTGTGAAGACATTGTTCGTGAAGCAAATAATTCAGTTGCAATTTCTATACTTAAGTGCCGACGAGACAACATAATTTCAGGCATTGAGCAGATGTCACTTGGTGTTAGATTTGTCTGAGAAATTAATCAGCGAGGAAAACTAATCCCTAATGTTCCTTTGCTATGTGAAACTAGATGAACACATAAATATAAAAGCTTGCGGAATTTCGCTGAAAATGTGACATAAATTGTTAAACAACTGGAATATTTAGAACATTCTGGAAAAAAGTAAGCAAGTTGCACATCGGTTACTTTGTGCTTAAGAGGTTAGGGTTGGGGTACATTTGTTGTTTGATTAGTTATTATACAAAAATATTCATCAAACCTAGAAGCTGTGACCCAAATATTACAGTCAGTGCATTTAGATTTACTGGCAGTACAAAAATACATTGAAGAATTGTTGACTACATTGGCTGTTGATCGACAGAAATGTGATGATAGGTATACGGAAATTTAGTTACAAAAGGTGTTGTAGATGACACAGATGTCGATATTCAACCTCCACGACAAGCTGGAAGACAAATGAACAGGAAAAATGCAAAAGTTGATTGGCCTAAGGATTATTTTAGAATAACTGTTTTTAAACCCTACCTTGATTCTATTAACTGGAAACTGGTTTTTGTGAAGAAAAAAAACCCAGTATTTTCCCTTTTAGTTTTGCAACCCTTTTTGATGACAAAACTAGAAAGACTCGCATTTATGGATCAAGCAGGGGCTATCGTTGAATATTACTCATTTGACAATTTAATCGAGGAGATTGAAACCTTGTATGATATATGGAAATGTAAAACTAGTAAAGGGGAAAAACAATGACTCTGTGAGGTTTTAGATAAAACCAATTTTTTCCCCATTATTGAAATGGCTTTTTTGACATCATTGACTTTTCCAGTAACAGCATGAACAATCGAGAGATCATTTAGCACTCTACGACCAGTAAAAACGTGGTTATGCTTAACAACTGGTGCTGATCATTTATGCCCTTCCTTGCCCCCCCCCCCTGAATACGCCCATGTACACAACGCAAAAAACAGTGACACCGATTTCATGATGAAGTTGTGGATGATAATGAGTCCTAGTGAAAATTCCGTACTCAGTCTTTTTATGTTATCATAGATAGACTTATTACTGAGATGGGAAAACGGCGAGCAGCCTACACAACACTACATGAAAGGTTCAACTTTCTTCTGGTCAGATCTCTGTCAACTGATCAAAAAATTTCGAAAGCTTGGTCACTAATTGAGATTTACCCATCATATATGGGCGAGGCATGTACTAATGAATTTCTTTTGTTCTCAAGGATGTTTGTTGACAAGAAAACTGTGGCTGAAATGCTCACAGCACAGCTACAGAATAGGTTGGTGACAAGTTTTCTAAATGTAAATATTGCATTCCGGATCTATCTATCAATTTTTGGAACAAGTGCTGAAGGGGAACGGTCCTTTTCTAAACTCAAATTGATAAAAACGTATCTTTGGTCAACGATGGGACAAACACGACTAACCCCCCCCCCCCCCCGGCATTTCTTTCAATTGAAAAGGACTTGTTGAGGGAAATGGCATTTGATGACACAATTTGCTAAGACAAAGAGCCGAAAAGTTAACATACTGTAATTTATAGATCTACAGCACTGCAGCTTGACTTGCTCAGGTGCTCATCTCACACGGTTATATATAGTTACTTTAATACAAACATTAAATTTTACTGGCATTCTGAACTTGTTTTCACTTTATGTTCTGGCTTTCGTAGGCCATTGAAAAGTCCGTAGGCCATAGGCACAGTGCCTACTGTGCCTGTTGATAAAGCGGCACTGGGCCTATTTGAGGACACGTTAAATGTGGTATAACTGTATAGCCATTGACCAAGGGTCTTCATCTTAAGTGGGGCATTACAAATTACAAACAAACTCAAGTCACTGCAGAGTTCAGTGAAAATATTTCAAATGTATTATGTCAGGTATTTTATACAAATTTACTGTTTTTTTTTCACAAATTTTTATTTATCCGCCTTTTTAGAGGAGAAATGAAGATATGGTTAAATAGTTTAAGAATTAGTCTTTTTATTTTGAATTAATATTTTTCTTTTTTTTTTTGGTTGTAAATAAGTGGTTCAGTTTTCGTAGGCCTACACATTATCGATGAAAACTGCTTATTAGTCCCTTTAACTAGTTTAAATTTATTGCGTGGAAAATGTAACATATCTTGTCCTAATTGTTTAGGCTATATCCAGTGCTCGATTTAAGAAAAAACCAGTGTCGGGGATGAAAAAAAATTTCTCCAGAGCCGGGGATAAAAGTCTATGGTTTCATCCCCGGCAGGAATATATTAGCTAAAGCAGAGCCGGGGAAGACAGTTCTCAGTGCCGGGGATATCTCCGGCATCCCCGGCGGTAAATCGAGCCCTGTCTATATCTGTTGCCTTTTGGCCGTATCGATAACTTCTCTATGTTAATGCTATATACTACAAAATACGAATAGCCAATTTCATAATTAAAAAGTATGATTCGGTTTGTTGAATTTTAAACGAAAAGTATTTTATTCCACTTTGTTTACAACGCTGATTGCAGCACGAAAAATGTCTTCAGATGTTGATAACTTGGTTGAAATGGGCTTCCCAGTCAATAGGGCGTAAGTAAAAGAGACATAACGTACTTATGATCAAGTACAGTCTTATTATTTCAGTTCCATAATATAATGAACATTTGATTTTTTTTTACAGCGATACAAATAATTATAAAGTTATGACTCCACTGTAGACTTCACTCCCATTTATAAAAACTAGTTATAATGCTTTTAACCGATTTCACTTAGCATGTCATATATTTTCACCTATATACTCTTACACTGAGTTTTTGAAATTGCTGACTTAAGTATCATTCATACATTTGTCTTGTTAGATAGATGCCTGGAGACCAAAGCCAAAGTGCAATGATTTAAAAAGTCTAATGATACTATTATCTAAACTGTTTAAACTAGTCATTTATAGGCTTGTAGGGACTACAATACTACATAATTGAAATTAATTCCAATTAATTCAATTCCATTATCATAGTTTCTGTTGAATACACCTGTCAGCATTCTCTGATTTGCTAGAAGCCATATTGGAGGCTATCCCTAGATTAGTAGATACTGAACAGAGATTTCAAAAAGAGAGTTTACACTTTTACCTAATTTATTACTGTATTGTGATACAACTTTTGTGGGCCGTTGTATTGGCACATCATTACTATAAGCCTGTTAAAAGGTTCTAAATTTCCTGTATAGAAACTCAGGATTCTTTTGAGGTGGAGGCAGCATTAGCTCATGAAAATCAGATCTAATTTTTTTGTTTACTCATTGTATTATCATATTTCATGTTTTCATAAGGACTGGGTGTATTATCATATTTCATGTTTTCATAAGGACTGCCATTTTTAGCTAATCATAGTTACTAACAAAAATCACCAGTGATTATCCTAGTTTTTTACCCAAAACAGAAAATAATTTTATTTAGGCCAAATGCACTACATTACATGATGTAATTACAGATTTTTTTATTTAATGTACTATGTTGGTTGAAAAATGTGAAATATATTGTCAAGTATAATTCTTGATCCATAATTCTTTCCTTTACATTTTAAAATATTTCTTTTAAAGTATTTTTCCTAAAAATGTCATTTCTACTGTTCATTTACTTGCTGTATGTAAGAATAACATTATTACCACAAAGTTGCATTTTTTGTTATATTTTACAACCAGTTTTTTTGTCGAACAGGAATCACATCATTATTTTTTAAAACTTAACTTTAATTTAAGCTCCTTTCATAAATAACCTTTGAATCTCTAGTGATGGTGAAAATTTTTCATATAACAATATAAGTTAAAATAGAACTTCCTTCTCTAAAATTTGAAGAATGGGGCCATTTTATTCATGGTGCTAAATAATAATATCTTTGTTCATAAAGAACAATAAAAATTATAAAAGTTAATTGGAAACAGGTGATATTATTAGTATTATTTCTGTAACTTGTAGACAGCGTGGTTACATGTCTGACTTGCATTGTGGGGATGCATCATGAAGCCTAAAACTGCAACTTGTGAATTTTTACTTTAAAACCCCATTGCTTTGGGATTAACATTATTAACCCATTCCAAATGTAGTGTAGTGTGTAATTACTTATGCACTTAAAATGAAGTCACACTCTCATCATTAATCAGAATATCATTGATAGAGCTCCAACAGATAAGTAACTTACTTAGAAGTTTTAAAGGTGGGAGCTTGAACTTTCATCTCTTTTTATGCTGTATGTTGTTGAGCTATAAGCCGATGTTAGTCTCCTTACCATGTTTTGATGTTTCTTTTTTTGTTCTTTCTTTATTCCATGACAATATATTACCATAACAAGTATTAATAATTGGACAATGTGTCCATGCTTTCAAATACATAGGCACAGAGCACTGGCTAAAACTGGCTACAAAGGTGTGCAACTTGCTATGGACTGGTTAGTATATTTTTTATAAATATGTTATTATAGTCTTATTCATTAACATGTCAATGATGACAAAATATAGAAAATATATATCATATATTTATTTATATTTATTGTAAGTTTTAACTTCTTATTTCAATAATGAGCATTTTCACCTGCTAAATTCCTATAGGAAGCTAAAGTACAGGGCGATCCCAACCTTTGATTAAAAGAGTTGATACAAATGTGTTGGTCAGTGAGGCCATTAAAAGGGAATTTGTGAAGAAAAAAAAACACATTTGCAAAATAACAGCTTATTCTTAACATACTTTTATTTTTAATATGAATTTTTAAAATTAACCATTAATTAAAATAAAACAAAATGAGTGATATGTTGATATGGATAGTTCTTTGTTGAATTATAAGTTGATGTGGACAGTTCTTTGTTGATTTTCTCCAACTGATGCTAGTTACTTCTATTTTTATCTTTTTGAACGGTTGTTTTTATTTCAAAGCAAATTTCGTTCTCATCTTCACCACTCGATTTATGGTTTTTGTTTAGACTAAAACTTTTTTCTTTAAAACCTCACAAGTATGTCAAGAAACTCCCATAATTATATATGTAAACATACGGCAATTATAGCAGAAAAGTATGTGGTAATTCTGCTCCCTTTTAGTAATTATTTATTTTATAAGCTAATTTTTAGTTGATCACACCGCTATATTCTGAACACATTTTTACAGGTTGCTAGCACATTCAGATGATCCTGACATTGATGAGCCTTTTAAAGAACCAAAAAGTTATACTTTGGGAAAAGGTAATAACAGTAGCTCCAGTGGTGTTTAAATCTAGGTACATACCACAATTTGTTTCCTAGTATTAAGAATAATAATACGTTGTTCATTGCAGGAGATGAGACACCAGAGAATACAGTCACTAAAGAGGAAGTTCCATTACAGGCAAACTGTTTAAAATGTGAAGAGTACGAGTTGGAAAGCTAGCTTTACTTTTTGAATTGATACAAGCCAGTGGTTTTAATAAGCTGTTTGTTGATAAATAACAACAGCAGAAGCCATAAATTTAGTCTCTTTTGTCATCTTAATCTCTTTTTTCAAATGTGACAGTAAAAGACATGTTTTTTCTTTCTGTATTTCATATAAAATTAAAAATTGAAATTTGAAGATGTGGGAAACTTTTAAAAAGTGAAATGGATGCACAGGCTCATGCTGCTCGCACACAACATGCCAACTTTACAGAAAGTACAGATGAAATAAAACCACTAACAGAAGAGGAAAAGAAACAACAGTTGATTAAGTATGCTGTTGTGTGATAATTAATTTTTTTTATCAGTTGCATTCCATGAGTCATGGAACAGATGTCTCAGCCATTTACTTTTTGTTAATTTTATTGACATCACTTCTGTTTGTTATCATTTCATTTTTTTCATTTTATAATTTATTGGATAAATTTTGACTTTTTTTTTTAACTTAATACTGTCAGAGTAATTAACTCCTAAATTTTAAAAGTCAAACCATCATAAGACAGGCTGTTATACGTCAGTGATATAATTCAGGTCTTTCTCATTTTATATATTGCCTTTTTTAAGGGCAATTTTTTTTCGCTTAACAAATTAACATTATTTAAAATTTGATATAAAAAAACTTTAAAGTAAAAATTTATTGTTTTGTTTTAGTTTTTTTTTTTTGAACTTCCACATTTTAAAATAATTTTCACTGAAATATCAGATATCAAGAAAGATCCAAAGATTAGTCAGTAATAAAATTATTTTTTGCATTATTTATAAATTATGTCCATTACTATGACTGTATTACTTTATTAATGTTTTTCTCTTAGGTACTCTTAAAGGCTTTTCAAAAAAATTCCTTAGAAAGTGATGAATAACAATTAGGTTTAATTTTTTTCAATGCACTATACTCAACTTTCTGGTCCATCGTAATTTATATACACAGCATGTATGCTACTACCAGACACAGCAAAACCTTGGCAAATTATTTTCCTTTTATCAGTAAAAAGATAAAAAAAAAATAGGCTCTATACCATGAAAAGTTTTGAGTCAGGTAGTAATGTAATGGTTTTAAATGTGAGAAATATGATGATCTGGCTTGTTCATCATTTTATAAGAAGTATTTAAATATTAATTCATTCATACGTGTAGATTTTTTTCTTTGATCCTTTTGCATTTGTGAAGTGTATAAAATGACAGGATTTGGTGGAGTTCATAAAATAATGAAGCCATTTGGTTGTCTACAATTATATGAACTATAAAAGTATTAATTAATAAAATTATCTGAGTATTATTTTAGTGTGTGACCAAGTGTAGAAGGTTGTTGACAGCTGACCACTGGAACGTACAATCACAATTTGGTGACTAATGCATAGATTGAAGTTCGTGTGGTCAGTCTATTGTATTCTTGTTTTACTTGAGAAACTTTAACAGTTTAGGAACTTACAAGAAACTATTGTGATTTGTGACATCCATATTTGGAATATTATTATTTTTATTTCCTGTTTATTTTACTGTCCTGAATGAGCTCATGTTTTGCTTGGATGTACTGGTCTTGTGTGGTTATTCAAATAGATTCTCAACATCAGCATTCAGTATCCTTGTCAATTGTGATTATCAAGATTTAAATAGAACCTGTCCAACTTTGTATCCATGTTTTCCACAGTATTTATTCTTCTAGATAGTTAAAGTATTATAATAGTAGATGTAAAAGTAAAAAATTAACATTGTTCTAACTAGGTTACAAGAAAAGCTGAAACAAAAACGTTTGGAAAAAGAGGATATGGAAAAGAAAGAACAAATACAGCAAGAAAAACTGAGACGACATCAAGGACGTGATCTGTCATTAGCTAAACAGAAGTGAGTATTTGGTTAATATTGATGAAATATTTTAACAGCTTTTTTTTTTTTTTACTTTATTTCAAGCACCATAAAATGCCTAATAAAGGAAGCCTGTAAGCTCTTAATTTTATATATAACTGCTGCAGATTGTGGCTTAACCATCAGAAGGTAGTTTCTACGTGGCTCATATCTGTCCATTTTATTCTTTCCTTACTGTATGTGGCTCGTGTCTGTCCATTTTATCCTTTCCTTACTGTATATGGCTCAGATCTGTCCCTTTTATCCTTTCCATACTGTATGTGGCTCACGTCTGTCCATTTTAACCTTTCCTTACTGTATGTGGCTCACGTCTGTCCCTTTTATCCTTTCCTTACTGTATGTGGCTCACGTCTGTCCATTTATCCTTTCCTTACTGTATGTGGCTCACGTCTGTCCCTTTTATCCTTTCCTTACTGTATGTGGCTCACGTCTGTCCCTTTTATCCTTTCCTTACTATATGTGGCTCACATCTGTTCATTTCCTTGATATGACACTCTGTTGCAGTGACTGCTGGTGTGACATGACACTCTGTAGCAGCGACTGCTGGTTTGACATGACACTGTGTTAGATACCATTATCTACCCTAATACTCAAATGGTTTTAAAACATTTTTTAATAACTATTCATTACTAATTTTAAGCAAAACCTTAGTTCTCATACTACTCAGACCACCAAAAATTTGTTTCATTAACAATAATCATTGTATCTAGGACAATATATATCAACACGCCAAGTAATTTTCTGCAATTTCGTTTGTAAATTTTAAGACCATTGGAGAAGAACTTTCGGAGTTATGATTAATAGCATGAATCCTGTTTACATTTTTATTTATATAGATTGGAAGAGGCAGAAATGAAAAAACTGGCAGAAGAACGTCGAAGACAAAAAAATGAAGAAAAAATGGCAAGGTATATGTTTTTTTTTATCACAGTCATTCTTTTTGTGTATATTATGTTATAAGTAATTTATTGTGTGTATATTATATTAATTCTTTTTGTGTATATTATGTTATAAGTAATTTATTGTGTGCATATTATATGTAATTCTTTTTGTGTATATTATGTTATAAGTAATTTATTGTGTATATATTATAAGTAATTCTTTTTGTGTATGTTATAAGTAATTTTGTTTGTGTATGTTATAAGTAATTCTTTTTGTGCATGTTATAAGTAATACTGTTTTTTTATGTTATAAGTTATTCTGTTCAATTATATCATAAGTAATTCTTTTTGTATACATTACTAGTAATTTTGATTGTGTATGTTTCACAGAAATAAAAATGTTAAGATGTACACCCCCCCCCCCTCCCAGTTTACAATAGAAATGTTGACTTTAATTATTTCAGGCAAAGAGTGAAAGATCAGATAGAGAAAGATAAACTGGACCGAGCTGCTAAGGTAAAAACTTTTTATAATTCTTATTCATCATAAGTATGTAGATATACATTTTTTTTTTTTAAAACCTTATTATGTTAAAATGTATTGAACAGTTGCTGAAGGAGAAAGAAGAATCTACCTCAGGCGTTTCAAGTAAATCATTAGTTGAATCAACATCAGATTCTTCAAAAGTCCAGACTCAGAAAGATTATCATGATTGTAAACTACAGGTAGAATTTTACATTCATTTTTTATCTATTTCATTTTAAACATTGCTAATTAATATTAGGCAAATGATCAGCTAAAAGTAAACAATATTTTATATGTGATTGTTTTTTTTTTGAGTTCAATGGCTTGTATACCTGAGTACGTTTTTTTATATCCTTTTTATTGACCTTTTTGTGACAGTTTTGAATTATTGGTTGGTCATGTGGGAATGGTTCCTGTACATTTCTAGATGATGGATGCCACATCCATTCAGCTCAAGTCCATCCATACCTTGTTAGTACAACAATGTCCTTTGAGAACAGAAAACTAAAGCTAGTTCTTAGCTCGGACTTCTTAGTGTTCATCTGATCAAAAAGAATTAATATCAAGTTTAATATTTTTAACTGTTTATGATTTTTAAATCTGTCAATCTGTTTGATCAATTCACTTAATTTAGCTCTAATTCACATCCTATTCATCAAGAGTCCTTTAAAAATTCTATTTTGAAAACTTTTTAAAGAATGAAATTCTTTGTTTGCTCAGCATATTTAAATTTTTTTTTTGAGGTAAATGTTACATGGAACAATATTTCCATACACAATATAGCATTGTATAACAAATAATGTCAAATACATTATAGCATTGTAGGTTAAATTTATGGTGCAAGAGAGAAAATAATAAATAGAGTTGAATTAGGTGAAGATTGTTTGTATTGAGTTGTTGGTCTGAACTCTGGAGAGCTGCATGTTCTAATTATGCATTGAAATGTTATTATTTAAGGAGTGAATAAAAGCCCACATGTTTATTTACAAGTATTAAAGGTCATGATGACACTAATTGTTTAGTACATGTATTCACTTTTTTTCAGTTTCATAACTCATTCCCCTTTGAGAATTAAAAACCAGAATAGTCATAGAACATCTATTAATATCTAATGAATTAGTGAATTACTTCTATGTGAATGTTAACTTGGGGTATAATTAATGAATGGTTAGGTTTGGTAGTTATGGAAAATATGTAATAAAAATATCAGTTTTATACAGTATATAGATTTTTTTAAAAGCTCAAAGATTGCATTTCTTCAATACTTTTTATTATGTTCTATTTTATGACTATGTCTGCCTATTATGCCTTTAAATTAACTAAGAGAATTTATTAGTGCTAGTTTTTAGCATGATAGATAATTAATATATGTAATGTTTTTAAATGTTTATGTTTTTAATTTGAAATGATGGGAGTTGTGGATGAAGCTAAACAAGGAAAACTGCTTCGAAGCATCTGTAATGAATTTAGGGTTTTGTGTTGTAAAAGTTTATGTTTTTATGTAGAAAATGGAGAAAAACTGCTTGAAAACATTCCACTTTACCAAAAAATGTTGCATATAGCAAAAATGGTGACATTTATTTTACTTCTTCAATACTTTTAGTTTATTCTGGCATGACTGCTGACTGTTTAGGAGGCCTTTTGACTTGCCATTCATCTATTTGAAGTAATGGATGTATTCATGAAAGAATTAAGCTTTTTACTTCAATTTACTTTTCAGAAAAAGTTTAAAATTTTAAAGAAAAACAGATTCATGGTGTTTTCTTCTTTTGAAGAAATTGTAAATTAAGAGTACTAATAAATATAACTTGTAGTAAATTAAGTTCACCATTAACAGAACACACTAAACCAGTGGCGCAACCGGGGGGGGGGGCCTCAATCAAGCCAAATCGGAGTCTTTCTTTTGTATCATCAATACATAATTAAAGTTACAAAAAGACTCAAACTCATAATAATAATAAATGTGAGCCCCCCCCCCCCCCCCCCAGCATTTTTCGCTGGTTGCGCGACTGGACTAAACATAGACAAATAAAATGATACTAAAATATTTGTGCACATGTTAATTCTAAATGAAAGTTACTTCTCTTTTAAAACAATGTATAGCCAACCTTTCTGTTTTTGGTTTGAACTGTGAGGGTGTCATTTGTTTCACAGATTAGACTTCCAAATGGTCAGGCCTTAACACAAACATTTGGAGCTAAAGAATCCTTGAGTGCTGTCAAATTGTATGTTGAAATGAATAGAACTGATGCATCTGGTCCCTTTTCATTAATGACTTCATTTCCTAGAAAGGTTTTTAGTTCAGAAGACATGGAGAAACCTTTGGATGTGTTAGGTAAAAATTGTTCATTCTATTAAATTTTCTACATTGGAGTTCTATGATGTATACTGTATAGTATCAAAATGAATTTTTGAAGCAATTAGAAAATGGTAAATCCCAGTAAATCCAATATATGTACTGTGAGCCACAATTAGAAACTTGTAAATCCCAGTAAATCCAATATATGTACTGTGAGCCACAATTAGAAACTTGTAAATCCAATATATGTACTGTGAGCCACAATTAGAAACTTGTAAATCCCTGTAAATGAGCCATTAATTCAGTGTGCTGATGTTTGTTTGTTGATATCTATTATTTGAAGTGTGTTTGTTAATGTCTATATAGCTGATGTCTGTTGATATCTATATGTTTGTATCTGTATGTTCTGATCTGTTAGTTAAACCTGTTTGTTAATGTCTATATAGCTGATGTCTGTTGATATCTGTATGTTGGTATCTGTATGTTCTGATCTGTTAGTTAAAGCCTGTTTGTTAATGTCTATATAGCTGATGTCTGTTGATATCTGTATGTTGGTATCTATATGTTCTGATCTGTTAGTTAAACTTGTTTGTTAATGTCTATATAGCTGATGTCTGTTGATATCTATATGTTGATATCTGTATGTTCTGATCTGTTAGTTAAACCTGTTTGTTAATGTCTGTATAGCTGATATCTGTTATAGTAATAGTTATAGAACATCCATTAATATCTATTGAATTTGTGAATAAATTAGTTTTAATACTTTTACGTGAATGGTAATTTAGTGTTTAAATAATGAACGTTTATAATTGTGAATTATTTCTTTAAAATTGCTGTTAATGTTTTACATCTTTATAGAAAAAATAAGTTGTTTATGGTTACTTTGTTTAAATACAAATACATGATTACGCTGAAATAAGGATTCCTTTACAATGTTTACAGACCATCTGGCCAGATTTAATGGAATTAGTATTATTCGATTGTCACAGCTATTTTATGGAATTATGTGGCTAGCACAAAGCCCACCTGCTTTTACTTTACCCAAAAAAATGTCTTTGATCAGACTTGAGAAAGTTGCACTACTATGACTTAACCCAAGACAATCCAGTTGGCAGTCAAATGCTGACACTGCCTTCATGTCCTTACAGAAATATTTATTTATATTATGATTTTTTTTTGGACTTAGTAAAAAAATCAAATATAAATATTAATTATTATTGATCTTTTAATGACCAGATAAATACAACAATGACAATTTATATAATTTTCTTTTCACTTTGAACAGGTTTAGTCCCTTCCGCTGTATTAATGGTAACCAAGCAACAGTGATGAGAAACTAGATACATGTCTGTAATTGAGAAGAAGTGACTTTATTTGAATATTGCATCATAACATGGAGCCTAGCTTATTATATATGATATAAGTTGATACAAAATAGATCAAGTGCATTTTTTTCTCAATGCTAATAGGTTAAAGGAATGATATGATGTCTAGAATTATGAAAATGTAGAAAATGTATTTTGTCAGTAGTGGTAATTTAAATACACTTGTTTGTATTTATCCTATTTAAAATATTGCTTTTTAAAAAAAATTATCTTTAAATTCTGATTAGATAAATTATTTTATCTTCAATTTGTTACATTTTGAGGAATTTTCATAAAATTTTCTGGTGAAAGTACATGTAAATGTTTATTTATTATGTGATATTATTGATTTAAATTTGCTAAATGTAAACAAACAACATTTATTGGGAAGTATTGCATAAGCTTTGATGATAGTACATTCATTCTGTATAGGAGTAAGGTATTTATTAGATACTATATTAAAGTTCCCTAATCCCTAACGGGCCGTCGGGGCAGATGAAGTGTAGAAATTCATCTTTTTCTATAACCTCATCTTATGTACAGGTTGTGTGGTTGGCACATCTTATGTACAGGTTGTGTGGTTAGCACAACGCTCAGCCGCCTTTACTTACCCAACTTAGGTCAGGTACCCATCTAAAGCTGGGTGGACTTTTGGGACAGACTTAGCACAAAATTTCACCCGGAAAAAATTCCATGGTTCTCACTGAGGATCGAACCCTGAACTCTCAAGTCAACAATCAAGTATCTACACCACTCAGCCCATTGTCCCACATCGGATACTATAGACATATCTAAATACAGATTGATCCTATTCTTAAATCTAAGCATAGATTGATCCCAGTGCAATACTTCTGTCAGCTGATCTGGGCCACTGACAATCTCCACCTTCTGAGACTCCACTAACCAATCATTTTAAAACAGTCATTATTGGGTGATTTGGGATAAAATGATATTAATTATGTTACAGCTCTTTATAAGGTACAAAAGGCTAAATACAGCTCTCAATGACCTCATGTATGGCCACCCCGACTGTATAGATATCTTAGCATCTCATTAATACACAAATCTAAGCATTTATTTGATATAGTACACAAGTCTAAGCAATTATTGAACTCATACACAAATCTAAGAATTTATTGATCTGGTCCACAATTCTAAGCATTTATTGATAAAAATTGACAAATCTAATCATAGATTAATCCTAAGCACAAATCTAAGTAGAACACAGGTGATCATATCAAGCCAGTTGGTAGCCAAATCAATTCCAGGTTACTTTATTCACAGAAAAAAAACTACAATTGTTTATGAACTACTTATTTTTATAGAAGTACTGTTGTCATAGAAGTACTATTGTAAATGAAATATTTCAAATCTGAGCCCCTGGCACCCACCTTTACATCGGCATATGGCCGTGAGAGTTCACTGACCTAGATATACAGTAGCATCACGTAGACCCCACGAATGGACATTAGGGGTATGACTACAATATAACCCTATATCCAAATATCATATTTGGTGGAGCTTTGTATCACAAATAAAGAAAATATGGGTAATTTTTGTTGTGCATAAAAAAAAGTTCACCCTCCAATCGACACGAATATTATAGAACATACCAGTTTTCAAATATTTCGATAAAGGTTTCACCATTACAAATAAAAAGTGTCATATGTATAATATTGATAATTGTTACAATTTAATTTTAAATTTAATGTTAAATTTTTCAATGGACTTGCATGTGGAAGTAAATCTTGTATCACTTTAATTGCACGCTCTGCACAGAAATTAGAACGCTTCGTTGGTATAGAAGTTGGATCTGTGGACCATAATCTCTTTAATGACTTCAAAGTCTTTGCATGCTGCTTATGATAAATTATCAAAGTCAGTAGTATTGAAACACTGGGCAGTGAACCAGATGTCAGCCCACGTACCACTGATGAAATCACATGCTGCTATAGCTGTTTGCAGATACTCATCAGAACGAATGATGACAAACAATAAATTGACCTTGAGTTCCATCTCTCATACTGATTTTTGGACGTGATTGAAAATTTACTTTTGGTAAGTTTCCTCTAGTTTTGAAAATCCTGTAGCATTATGTTAAAGCCATGTCATCTCGCCATCACTCTTGTTCTGATTTCTTTAGTGATGCTCTAGCATTATCAAATGATCTTTTGAGTTTTTCAAACTTTTCTGCTATTGTTGAAACAAACGAGTAGCTGATGTTTGGTGAAGTTGTTGATGTACTAAAATGATCATTAATGACATGTTTCAATATTGTATCTAGAATGTGATAATCCCATGTATACAGCTTTTTCTAATCCAACATCTTGAAAGTGTTTCTGTAAGTGTGACTGCACCAATTCTTCTTCAAGTATTTGCTGCAGTGGTGTCAGAGACAATCATTTTTATTCATTGAGCACAGTTTTCATTTGGGAAAAGTGGAGAAGAGTAGTATGGCAGGCTAGGGCCTAAATGAAATGTAGAGCCAAAGAAAGAAAGAAGAAGACAGTTGTTTTTTTCATTGAATATTGTCTCCCCTTTTGCATTTGCCAGCTGAAAAACAGCGAGTCTGACCTCCCTTTTTTCATTTTTTTTTCGGAGTGGCTACGGTAACATCAAGACAGAGTTCGTATTTTTTTTTCCGGGTTACATCAATAGATATTGCTCCACACCCTAATCCTAACCCTTTTCCTAACCCTAATATAATTGCCGGTACTCGAAAAAAATGAGTACTCCCGCTAACCCTAATATAATGGCGCTTGATGTTACCGTAGCACCTCGTTTTTCTAACAACCTCATGCTTTATTTTGTATGGTCTTTCCATCAAATTGTTAACACCAGTGTTCTTTTTTAAAGTTTTCCTTGAAATTACTTTATAATTTTTCTCCTTCTTTCATTAGACCTTTTTGGACCTTCCTTGTACCCAATTTTGCTGCAGTCACTAAACGCTCTGAAGAAGTTTTTTGTCTTTTAGACTTGAATGGTTTCTCATTATATTTACTACTACTAGTACACTGTTCTTTGCTCACAAAATCTTCTTTACTCACAGAATCTTCTGTATCCGAATTTGGTAAGACACTTGATTCAACACTTTCTTCAGTAAAGCTTTCTGTGACTTGCACTTTCCCTTTAAGTAATTTCATTTTCCTTTGGTAAATCTTTAGTGAATCATCTTCAATAGCCTACTTTTTCTTTTGTTGAAATCTGAGTGCATAGAACACTCTGTCTTCTCGGCACAACCACTCTCCTTTCTCATCTCTTACATTAAACATCGCTGTGAAATCATAGTTTCCAGGACTTCGATTATGTCTTTCAAACTTCTTATCAACATTGTACGATCATGTCTTTTCAGCTTTTTACATCAGAGGCAATTGTTTTATATCTGTTCACGATATGTAGTTCCATTGGAATTTATCGCATTTGATCAAGACTGTCAACAGTCTTTGGTGATTTAATGCCTTTTCGGAAATACACTAGATTTGAAGTCCAAATTCTCTTGCTCGTCTCGGAAGCTGGAGCATTTTTGACAGAACTGCTGAGACAATCCGGAAATGACACAAATACTAATTATGCATATAATAGTTGCCAACTAAAATGCAGACGGTGCATGGAACAACAAAGAACAAAATTACAGTTAAAATACTAATTGCGGGTATGACATACGATTTACTGGGCGTGTGGAGGGTGACCTTTTTTAACAGTTGAGGGTTGTTATTGATATTTTTTGTTTAGATATGATAAATATCCACTTGTAGCAGTATGGGGAATAAAAAATAATGAAAATTTTTTTAGTCATATACCTGTTGGACATTGTACATACATTGAATTTGCAACATTTCAGAGAAGAGGATGTATTAGACCTGCCAGCCGAATTTTTTTTTAAGTTTCGGCTGGCTGACATAATTTTTCGGCTTATAGCTGGCTTAGCCGAATTTGACCGTAAATTGAGTCAATTGACGTTTGCGGCTGATTTTCGGCTGATTTTTTGGCAGATTACGAAAAATTTGGCTAAAATTCTGTTGACGCCTAGACAATATTGAATTGATAAAACTTCAGCAATAAAACAATTTTACAATACTTGGGGAAAAGTTTTATTATTTAAAACAACAAAAAATAAACAGTTGTATATGCTGTGCTACTAATACAGTACATGAATACATTCCACTCATTCAGTTTCTGTCTCTCAATACCTTAATAAGCACTTAAAATATCAGTTTTTAATTGTCATGAATAAAACAAACACGATGTAGTTTATCAGCTGTTAGACTTGATCTTTTGCTGTTCATTATCAAACCAGTAACCGAAAACATGCACTCCACTGTACATATGATGCTGATGATAAGCCAAGACGAGCCAGTTGAGTAAGTTGTGGATACGAGTAAGATGCAGCACTGCTACGCCAGAAAGCAAGGACATCATGAAACTGAACATCCCCGTCAAATAGTTTGCAATTTCCACTGCCATCTGAAATAAATGTTCAAAAAATCAAAACACAACAGTACTAAGTGCTAGTTTATAAAACATTTCATTATAGTGCACAGTATATGCATTTAAAAATATTTTACTTCACACTGACTGGTCTATTGAGAGCGAAATAAAACGAAAACTGTTTCAATGCCATAAATTAACATATAATACCTTATTAGTACAATCGTCTGGTGACTGCTCAGTTCTCAGCTCATTCATCAGCTCCATTCGCAATCGCTTATATTGGGTTTCTTCAGAAACATGTTCACTGACTAGCTGCGAATGCGATACATCAGCTTTAGACATGATGAATCCACGGGCCATTGCTGACTGTATTGCGTTCTCCAGAATTGTGGTTGCTTCTGACCGTGGAATCAATGCAGCTGATGCAGCTTATTATGATCATTTACAGGAAATCGATGGTCAAGCTGGTTGAGAGCTGACAGCTTGATCATTCGTGTTTTGTCATCATCAGCATTTGATGCAGTGCAGATCTTTCTTATGTGCCTTATCACTTGTGGAATAGTTGATAAGGTTGACATTGAAAAGCTGAAGAGATCAGTTAGGTCTTGAAATGATTTCAGAAAGGTAACGAGTTCACTTAAAAAATCAATTTCATCTTCATGGAGACAACTACCAACTAGACCAATACGCTTTAGAGTATTTTGAACCTCTCTTTTCAAGTCAAGTATAGACTGAATCATCATCAATGTTGAATTCCAACGCGTTGGACATGATGCCTTCACTGACTTATCATTGTGTGTATGACTGTTATTGATGGCGTTAGTGCTGCTCTCTCTCTATCTCTCTCTCTCTCTCTCTCTCTCTCTCTCTCTTTGAACTCTCTCAGTAATCTGCGGGCTGAGACTTGGTCTCTTAGAGCCCGTGGGATCAGACTTGCTGTGTCTCTCAACATCTGGAGACTGCCATAGAGCCCGATGGCCAGCAAGCTTCCGGACTGGTCCACCCTGTGGTCCGCCAGTCCGGGGCACTCGAATAGCAAATGATCTACGGTTTCCTCCACTTCCCTGCAGTGTCTGCAAAGGGTGTCGACATTGGGCCTCAACCTCCCAAAGTACGCGCCAATAGGACAGTGCCCAGTTCGGAACTGGGCAATTAGCGCCTGCTCGACACGCCTGAGCTTCCACCACGGGTCAGTTTTGGACGGCCGCTCCAGAAACTTTCGGATGTTAACTCCGTTCACCCCATGAGCCCAGCCCGAGAACCACTTCGATTGTCCAAAGAGGCAGATCATGGAACGTGCTGCCTCGAATGAGCTCTTTCTTGCATTCACGGGCAGCACTTGGGAATCTGTCGACTGGACTATTGCCTTGGCAATGCCGTCTGCCCTTTCATTTCCGGGCACGTCCGCATGCCCGGGAACCCATTGAAGGGTCACATGCACGTTATTTTGGGACACAAGACCCCGTATTGCCATCAGCATGGCTTCCAGCAGAAGCGGCCATTCTCCTGTCCCTTTTACAGCTTGGAGAACAGAGAGCGCGTCAGTGAGAATGACAATGTCTGTAGCAGGCAAAGTACCCTCACAGATTAGCTCCCCTATGTGGTCCACTGCCTCAATAATGGCTGTCATCTCTGCCTCGTAAGCACATAGCGACCCACATAGGCCAGCATGATCTTTCACAAAGCCAGTTTGTGGGAGAGTGATGTGGACCCCAAACGAGGCGCTTGTCCGGCCGTCTCTACTGGATACAGAGGCATCAGTATAGGCCAGTATAGCGTTCCCTGAATAGGTTCCAATCATCTCCATAGCCACATCCGTGATGGTTCGGCGATCCTTTGCGTTCCCAGCATTGGTTTCGACCAGGGTCGTGCGTACCTCGGGCATGTAGAAAGCCTCGCCAGGAGGGACCCTAGAGACTGTCTCTAGCATTAGGCGGTCAGTCGGCAGCTTGATCTCGGAGGCAAGTCTTACCGCGTGGTGCATAAAAGACTGCATCGAGAGCCGCTTCCTTTCCACCCAGCCATCGACCATCTCCCTCAGGACAGAGGTCTCCTCCTGCCGCTTAAACCGCTCATACGCGGTTATAACGGCCTGCTCTCTACGGATACCCAGAGGTGGCACATTTGCCATGATTTCCACCGCTGCTGTGGGTGCCGTTCGAAAAGTGCCTGTGATCAGCCGGAGAGCCTGGTTTTGTACAACATCTAGGGCCTCTAAAGAGGACTAGACCCATAGACCTGCACAACCTGGCTATAATCTATCTGAGACCTTACTGCACCCATGTACAGTGACCTCAGGACATCTGCTCGAGCCCCCGAGGACGTGCTCGCCAGCTTCTTGACAATATTCAGTCTATCAGAGGCGCAGCGGGCAACCTCTGAAAGATGTGTGCAGAGAGTAAGCTTTCTGTCAAGTGTAACTCCCAGGTACTTGGGCTTAGGTTCCAGAGCAAGAACCTCACCCTCTACCTCCAGTCTAAATGGTTCCTTAAGGATACTCGTGCCCATGGTAAACAGCGAGTAGACGGTCTTCGAGACGTTAATCTCTAGCCCCCACATCCTAGTATAACAACCGACCGTAGTCAGGTCCTTCTGGAGTGCTCTCTCAAGGACTAAGGCACTCTTTCCGGTCTTCCAGATCGCTAAGTCGTCGGCATACAGTAGGCTTTTACAACCCAGAAACTCAGGCAGGTCATTGATGAAAGCTAGGAACAATGTACAACTGAGGGCCGAGCCCTGTGGAAGACCCTGTTCGAGGGTCCGTTTCCTCGACACGCTGCTCCCAACACGTGTCGTGATGGTACGATTACTGAGGAAACTGCGTAACCAAATGTACATCTCAGCGGTGACTCCCAACCGCTGTAGCTTCAACAATAGTCCTGGACGCCAGACTCGATCGTAAGCCTGCCTGAGATCTAGGAAAACTACCGCCGTTGACTCAGCTTTCTGAAAGCCGTCGGCTATTTCTTGGACTAGGAGCGTGACCATGTCCATCGCACTCTTACCTCGCCGAAAGCCTCCTTGCTTTGGGGTAATGAGCCCTTTTTCCTCTAAGAACCACATCAACCTTCGGTTGACCATGCGTTCGGCTACTTTCCCAACACATGAAGTGAGGGAGATAGGACGGTAGCTTTCTGCTTGGTCAGTCTTTTTCCCTGTTTTAAGTACCGGCACTATGACAGCCTCCTCCCACCTCTGAGGGAGTTCTCCTGTCAACCACGTGCGATTGACAAACTGGAGAAGCTTTGCTTGTCCCGCTGCCCCGAGGTTGTGATCATCTCATTACTGATCAAGTCACTGCCTGGGGCCTTTCTCATGCGACACTTCCTGACTGCGTATGCCAATTCACTGGCAGAGAATGGGGCTCTGAACGTGTCTCGATTTTCCGAACCAAACTCAGCCTTCTCTTTGACTCGTCGGACTTTATCCAGTGCCTTGGACAGTGTACTCTTCTTACTAGACTTACTGACCTCTGCAAAGTGCCTGTTAAGCACTTCGGCCTTCTTGCTATCGCTAGCCGTCAAGCCTGTGTCCGTTTGCAACGGGGCGCCAGTTCTGATCGTCCCAGCCTGGGTCAAGTCTTTCAGTAATTTCCACGTCTTTTGGCTCTCCCTTAGATCCAACTTCTCGCATGTATCAGTCCATTTCTGCTTTTTGGCCTCAGCAGACGCCCTTTTTACTTGCTCAGTTAGTTTACTGTACTCACGGCGCGCCTCAGCCGTTTTCAATCGACAAGCTTTCTTTCGAGCGGCTTGTCTTTGCCGAACTAACCTTGCAAGGGCTGTAGTCCAAAATGGTCTGAACTTACGTTTCGGTAGGCTCTTTGGGATCGTCCTACGTGCGGCACCTAAGATCGCTTCAGTGATCTCCTTGTAAGCAACGTCGACTGTTCCACACTCGGTATCTACCCTCTCCAAGGCAGCGTCAGCTGCTGCCTTGAAGGCGTCCCAATTTGCTTTTGAATAGACCCAGCACCTGTGCTTAGCTCCTGGGTTTCTCTCGGGTGAAGGAATATCCACTGAGACGAGAACGGGTTTATGATCACTACCGATGCAATCTAGCACACGGAAAGAGGTGTTACAGGTCAGATCAGCCGAGACGAGTGTTAAGTCGGGTCTCGTTTCGCTCCCACTCGCACCGTGCAGCAAGGTGGGTACAGATTCATGGTCCTGCAACCTAACTAAATTTGTAATATTACAAATCTCCTCAATCCTCCGGCCAGCCGCGTCAGTGCGTTCATAACCCCATGCCGGAGACATGGCGTTGAAATCACCACATACGAAGGTGCCAAGCAGAGTATCCTCAGCTGTTATTAGACTGAGCTCCGTCTTGGGAGGATTGTACACGTTGACACAATGGTACTTCCTCCCATCCTTATAAACATCCACCGCAAGCGTATCCGTTTTTCCGCGTGGACCGTGGGCGCTGCTCGGCTGAGCATTTAGCGTATTTCTGACCAGGGTCACCAATCCCCTGCAGTTCTTACACCCACAACGGAAGCACGAAGAGCCAGTGATGTGGACCGTCCTAAGTCCAAGGATGCACTCTTGTAACATTGCAACATCCACGTCATTCTCGTTCAAAAGCTTTGCGACTTCTAGGCTCTTGGGGATGAGACCCCGGACATTCAGGTGGACAATCCGGAATTGAGCCTTACCAGAGCGTTTCCCAAGTCTTCGCTTGTCAGTTGTGCCGGCCACCTCAGGCGGGGAGCTTTCGGCTACACCCGGAAACAGTGACCTGCTCTCCTCAACTTTCGACTTCCCGCTGATAGAGCAATCAGCGTTTATCGCCGAGGGCTGGGCTTGACAGTTCCCAGTCTCTTTTGTCTCGCCGGGCACCATAGGCGGGGAGCTTTCGGCTACACCCGTTGGCAGTGTCCTGCCTATGTCAGTTGTGGTGCCGGCCACCTCAGGCGGGGAGCTTTCGGCTACACCCGGAAACAGTGACCTGCTCTCCTCAACTTTCGACTTCCCGCTGACAGAGCAATCAGCGTTTATCGCCGAGGGCTGGGCTTGACAGTTCCCAGTCTCTTTCGTCGCGCAGGGTACCATCGGTGGGGTTCGGCGAATAGCGTCTCCCCTCTCTGTTACCCTGCCAGAGTCGATTTCCGTGCTGTCGGGGTGCACCTCGGGGGTGCGCACAGTGACTGGGTTGCCCTTGGTAGGGTTCCCCAGGGGTTCCCGGTCGACAACCTTCCGCCCTGCATCTCAGAGGCATCCATTATTGATGCACTGAGCTTATCATCTACAAGAAGCAATTCACACACTGAAGACATGCATTCTTTCAGGGTCTTTATCATTTCTTTATCCTCTGTGAATGCTGCATCGTCTCTGTAATTGCGGTCTTGAAATGAAGTGAAGTTACGATGTTGCGGCACTTTTTGCAGAACGTCTTCATTTTTATTGATGCTGTCGGTAATATTAAGGTGCAATACGTATGCTTTAAAGTGCTGATAAGAGTCAACCTTCAAAAGCTTTGAAGTCTTTATCATAAGTGCAGCACCATCATGGCAGCTAGTATTTTGTGATCAACAGAAAATCTTTTCAAGACAGAGCTGATATGGTCAGCAAGGTCATGTGCAATAAGATTAAGTAATGCGACAGTTAATATAACGGCGAACGAAATACGGCGGCTAACGAGGCGCGCCGCATATTTTTCGGCGGATTTACGGCGGAGAAAATTCGGCGGCGTAGCCGGCGCGCGGCGCCGGCTGACGGGTCTAGGATGTATGAAAAAATGAGGTCGGCAAATTGTTCCGTTCCAGACAAATACTAATAAAATAATCGCACGCGTCAAGATCAAATCCACAAATTCTATTTGTTCAGATATTGCTGAGAATATCTCACCATCTTCTCGTTTAAATTTCTGTCTGAATCGTAATACATCAAAATTTTATCAGGACATAACATTGTTCATATGGCCAAACCACCGTAATTGGCATTATAGAATTCCCAGCCAGTATGGGAACAATTCGGCTCTCCTGATAGTATATTTGATATCTCTTGATTCCCAGCCAGTATGGGAACAATTCGACTCTCCTGATAGTATATTTGATATCTCTTGATTCCCAGCCAGCATGGGAACATTTCGACTCTCCTGATAGTATATTTGATATCTCTTGATTCCCAGCCAGTATGGGAACAATTCGACTCTCATGATAGTATATTTGATATCTCTTGATTCCCAGCCGGTATGGGAACAATTATACTCTCCTGATTGTATATTTGATATCTCTTGAAAGGGGCATTAAGTATCTGTAGTGGTCAAAATAATGTACCCCCCCCGATAGTAACTAGTTTTTGTTGCGGACTAACTATTCAAACTGTTTGAATTGTAGCAGATGTACAGTAGGGGCTCTAAGAAAAATCATGTAATGGTACATTAGTTTGACCCTATCAAATTGTTCAAGTTTTCCTGTAGTTTAAATTCATATGTCAATAATCCAGAATATGAGAATTCCTCTTGTTACCAACGACCTTAATATAGATTTACAAAGTGGTTATGTTGTTTCAAAGGTTTTATAGAAAAGACTACAAATGACTGAACATTGAAGGCATTGATTAATTGCTTTTTTTTAAGTATCAGCACAAGATCAATGGCCACCACCAGATGCTACCAATATCATATCATAAATGACGGCTCATGTCCCATTATGTTGACGAAGTAGGAAATTTCAGGAAACTATCCATTACACAATCATCGGCTGCCATGACAGAACTGACAACATCCACCAACATAGCTACAACATATATATCTCATGGACAGAACTGACAACATCCACCAACATAGATACAACATATATATCTCATGTACAGAACTGACAACATAGATACAACATATATATCTCATGTACAAAACTGACAACATCCACCAACATAGCTACAACATATATATCTCATGTACATAACTGACAACATAGCTACAACATATATATCTCATGTACATAACTGACAACATAGCTACAACATATATATCTCATGTACATAACTGACAACATAGCTACAACATATATATCTCATGTACATAACTGACAACATAGCTACAACATATATATCTCATGTACAGAACTGACAACATAGCTACAACATATATATCTCATGTACAGAACTGACAACATCTACCAACATAGATACAACATATATATCTCATGTACAGAACTGACAACATAGCTACAACATATATATCTCATGTACATAACTGACAACATAGCTACAACATATATATCTCATGTACAGAACTGACAACATAGCTACAACATATATATCTCATGTACATAACTGACAACATAGCTACAACATATATATCTCATGTACATAACTGACAACATAGCTACAACATATATATCTCATGTACATAACTGACAACATAGCTACAACATATATATCTCATGTACAGAACTGACAACATCTACCAACATAGATACAACATATATATCTCATGTACAGAACTGGCAACATCCACCAACATAGCTAGAACATATATATCTCATGTACAGAACTGACAACATAGCTACAACATATATATCTCATGTACATAACTGACAACATAGCTACAACATATATATCTCATGTACAGAACTGGCAACATCCACGAACATAGCTACAACATATATATCTCATGTATATAACTGACAACATCTACCAACATAGATACAACATCTACCAACATTGCTACAACATATACATCTCATGTATATAACTGACAACATCTACCAAGATAGCTACAACATATGTATCTCATTTATATAACTGACAACACTGACAACATAGATACAACATATGTATCTCATGTACACAACTGACAACATCCACCAACTTAGATACAGCATTTTAGCAGGCGGATCTTCGATGAGTTTATTTTGGATCCAAATGATTTTTTTCGCTATTGATTAATAACGTTTGTTTAATAACGTTTGTTTAGTAACGTTTGTTTAATAATATTTGTTTAATAAATCTTTTGACTATGTAGCGACTCTTAAAGACATTTATTTTATTATATTAAAAACCATAATATGGCTCTCATGACCACCCTGCCATATATACATGGTGTTCACCCTGACATATGTACGTGGTGTTCACCCTGACATATGTCCATGGTGTTCGCCCTGACATATGTACGTGGTGTTCACCCTGACATATGTACGTGGTGTTCACCCTGACATATGTACGTGTTGTTCACCCTGACATATGTACGTGTTGTTCAACCTGACATATGTACCTGGTGTTCAACCTGACATATGTACGTGGTGTTCAACCTGACATATGTACGTGGTGTTTACCCTGACATATGTACGTGGTGTTCAACCTGACATATGTACATGGTGTTCATTCAAAGTGTCCAAACATACACACATATTCAGACACAAATGAATAGTCTTTCATCAGTGCGTCTTGCGACTTGTAAATCAATCTTGACTGATATTTTATCACCCCGTTCATAACCCGTCCAACCAGATATAGCCCACCCTTAGCTGATATCTTGTGTAGAGATAACACTTTCTGAACGGCCCAAAGTACACAGGTACATACACACAGGCATGGATCAATTCTGAATGTGCAAAGGTTATTTGATTACGTGTCATCTGACAGATCACTTGGTATAATTACCTGTTTCACCTTGGAGCAAGTCCTAGTCTCGAACTATTACAGTATCTCAAGCTAAACATCAAAGTAAGTGTACTGTTTCTTTGCTCAATGTTTCTACTGAATTTTTGTATAGAACTTTTCTAATATAATTTATACAAATAATATTGACTTCAAATATTACTAAAACCAGTTATTGATGTAAAGTTTACACCAACTCGCCAGTCAATGGACTTGAGTTTAGAAAAGTTTTATTTTTATTAATGGAAACATGCTGATGACCTTGCAAATATTTTACAAGTATTACTAGCACCAAGATTACATCAAATCTCGTAACTAAAGACCTACAACATATTTAAATACCATTGTTATAGAAAATAAATCCCACAACAATCTCCAGATTCGTCCCTCCAGATCAATAATTTTATAAAATTCATAAAAGTTTAAGTTTAAATTCACACACAGGTACACTTACATATGTGTACACACAGGTTCACTTACATATTTGCATGAACACAATCTAAAACAAGCAATTAAGCCTGTTCCATTCTGGACACAGGACGTGTTAGCGCATTTTTATGTTATGTATCGGTACGTTTGTTAGCTTTCAGTTAATATTTGTAAATTTTGGAAATGTTTATAAATTCAATTTTGTAATGCATATATCTGTAAAAAAATATTATAAAGACGTTTCTTCATATTTGAAAAAAATTATTTTCTCTTAAATCTAACTACAAGTGGTTTGTGGTTACTGAAATAGGACTCATAATTGAAAACATTCGAAATTGTAGTCATTTAATCGTCCGAAAACTCCGTCAATTGTTGCATAGCTCTGATACTTTCAATTAAACTCAGAACACAAGTTTACTATTTCATTTGGTGAGTTTCTTAATAAATCTTGGTGAAACTACGTGCTACAGTATTTCGCACCAAATGAATGTGCTATTGAACGTACAAGATGTAGAATGGGGCCATATATATAATATATAAGCCCTTAAGAGCCCTGAAGCCCGGCCCTCAGAGGTCCTATCGCAAAATGAACTTTTGATGTACACTTGGCAGGCCAAGACCTACAAAATGATATATACATCATGGGTCTAGGACTTATGGTTGCTGAGATCTAGGGCGCTCCTTTGTTAATATAGCTTATATAGTAAAAAACGGTACTTTATAAGCCCCCTTTTACGGCCCTCAGAGGTCAGATCGCGAAATGGAAAAAAGCCATTTATTGGCAGGCCAAGACTTACAAAATGATATATACATCATGGGTCTAGGACTTATGGTTGTTGAGATCTAGGGTGATGACGGACAGACAGACAGACGAGACAGACAAAACGGGGACAATAGAGCATTTTTTTTCGAAAATGCTCTAAAAAGTTCCACTTGTAATAAATGTACACCATTTAAATGGATTTTCAAAACATTAAAATTTTTTTTTATGTGAAAATATTAGAAACACAATGTGCAGCCAATGATAGTGATGTAGAGAACACAATGTGTAGCCAAGGATAGTATACTTCATTCAATGTACTAGTGTACTTTTTAATAAATGCGCCAATGTACATTTGTCACTGAAATCAAAAGTACACTTTATATACCGCATACAATGTAATGTGCAAGAATGTACATTGTAATGTGCAAGAATGTGCATTGTAATGTGCAAGAATGTACATTGTGCAAGTCAAAATACAAAACTAATTGGCAAATATAGGCCTACATGTTACAATACCTCAATATGCGTATGTGCAATAATGTAATTTCAATATAATTTCAATATATGTTCAAGATCTAATGTGGTAATCACAGGCTGAAATACAAAATTCAGTGGTCAGATGGTATTTTACTTATATAAAAACAGACGTCACTGTTACTTTATAAGTTTTGAAGATTTTGGTGGAAAATAAATTGTCAGAAAATAGTTATAAAAAATCTCTTCAAACTACAAACCGAAGTCCGCCTCTGGCCCCCATCCCCCGGGCCTGTCTCTATTTTAATTGCTAAGGACGTTACAGAATTAGCCCAATGTTACAAAATTAGCACAATGTTACAGAATTAGCCCAATTCTCCTTGATCAACTGGCATGTCTAGTTAAAACCTTTTTTTTTTTTTGATGACTTGTATTTATATGTTTAAAGTGTTCCTATGTTGACCTATATAATTGACTGTATTACAGGTTTGTACAAATGGCTAACCAGTGCCCAACCACTACAGTAGTTGTAGCAACAGTTGCCGGGGCAATAGTTGCCTTCTTAATAGGTTACAAAGTAGGACAGAGAAGAGCCGGTAGCAAAAAACCTTAAAACTTTAGAAGTAAGTCTGTATAGTTAGAATAATTATTATACATTGTGTGATACAATGTTTATTCAATTTTATAATTGATTTTGACTCCATCCATCCATCCATCCATCCATCCATCCATCCATCCATCCATCCATCCATCCATCCATCTATCTATCTATCTATCTATCTATCTATCTATCTATCTATCTATCTATCTATCTATCTATCTATCTATCTATCTATCTATCTATCTATCTATCTATCTATCTATCTATCTATCTATCTATCTATCTATCTATCTATCTATCTATCTATCTATCTATCTATCTATCTATCTATCTATCTATCTATCCGTCTGTCTGTCTGTCTATCGGTAATATTTAAATGATATCATTATTAGTTGAGAAAATTAGATGGACATTAGTAATTGTGATTGTAATACTGGTAACTTGTGGACACTGACCCCATACATTATCAATAAGTAATGTTAGCTTAGTAGAACTAGTCATGTTATATTACATAGAATAGTCATGTTATATTACATAGAACGAGTCATGTTATATTACACAGAATAGTCATGTTATTTTATATA